>JBBBDQ010002171.1:2152500-2405000 GCA_037127315.1 Ascarosepion bandense | reverse complement strand
AAGAAAGGATAAGAGATGGATGGAAATCAAGGAGATAGAAGGTGGCAATTGACATTGCATTTAACATTTTGGAGATTGCAGCTATCAGGGAAGCAAGCAAATGGAGATGAGTTCCACAAAGCGGAAGTGCGAGAAAAGAAACTGAGGGAGTAGAAGAGGAGGTTAAATTTAACTATTTCGACGGTAAAAGAGTGAGACCTTCATGCCAATATGGTAACACGAGTAAATAGGTGTGGTCGGGGAACCAGGGAAAAAGTTTCGTTAGAACAGCTGCCATGAAAATAATTGCAGAAAAGACAAAGGGAAGCCACATCACGTGGGTGAGAAAGTGACTGAAGGCGGGCTACCTAGACAAAGAATGGCAACTGATGTTGCATTTAAACTTTTATCGTTTGTAGCATTTGGGATGCTAAAGAGAAGATAAGAGATGGATGGGAATTAAGTAGATAAAAGATGGCAATTGACATTGTGTTGGGACGCCCGCGCCTATTCGGCTATAATGGACTATTCCATTACTATGTAAAGTAATAGTGGCATCTACGTGGACGAGAGTGTGCCGAGCAGCCGATCGACAAGTCAGTCGTAGACTTCCGGTGACGACCCGGAAGTACCCATTGCTCATACTACGTCTTACGACGGTTGGGACGATTAACCCTTATTCTTGTTATTGGATACTAATAACCTTTGTAAATACTATTTTCACGGAATACAACAATTAACCTATTCCTGTTGTTGAGTTATTTATTCTTACTCACGACATAACACATTGCATTTAAAGTTTTGAAGATTGTAGCATTTGGGATGCTAAAGTAAAGATAAGTGATGGATGGGAATCAAGTAGATAAAAGATAGGAATTGACATTGCATTTAAAGTTTTGAAAATTGTAGCATTTGGGATGCTAAAGAAAAGATAAAGATGGATGTGAATCAAGTAGATCAAAGATAGCAATTGACGTTGCATTTAACCTTTTGGAGACTGTACCTATCAAGGAAGCAAACAAATGGAAAAAAAGTTCTACAAACGGGAAGTATGTGTAAAAAGTCGGTTAGACTAGAGAAGAGCGGTTACGTTTAACTATTTCGACGGTAAAAGGGTGAGATTTTGATGCTGACATAATAACAAGGGTAAATACATGTGGTCGGGAACAGCTGCCATGAAAATACTAGCAGAAAAGACAGAGAGAAGCCATATCAAATCGAGAAAGTGATTGAAGGCGTGCTGCTAAGTCAGGATTAATTATATTGAACAGGGAAAGCCTCGTCCTTCGGGCCACATCCGGCCCGCGAAGAAGTTTTGTCAGGCCCTCCAAATTAACACCTCGACAATAATTATCTAATTAATTTACTAGCATAGAAATTATCGCTTAGAGTTCAGCGACTTGCAATGCCACGATTTTTTAAAATCAAAATTTAATTTCAAATCCACTGCTGACTTTCTTAAGAAATATATTTTGGTAAGCGGAAAATATAAAAGTCTATTGAATAATGCGAAAATGATGGTATCATTATTTGGAAGAATATATGCTGGAGAAGTAACTTTTTACGAAAAAGAAATATATCAAAAACCGTTTAAGAACAAGGTTGGATGATGACCACTTGAATGAAGTTTAGTCCCTGTCATCAACAAATACATCGACTGATGTGGAGAAGTTGTCAAACAATAAAGTGAAACAAAATGTCTTATTGGATAATTCGCCATTTCTAACTGTATTTTGTTGTTTTAAAGAATTTGCATTTTTTTGTGTGTTAGTTGTTATCCTGTTAGTCTTGCAATAAAATAAAGAACCTTGTTTAAATAATATAACATTAACTTCATTGTTATTTCTTTAAACGTCCATATTTCTAGAACATTTAGAATTCTCTCTATTTTACTGGAACATTCTGGCATCTTCCAAAAAGCTCTATTCAAAATTTCTCTATTTTTACCACTACTTCATGAATTAAAACGTTTCTGTAATAACAAGTGAACTTTATAGAATCCCTTACTACAATGTTTTAGACATTATTATTTTTATATATAAATGCATCCTTGATGACCCTCTATCTAATCAATAGGAATGGATATACGGAAACCAAATAAGAAAAATTAAATAAAGAAAGATTGAGAATATGTAGGTTTAGAAGGAGAGGTTGAAACTACCTAAATGGGCGAAGGAAAGAAAATCGAAAGTGGAAGGGAGTGGATAGAAGTAGACACCAAGTCTGAAAAATGGTCTCTAGTGAAGACAGATAAAAGGAGGTGCGAAAATTAGCATACTAGTGGGATAAGATGGGAAGAACGGGGGAGTAAATAAATATTAATAAAACAGGAAAGTTAGCAGGAGTGGTAGTAGGAAATAAGACAGGACTGCTGGTAACCAACGACACCTATCGGAATGGAAGTTCAAGGAATTTAGATATAACATGGATATAATATAGTCTTGCAACAAATAGAATGGAATTATCTTATCAACAATTGAGTAAAGAAAAGAAATAATAGCCTTAACTTAATCTAATTTAACTTATCACAGAGCTAGGAAAATAAAAATAAAAATAAAATTTTGGCTTAGAAATTTGAATTATGAATTGATGTATAAATTTGCTGGTGACATTAGTCACGTGTTGTTTTGTTTGTATTAAACTTCTCCTCCCACTATATCCCGACAAATGGAAACGGAAATACTTATTATAGTGGGCTATCCTATGTTGCCTCCCCCTCCGCCTGGCCTTGACTGAACTTTCATTCCGTAGTAATACGACATGAAACAAGTCGAATAGGGCCTTCCGTCTGATGAAGTCGGTGATTGTTGGCAACAACAATTATTGACTGAAATAAATTTATTACGGAAATATGACCGGTGTTTAAAGTTTTTCTTAAAAGAAAACAGAGTATATATATATATATATAGTTATACTCGTCTCGAAAACCTTCTTCGAAAACTTTCGAACGAAGGAAAAAATGATAAAACAAATAAAAATGAAAGAGCTTAGGACATGAAAGAGCCAGCTTTCCCTGACGATCCGTTTAGAAGTAGGTTCGTCTGGCTCATTAGGTTCTGTTGTATATATATATATATATATATATATATATATATATATAACGTCGGTTTCGATCTAGCGTTTTTTTAATCATTTTAAATTCCGTTCTATCGTGATTTCTTCCTTTTTCTTTCCTTCTTTTTGTGTATCCCCCCGCTTCTGTTAGGCTTATCTAGTTTTTCCTGTTTCGATATTTATATATTTTTTAATTTTAGTATATTAATTATTTTAACAATATTTTTTAAATTAGCATTAATTTTTAAAATAATAGTAAGAGTAGTTATTTTTTCAAATTGTATTAAAATTATGATGTACAATTTTTTTGTACTGTAAATATATCCCAGTATATTTGAAATTAAATTTCATAGTGAAATTTTTCCATGTTTTTCTAAAAGAACAGTTAGGTGGTTTGAGACGCTATTACGATAAATGGTGTCAATATTTATTTCTCGTGATACTGTATTTCCTTTTATTGTACCTCTTTGTCCTTTCTTTTTCTCGTCTTGCCTTCCCATTCAGTTTTTTCTGTTTTCCCTTTTTTCTTTTTCTCTTCTTTACATTAATCAATCGTCTATCTTTTCTTTATCCTTGCTTTCCTCTTTCTTTGAGATTCTTTTCGAATGAGCGAGAAATTTTCGTAAATAACCCTTACAAATGTCTATTCTAATATGAACAAGTGAGCGTCTATGTAAAATAAAATAAAATAAAATAAATTTTTTTGTGGGGATATTTTCAGGACCAACTGTTGTAACATTTGGGTCTGACGAGCCGCGATAATAACATCAGAACGCGGTGAAATATATATTACCCATTGTAATAATCTAAAAACTTTTAAAAAAATTTATATTACACTGTTAAATTAAATAAATGAATTTAACTTTGAGTTCTCTTGAGTTTGTCTCTATCGGAATTTATCTGGATTGTATAGCAAGTGTGCTATGTTATATATATATATATATATATTATTTTTTTATCATTTTTTTCCTTCTGTTGAAATACAGCGAGAAATTTCTCAAGGTTCTAATATATAATACAAACCTATCAGGGAATTTAAAATGTGGGAAGCCTCGCTGTTTAATTTGTAAACATTTAATAACAGACAAAACATTCTCTGTACCCAACACCAAAATAAAATTACACCCACCAAACCTCACTTGTGACAGCAAAAACATCATATACTTTATCTTCTGCTCAATTTGCCCCAACAGTGGATATATCGGCGAATCCGGTAATAGCTTTAGATTTCGCTTCAATAATCACAAACTAAATATACGACAAAAAAAATGTATACTCCCCAATTGCAGCCCATTTTAATCAACCTGATCATACTTTAGAAAATTGCAAATGTTTACTAATAGACTCCAATTTTAGTTCTACATACACACGCAGAAAGAAAGAAAAATACTGGATTTTAAAATTAAATACACACAAGCTAGGGTTAAACAGGGACTTAGGTGTGTTGAATCTTACAAATATTTCAATAGGTAAAAATTTTTTTTCAGATATTCCAAGAAATTTTTATCGAAAACAGACTTTCTCTACGGACGTGCTGCATGTTGTGAACAAACACACCACGTGATGTAAACAAAAAATACTCGGACGCTATCGTGAAATACGTTTCTAATTCAAATTTAAAAATCACTTGTTTCTGATGAAGGACCGAGGATGGTCTGAAATATAAAATATAATAAAAATAAACAAATACTGTTAAAAAAAAGTACATTTTTAAATTCAAAACTTTTATTAATATTCTTTCCTATATATATATATATATATATATATATATTAGAACCTTGAGTAATTTCTCGCTGTATTTCAACAGATGGCGTTGCCAGAACGGCGTGCATTTACTTTCAGATGGTAACGCATCTGTATGGAAGTAATATAAACAAGCTTGAAATTCATTGTATGTAATTTCGCCAAAGTGTAAAAAAAACTGTTTTTCATAGCGTTAAACATGTCAGATTCCGTGCCAAAAGAAAGTGTATTTGCGGGTAACTTTATTGCACTACTCTATTCAAAATAAATCTGCAGCTGTAGCACACAGAATTCTTGTTGAGACTTACGGTGACCATGCTCTGTCGGAAACAACATGCAGAAACTGTTTTAGACGCTTCAAAAATAATGATTTTGCCGCTGAAGCTAAAGAACGCGCTGTCGCACCAAAAAAGTTTGAAGACAAAGAATTGGAGGCATTATTTCATGAAGACTCATGTCAGTCGCCAGCTGAACATTACGAGTTGTTCACACAACCGTTTCGAGGCTTTTGAAAACATTATGATTAAAAATGAAGAACATTGGGTGCCGTACGAGTTAAAGCCGAAAGACATCGAAAGGCATCCTATCACATGTGAACAGATGCTTCAGCGGTAGAAAAAAGAAGAAGAGTTTTTTGCATCGTATCGTGTTCGGCGATTAAAAGTGGATAAACCATGAGGACCGTAAGCCTAGAACATCGTTGGGTAAACCTCAGCATTGGCGGCAAAGCCGGATATACACAGTTTGAAGCTTCTGCTCTGCAGTTGGTGTGGTCAGCTGGGTGTAATTTATTAGGGTCTTCTCAAATCAACCGAAACCATCACGGGACATCGCTATCAAATACAACTGATGTGTTTGAGCCGAGTATTGAAAAAAAAAAGAAGAAAAACGGACACTATACTATTAGAGACACGTCAAAATGATTTTGCAACATGACAATGCTAGACCACATGTTGCAAAAGGGTGGAAACCTAATTGGAAACACCTAAATTGGAAGTCCTACCCCACCAAGACCTGTTCGATTATCACTTGTTCTGATCGATGGCACATGGCCTGGCTGAGCAGCACTTTCATTCTTACAAAGATGTCAAAAAATGGGCCTACTTGGTGTTAGCCTCAAAAGACGTGTTGTTTTTCCAACGTTTTCAAATGCTGCCAAAAAGATGGGAAATACCATGGACAATACGTTTAGTAACAAGTTTCTTGCTAATTTCTTGAAAATAAAACATTATTCTTCATGGAAAAACAGCAAGAACTTATTAGGCAGGCCAAAATGCCAAATACAGGTGAGCGATACTAAAATCAAGCAGGTACAAAAATTTAAATACCTAGGAAGTGTTTTAATAGAAGACAGAAAGTGCGACACTGAGATCCGAAGGCGAACTGGCATGGCGAAGGAAGCATTCCAGAACTTGAATAAAGTATTAAGAAACAGGACAATTTCGCTAGAAACAAAGAAGAGAGTACTGGATTGCTATGTGATGTCAGTTCTTCAATATGGCAGTGAATGTTGGACAATATCATCAAAGATGAAGGAAAAATTTGAAGTAACTGAAATGTGGTTCTACAGAAGCATACTGGATATACAGTGAGGGATCTGTTCCATATTACAATCAATATATAAACTGATCCCTCACTTTATGACCACATCAGTTTCTATACATTTATATTCCTGAGATCCAAAAGCACAAGGATGCAGTCCAGAAGTTGAGTAAAGGACAATTTCGTTAGAAATAAAGAAGAGAGTACTGGATTGCTATGTGTTGGCAGTTCTTCAATATGGCTAATGAATGTTGGAAAATATCGTCGAAGATGAAGGAAAGACTTGAAGTAGCTGAAATGTGGTTTCTTCAGAAGGGTGCTGCGGCTATCATGGACCGGGTATGTGAGCTATGGCGATGTTTTGGAAAGGATGGAAACGAAAGGGAAATTAATACTGAGCATCAGGAAGAGACAACTGAAGTTCCTGGGACATACAGTGAGGGAGGAGGGCTTGAAGAACCTGATACTAACGGCTAGATAGAGGGAAAAGAGACAAGGGAAAGCAGTGGATAACATATTTGAAGGACCTGATGAGGTAGATGACGGAACGAGGGTTGCTTGGTGCAACTGAAGAATGCGTGCTAAGCGCCACCAGGGACAGGGAGATGTGGAAAGCCATGATCGCCTACGTCCTAAAAGGACATGACACATAAAAGAAGAATATATATGCCAACTGTTTATAAGAAATTATAATGTGGATATAAAATGGAGAATGAATTCTATATTAAAATTAATATATCAATATGATCCCTCATTTTGTGGTCATGCTAGTTTCTGTACATTTATATTCTAGATTTATGGGTTTGAGTTAGTGGATGGTAGAGCCGGGTTTGGGTGTTGTAACAGGAGTAGGTTTGCTAAGAGCCATCAGGGATAGGAAGCCGTGACCGCTTACGTCCTGAAAGGACAGGGCACATAAAAGAAGAATATATATGCAAACTGTTTATAAGAAATAATAATAATGTGGATATAAAATGGGGAATCAATTCTATATTATAATCAATATATAAATTGATCCCTCATTTTGTGGTCATGCTAGTTTCTATACATTCTATATATATATTCTAGATTTATGGGCTTTACCTAGTGGATGGCAGAGCGGGGTTTAGGTGGTGCAGCAGGAGAAAGCGTGCTAAGAGCCACCATGGATAGGGAGATGTGGAAAGCCATGATCTCCCACGTCCTGAAAGAACATGGCACATAAAAGAAGAATAAATCTATAACCCTATTAAGGAATTACAGGGTGTCCGAAAAACTGAACTCATTTTTGAGTACAGAGAACTTCTCGAATGTTCTTCTTTTTTTCAGATCTAATGCACCCTAATAATGGCAGACGTACACCTAAGTTTAGAAGAAAATTTGTCATAAAATGTTACTGAAAGTAGGGAAACATCAAAGAAGGGTAAAGACAGTTTAGAAGACAGTGTGTTGATACCGAGCAATTAGCGATGGACCGGGTGTTAGCGCTTTCACGACCAAAAAGCAAATGACCAAAAGTCGTTCGTGCGCCGCCGGCTCCGCGCAGATGTTGAAAACTAAAAATTAATCAAATATTAAATTTCCAGTTCGCAAGCCTACGTGAATTTTATTTATCAGTCAATGGGAAGCCCAGAATCAAATACAAGTGTGAAATCCCAAATGATCTGCTGTGATCTGATGATATAAAAAGCGGATACAGAAAGCTTCGACAGGCAAACCGACTCGAGGAGAAGAGAGTTATTAATATCTCCTTTGACCGAAGTCAAGTGGCTTACTACGCTCGCCTCCCCTTACCTCTTTCCTTCTTCCCTGCCTCAAAAACTACTTACTGACCTAAGGAGCGAATACATCAAAGACATTCCTTACTTACACGCTCCCAAATTCCTAAGCATTAATTCTCTTTCAGCATTTTATTGCCATGAACATTTTAACCTCCGTTGAACTATACTTCATGTATTACTTCAATTGTAAAAACATTAATTGATATGTGTTAAATATAAAATGTTATCTTTCAACTCAATTTGCTTTTCTTGGTTTATAACTTTTCTTTATGACTTATAGTGGGCTATCTACAACAAGGCCAAATTCCGTTAACCTGCAACAGTATACGACTACCCTTCACTAGAACGGACTCTCCACTACCAACAGAAAAGAATAGATAAGCAACCCACTATAACAGTTTCACGAAGATCCTTTACGATGCCCCATTGCTCGCATCAGAGATAATTTGGAGAGCAGATAGAACTGTTCACTACGTCCATAAGCAATATTCCGGAAGGTCACGCCCATCTATCCGACCCCGCAAATGCAGAACAATTGCTGAAAACCCCGAAAGAAATCTGTACGACAAATGGTGTTGCTTATCAACTTGAATATTTATTAAATGAGTCTCTTCTTCATTTGTGTTTACCTAAAATATGAAAACGAGATTTGATTCGTTTAGAATAAGTTGTAATGAGTTTCTAGTTAAGCGTTTGACAAGAGAGGCCATCAGTCATATTGTCCTGTCGCAAACATTGATTTACGTGCGCACGTTCATTACGAAATTATTTTCTGTTCGTAAATCTCAAATGAATGGAATGGACGACCAATGAAAGATAAAAATCTATTAATACATGAGACCGTTCGGCAGCGTCTCAAGGTGATCCGCTCATTTTACGAGCGTTTGTAAATACTTCTGTACTAGAACATTTATCAACATCCAACATGGCTGACTTCCGGATCGAGACGGACTTCGTATCGCAGATGTTAGTCAATCAACTGGCCGCCCAGGCATAATTCCCTGACAGACGAACTCGGTTAGTCGCTCATCGTGGCAATAGTCATGCCGAGAAGAGATGTCACTTTAGGGTATCATCGCTTGAAAGACCGGAAAGTGTCCGCTTTCTGGAAATATTATTCGATACGTATTCCGGATATTGCCTGCTCTGCATTCATTTCCCTTTTAGTTTCATGGAGAAAGGATTCCACCTGGTGTTCCTTCAACTTTTGGTCGGAATAGATTTCGTTAATGGTAAAAAAGAAAAAAAAATTAAATTAAAAATGGAAAATGAATAAAAAATAAAATATGCAGAGAAAAACGAGGAGCAGATCAGCAGTCTAACGGCTGCAAGTTTAAGCATTAATTCATTTCTCATGTTTCGCCACACACACACACACACACACACACACACACACACACACACACACACACACACACATACTCTCTCTCTCTTTCTCGTGCACACACATACATAACTTACTTTTCACTTGAAATATATGAAGATCGCCACATCTATTCACGTCAATTAGTTAAACAAGGGACATCGTTAAAAAGATATATTATTAAGTCGGTATATTATTAAGTAGACATATTATTGAGTAGATATATAATCGAGTAGATATAATATTAAGTAGATATATTATAGAGTAGATATATTGTTAAGTAGATATTTTATTGACGAGATATATTATGAAGAAAATATATTATCGAGCAGATATATTATTAAGTAGATATATTAAGTAGATATATTATCGAGTAGATATATTATTAAGTAGATATATTATTGAGTAGATATATTATTAAGTAGATATATTAAGTAGATATATTATCGAGTAGATATATTATTAAGTAGATATATTATTGAGTAGATATATTATTAAGTAGATATATTAAGTAGATATATTATCGAGTAGATATATTATTAAGTAGATATATTATTGAGTAGATATATTATTAAGTAGATATATTAAGTAGATATATTATCGAGTAGATATATTATTAAGTAGATATATTATTGAGTAGATATATTATTAAGTAGATATATTAAGTAGATATATTATCGAGTAGATATATTATTAAGTAGATATATTATTGAGTAGATATATTATTAAGTAGATATATTAAGTAGATATATTATCGAGTAGATATATTATTAAGTAGATGTATTCTTCTTTCTTCTTTTATGTACCTTGTCCCTTCAGGACGTAGGCGATCATGGCCTTCCACGTCTCCCTATCCCTGGTGGCTCTTAGCACGCTTTCTCCTGTAACGTCTCTCAGCCCTCATTCTGTCATCCACCTGCTCTGGCCTTTTAAATATGTTATCTGCTGCTTTCCTCTGTCTCTTTAATGCCTGCTAGTATCAGGTTCTACAAGCCCTCCTTCCTTCCTCATTGCATGCACCAGGAACTTCATTTGTCTCTTCCTTATGCTCAATATTAATTTCCTTTTCGTTTCCATCATTTCCAAAACCTCGTCATTGCTCACATGGTCGGTTCACGATATCCGCAGCATCCTTCTGTAAAACCACATTTCAGCTGCTTCAAGTTTTCCCTTCATCTTTGTTGATATTGTCCAACATTCACTGCCACATTGAAGAACTAAGGATTCTAGATGTTATGCCAGGATTTCTCATCGGAGGTCACAATCTGAACAACATAAGATACGCAGACGACACAGTGTTGATTGCAGACACGGAAAAAAAACTGCAGGACCTCCCACAGAAGATAGCTGAAGAGAGTGACATGAAGGGATTAGAAATAAGTAAATATTTTATTGAGAAGATATATTATTAAGTTCACAGACGGTGTTTATAAAGACCAGTAATTTTATTTCGATTGTATTTGTAGCGATGTTCGAGTTTATACACAAAAATGAAACCAGTGTTTTTTTATAATCCCGTACAATGCTCCGAGGCACTCTAGAAGAGATATGGTTACAGGGTAACTGGTACAGTTTCTGCGGAGAAGGTATTGGTTAACCCACAACTTAAACGGTTAAAGATTCGAGCAATCGGTAAAACAATCCCAAGGATTGTTTCACCGATCACTAGAATCGGTTCGTAGGAGGAAGCTAATCGAGTGGAACTAATATATTATCAATCGAATTCGAAGGGATTGAGGGGTTTCTTTAGCTGTGGAGGGTAGAACTAGACAAACTAAGGAATGTAGTTAGTCTGCACGCTTTCCATGGAAAAAAGCTGGTTTCTGACTCTGAGGAAACGGATGATAGAGTGGAACATAATTCAAAACCCACAAGAACGCGGAGACGCTTTGGAACTTTATTGAGACTGGAAACTAAATACTGAGCATCACTTGCCAGGTACAGCAACTTCTTCTTTATGTGCCGTGTCTCTTCAGGACTTACGTGACCATGGACTTCCACTTCCCCCTGTTCCTTGTCGCTCATAATATTTTTCCTCTTTTTATCTTATGACATTTTCATTTAAGCGTTAAAAAGTTGACTGGCGAAATTAACTAAATGAAATTTAATTAAATGATAATCAAATCATGATAATAATTAATTTTATTAAACCATGATAAAAATAAGTTAATTCTGGGTATCCAACATTTTAAAGAACCAGGTGTAGTAAACCGAGGTCATTAAATATAAAGATATCTAGACTCGAGCGGAAGGCTGACCTATAAACTGTCACTAAAACAAAACACTCCTCAGGTGTGACGACATGTCAAAAATTACTTCAATTTCAAAATATAAACATATTTTGAGCGTGGCAAACATGGGGTCGCTTCACCCGGGATTGAGTGCAAGTATGGCACAAGGTAATAAATCATTGATCAACCAACCACAGGGCCTGCTTCTTGTTAGCCCACCCCGATGACTGCGACTAATTGGCTGATTTTCTAAACCAATCAAATGCAACCCAGTAGGTTGTTACGACGATAGCCATTTGCCGGTAATCCCTATTGGCTGACCAATTCGGGCCCATAAATAGAGAACACCCAGAGCAAAAAAATCGAGTCGGTTCATTCTTCGCTGCCCAGAACCGAATCCGTTGCCACTGCATACTCCATCATTGACACTGCCTAATTGCTGTTAAGATTTCTTCGAGTTAAGGCAACGTTTTCCGCCAGTCAAATACATTCATCTTTCACTTCGCGGTGTTTGTTTTACCTTGATAAAAATTATTGTATACCTGTGTAAATAAACGTTTGTCACTGTTTATAACAAACGCTTTTCGTCATTTCTTTGATGGTGTGGCAACTATTCTTCTTCTCTGACGCCAAATTCAACATTCCATCGACTGAATTGTATCCATCCCTCACTTTCCCGGATCTTAAGAAACAACGTCGGCGCAGAAGGAATCAGAGAAAAACCAGTCTGGAACATGTGGTCATCACGAAACCATCGGCCAACCCGGTATCGTGAAGATATAGTACCACAATCTCGCCCAAACCCGCTTCGCCATCTATTTATTCAAACTCATCAAATATGCCTCACGATGTTTCTTCTGTCTCACTTTCCCTCTATACGTCCTATGAGTATTAGATTCTCCAAACCCTCCTTCCTCATTACACGTCCCAGAAACCTCAACTGTCTCTTATTGATGCTAAGTTTTCTTCTCGTTTACATCATCTCCGAAACTTTGTCTTTGCTCACATGTTCAGCCCATGGTATCCTCAACATCCTTCTGTAGAACCAAATTTCTGTTGTTTTGAACCTCTCTTTCATCCTTGAGGAGGTCGTCCAGCATTCGCTGGACTATCGAAGGACAGATATCACATAGTAGTCTAGCACTCTTTTCTTTGTTTCTAATGTGATCTTCCTGTCTCTTAGTACTCTGGTTATCTTTTGAAATGCGCCCTTCGCCATGCCAATGCGTCTTTGGATCTCAGTGTCGCAATTTTAATTCTTTTTCAGAACACTTCCCAGGTATTTAAATTTCTTTATGTTATGTTAGGGTGCCCTATCTATAGGAATGGACTCTTCCTTCGTCAATAAATACTAACCTGCGTGACTTCTGTGAGGCTGTCTAGTGCCAGTCGTAAAACAGTCGAGACGCAGAGTAACTATACAGTTTCGGACGTACACTTCTATTTTGCTGATTACTAACACCTTTTGAACCTACCTTCTTGTTTCCGTGTCTTTCTTCCTGGCCCTAACAGGCCACAACAACTTGGCGACAAAGATCCGCCACAACTTCTTTTCTACGTGCCATGCCCTTTCAGGATGTAGGCGGTCATGGCTCTCCACGTTTCCATATCCCTGGTGGCTCTTAACACGCCTTCTCCTATTACACCACCCAAACCCGGCACTACCATCCACTAGCTCAAACCCATAAATCTAGAATATAAATGTATAGAAATTAGCATGGCCACAAAATGAGGGGTCAATTTATATATTGATTATAATATAGAATTGATCCCTCATTTTATATCCACATTATAATTTTTGATAAACAGTGGGCATATAAATTATTTTTCTCTATGCCCTGTCCTTTCAGGATGTAGGCGATGATAGCTTTCCACGTCTTCCTATCCACGGTGGCTCTTAGCACATTTTCTTCTGTAACACCACGCAACCCTCGTTCCGTCATCCACCTGATCAGGCCTTTCAAATCTGTTATCCGTTGCTTTCCCCTGTCGCTTTTTCCCTCTATCTGGCCTTTTAGTATCAGGTTCTCCAAGCCCTCCTTCCTCAATGCATGTCCCAGGAGCTTCAGCTGTCTCTTCCTGATGTTCAGTATTAATTTCCTTTTCGTTTCCATCCTTTCCAAAACCTCATGATGCATGATATCCTCAGCATCCTTCTGTAGAACAACATTTCAGTTGCTTCAAGTTTTTCCTTCATCTTTGATGATATTATTCAACATTCATTAGCCATATTGAAGAACTGACATCACATAGCCATCCGGTACTTTTTTCTTTGTTTCTAGTGAAAGTTTCCTGTGTCTTAATACTTTACTCAGCTTCTGGAACGAGTCCTTCGCCATGCAAATTCGCCTTCAGATATCTGTATCGCAGTTTTCGTCTTCTGTTAGAACACTTCCTAGGTATTTAAATTTTTGTACTTGCTTGATTTTGGTATCCCCACCTGTATTTGAAATTTTGCTGATGACTATGCATTCAGTTTTCTTGCAGTTTATTTGTAGTCCTTTGTTGTCACTCTCTTCAACTACCTTCTGTAGGGGGTCTTGTAGTTTCCTTTCCGTGTCTGCTATCAGCACTGTTTCATCTGCGTAGCTTATGTTGTTCAAACTGTGGCCTCCGATGATAAATCCTGGCATAACATCTAGAGTTCTCATAACAGTCTCGCTGAACAAGTTGAACAGATTCGGTTAAAAGACGCACCTTTGTCTTACGCCCCCTTTCTATCTTTGTATATCTGCTGAATTCATTACCTGTCTGTATGCAGGCAGTTTGCTACCAGTAGAGATTCTTGATTACTCTTATGTCTTTCCCAAATATGTCAAGGTTGCCGAGGATCTCCATCAATTCTTTGTGGCTTATTTTGTTGAACGCTATTGAATAATCGATGAAACATAGGTACTTCTTCATTTCTATTGTCTTTTCGGGAAGCACCCTAACATTTTTAATTTGTTTTTCCTAACCTGTAAGTGGCATTTAGGGTTCTGTTTCATGACCATGCATTTTGTTTTCTGCAGGTTGATACTCAGTTCTTTCTTCTCCCTTTCTCTTGCAATACTGCTGCCATGTCTGGTCGGGTGCCCCTGCTGTTCTCCTCGCGCTTCTCGATAAGGTTCAGAGGAGGGTCTGTAATGTGATAGATACCGACTTGGCAGACGGCCTGCAGTCTCTCTCCCACCGGCGCGACGTGGCTTCCCTGTGTCTCTTCTATAAATACTTTCACGGCTTCTGCTCCGATGAACTTAGATCACTGGTGCCCCCATAAATACGAATTTGCACGAGATACTAGATTAGCAACTAGATCCCACCCTTTTACAGTGAAACCGATAAAATGCAACCTCAACTTTTACTCCAACAGTTTCTTTCCTCGCACTTCCCGACTGTGGAATTCTCTTCCACACGATTGCTTCCCCGACGGATGCAATCTCCAGGAGTTTAAATGTAAGGTCAATAGACACCTCCTAACACACTAACCTGCTCCCATTCCTCCTGACATTCCCTATGTCTAACATTCATTCTTCCTGACATTCCCTATGTCTAACCACTCTTTTTCTTTACCTTTTCCTATGTAGCCTCATGCGCAATAGTGGCAGTGTAATGCCTTGCTTGGGGTGAGATGATTAAAAAAAAAAACCTGTTGTAGGAGAACCGGCATTTTCTTTTCCGTGTCTGCCATCAGTACTGTATCATCCGCGTATCTTATATTGTTGGGATTATGGCTGCTAATGACAAATCCTGGCATGGATTCTAACTCCCTCAGAATTGTTTCACAGGACATGTTGCATAGATCCAGTGAGAAAACGCATCCTTTTCTTACGCCCCTTTATACTTTTGTATATCTGCTGAATTAGTTCCCTGCCCACACGAAAGCGGTTTGTTATCTTCTTGTTATAACCGACGTTATAACAAGAAAAAAAATTCCTTTCAAAAGTTGCTGTTTTCTACAAGTAGTAGTTTATGTATAATATCTTTAATGACCAAAGAGGAACAGGCGTTGTTACCAACGTTATAACAAGAAGATAAAAAATAAAAAAAGAAAAATCCTTTCAGAGGTTGCTGTTTTCTGCAAGCAGTGGTTTATGTATAATATCTTTAACAACCAAAGAGGAACAGGCGTGGCTACCGACGTTATAACAAGAAGATAAAAAATAAAAAAAGAAAAATCCTTTCAGAGGTTGCTGTTTTCTGCAAGCAGTGGTTTATGTATAATATCTTTAACAACCAAAGAGGAACAGGCGTTGTTACCAACGTTATAACAAGAAGATAAAAAATAAAAAAATAAAAATCCTTTCAGAGGTTGCTGTTTTCTGCAAGCAGTGGTTTATGTATAATATCTTTAACAACCAAAGAGGAACAGGCGTGGCTACCGACGTTATAACAAGAAGATAAAAAATAAAAAAATAAAAATCCTTTCAGGGATTGCTGTTTTCTGCAAGCAGTGGTTTATGTATAATATCTTTAACAACCAAAGAGGAATAGGCGTTGCTACCGACGTTATAATAATTATAATAATAATAAGAAGAAAAACATCCTTTCAAAAATTACTGTTTTCTACAAACAGTAGTTTATGTATAATATCTTTTTTTGCCACGAGTTTGCACAAAAAATACTTGGTTGGGAAACTAGTGCGGGATATCTTTCTCTAAATGAGGGTGAATGGGCCTCTCTTAAGCCGTGGTAGGCAACCCATCTAGTGATTGTGTGACGATAAAAACACCCTTGTTAGCTCTAGCAAAGCATCAAGTATTCAGCTACTGATAAGATTTTGAATCTCGGTCGAGACCGCAGAATGATGATGATGATGATGATGATTGCTGCCAATGTAGGTTCTTGATTACTCTAATGCCTTTCCCGGATATGTCGAGGTTGCCGAGCATCTTTAACAAGTCTCTGTGGCGTACAAGCGGATCAAACACGGTCAATACGTTGAATCGCTCGGTTACGACTGCTCTTTGCGGGCACAACCATCTGAACTCGCTTCCTGTACTTATGCAGGCAGTTTGCTGTTAGTAGAGGTTCTTGATTACTCTAATGTCTTTCCCGGATATGCCAAGGTCTCGAGCATCTTTAACAAGTCTCTGTGGCGTACAAGCGTATCAAACACGGTCAATACGTTGAATCGCTCGGTTACGACTGCTCTTTGCGGGCACAGCCATCTGAACTCGCTTCCTGTACTTATGCAGGCAGTTTGCTGTTAGTAGAGGTTCTTGATTACTCTAATGTCGTTCCCGGATATGTCGAGGTCCCGAGCATCTCTAAAAAGTCTTTGCGGCGTACTTTGGCAAAGGCCTTTGCGTAGTCTATAAAGCACAGAAAAGTGCTCCATTTTCCGCCTGATCTGGCCTGGTTATTGTGAAAATATCACAGGATTAACAACAGTAATTCTAATTTAAACTACAAAGTAAAAAAAACAAAACAAAAACAAACAAAACAAGATGAGAAATCGGAGAGCCGAGTTCGAATTCCAGTTGAATTCATTCCATTCACTTAAGCACAAATAATCTTGGGAAAGGTATTAATCCGTCTCTCTCCTCCAGTTATAGGTTAAATAACAGCACAGATTGGGTTCTATAGCCTTGGTTAGCAACCGATCTACCGCAGAATGTAATGGCAACCTACTGCGGGATAATCTTCTGCCCAGTCAATCATGTCTCTTTTGAGACATGATAGCCCAATTGTGTATCACGTATGGCACTTAACTGAGTAAATTAGTGTGAGACGATCGTGAGATTGTCATTATTTTTATTATTTTTTTTTTTAATCATTTCACCCCGAGCAAGGCGGAAATGCCACTGATGTGCAGGGGGTTACATAAATGTGAAAAGATTAATTAGAAAAGAGTGAGGAGTACAAACTAGTTAGAAAGGAACAATAGAAAGCAGGTGTGATGAAAGATACATAGGTGGAGAGAAAGGGAAGGATATACGGGGGTGGGGAGAGAGCGAGAGTTCAGTGGTTAGTAGATTATTGACTTTGCATTTAAATTTCTGGAGGTTGTAGCCGTCAGGAAAGCAAGAATATGGGAGCGAGTTCCACAGGCGGGAAGTGCGAGAGAAGAAGCTGCAGGAGTAGAATTGTCGTCTGCATTTGGCTAACCTGACTGTGAATGGGTGGGACCCAGTTGCCAGTAAAGATTTAAATTTGAAAGTTGCAAACAAATAGGCGTTGATAGAACCTATTTTTTGCGAATGCAATTATTCTTATCGAGAGGGCTGATGAAAGATTAAAAAGATATAAATCTCTGAGTTGATCTTCGATAAACACGAAACATTTTACTTCTATTTCATCATAATTATCGCCTGAAATTTTTTTTTATAAGCGTTTCACCCCGAGCAAGGCATGTCACTGCCACTACTGTGCAGGGGGCTACGTAGAGTGGAGAAAGGCTGATTAAATATAGGAAATAACAGAGGGTGGGTGATAGGCGGGTGAGGATACCGAGAATGAGGGTTGGGTAGATGAGAGTGTTGTGAGAATAGTTGGGAGTTAGTGTGATAGGAGGTGTCTATTGACCCTACAGTTAAACACCTGGAGATTGTAACTGTCGGGAAAGCAGACTTGTGGAAGGGAGTTCCACAGGCGGGAAGCGCGAGAAAAGAAGCTGTTGGAGTAGAATTTACGGTTACATCTTATTTGTTTAACTGTTAAATTCTATTATATTTGACATATGGTAAGTTATAAAGTTTTGATCAAGTATTTTTAATTTGTATTCTCTTTCCACCCTCCTCTCTCTCCCCCCCTCTCTCTCTCTCTATATATATATATTTCTTTTTCTCAACATATACTGTTAAATATAAGAGACAATGAATGTCTATTATATTTAATCATGAGCCATTCTAAACATCGTATTTTGACTTTAATTCCAGGTGAAAATAAAGATAAAAATTCTCCAACATTTGGATAATTTTTTATTAAGTGGGTTCTAAACTTTCGGCTCACATGAGCCATCTTCAGATAGGTTACAAGCACGTTAACTAACATAAAAACATCCACCATCAGCGACGATTTTATCTTGTGTTGACATAAAACCTTGCTAAACAACAATGACAGTTACCAAAAATAGCAAACGCAGTTCGTAAATTTGTAATGCGGTTCTATGACGTCACACAGCGTGAGAGCTCGAAATGATAACAGAACCATATATTTAAATGCAATGTAATGTGTTATGACCAGATTTAAACCTTATTTTATTAAGTGTGGTTTGCTTGGATTTAATGTAGATGGCCTCCAATATCTGAAGGTACTTTTTACTGTGTGTATGAGTGTGTATTGTTGACGAAAATCTCTCTATATGACTATGTTTTTCTAAGAAATGTTGTTTAATTGTACTCTGATCAGAAATGTGACAGGTAAGTCTACAGGAGAGCGTGGTTGTAGTAAAACCAATATATGTAGTGGTTTTATTATTAGTACCAGAGATACAATCTCTGAACGGGCATGTAAATTGGTACACTACATTGGTTTTTTGTAGAGGATTTAGTTAAGTGCTTATAGGGTTATTAGAGACTATGAGGTCAATTGTTTTGAATTTTTCATAATATATAATGACTTTAATTTGATTATTATTATTTATCGGTTTAACATTTCTACATATTATGTTTTTGAGAGTTTTTCATCTTGTTTGTAATTATTATGTATTTTGTTGCAATAGTATAAGTTAATAGTGTTATATTTATTTTGATGTACACCATTATTATTAATACTATTAATATTGTTAGCGCTATTGTTAAGTTTGTTGAGATACATTTTAATTTGTTGTCAACAACGGAGTTAGGAAATCCATTACTGACAAGTGTTTGCTTAATGTTGTGTAATTCTTTATAAAATATGGATTTGGAAGAAAATATCATTTTTGTGCGTTGAATTAAGTTTTTTATAACAGCTAACTTATATCGTTGGAGGCCTTCACTATTATAATTAAGAAAACACGAGTTTATGCTAGTTGGTTTTCTCTCTCTCTCTCTCTCTCTCTCTCTCTCTCTCTCTATATATATATATATATATATATATATATATATATAAACATGTTACGGAAATTAACGAATTTTAACGAAACTTGGTTATAAGCAACCGACAATTTGTAATTAATTATTTTGAACATTATTTTTACCGATACTAGTATTTAAGTAGATATTCTGTTTTTAATTAAACAGTCTTTTTATATTTATATCTACAGGCCTGATTACCTGATTATTTACGATAAATTTTTATTACGAAAATGTGTGCTATCCAGCAGGATTCGAACCTGCGACCCCTATTACGTAGGGGAAGCATACCATTTGATCTGGTACCGTCTTGACCACTCGACCATGAAAAATTTATCGTAAATAATCAGGCCGGTAGATATAAATATAAAAATACTGTTTAATTAAAAATAATAATATCTACTTAAATACGAGTATCGGTAAAAATAATGTTCAAAATAATTCATTACATATATATATATATATATATATATATATATATATAAACACAAGGAAACAAGAAATTCTGTCCGATTTTAAAAGGAAAAAAAGAAAATGCTTCACAGTATGTGTAACATATTTAGTCTTCGAAGTAATCGCCATCGGCATCCAGCACCTTCTGCCAACGAGTCAATGTTGGCAGAAGGTGCTGTTCAATGCCCTTGCGGTAGATCTCAGGGCTTTTGACGCAAAGAGGTCCGTGAGGGTTTTGCGCAAGTCTTCATTGGTGAAGGATTTCCCACGAAGATTATTATCCAGGGAGTAGAAGATGTGATAATCGGATGGCGCAAGTCTCCCATCCAAGTTGCTGTATGGTATCCCTGACCACTCGCGCGACATGCGACCTGGCGTCGTCACGGAGGAAAAGCACACCTTTGCGATTCACCAGTCTTGGCTCCTTCTGGCGCAATGCCTGTTGCACACGTTTCAATTGCTGCGAGTATAGGTCTCCAGTGACCGTTTGGCTCGTTGGTAGCAGTTCATAATGAACCACTTGACGACCTGTTCACCAGACACAAAGCATAATCTTGCGTGGGTGCATAGGCGGTCTTGCGGTATGAGGGACAGCATCCTGAGGAGACCACCAATGTCTGGAACGCTTGGGAGTTTCGTACAGAACCCACTTTTCATCACTGGTAAGAACTCGATTGAATATGGATGCGGTACGGTAGCGAGAAAGCAGCGACACGCAGGATGCAGCTCGTTGACCCTTGTGGACCTCCAACAGCGTTTGCGGAACCCACTTGCTCAGTTTTTACGTCTTACATAGGCGGTGCAGGTGAAGTCTGTTTCATCGGAAACGTTGAACTGTCTTGCAAGTTCACCACACGTTAGACTACTGTCCTTTTCAATGGCCGCCTTCAGGACTCCGTCGTCCACTGCGAGGCTCATCATGGAGAGACAAATCTCCCGACTTGAATTTCTGAAACCAACGCCTCGCAGTACGTTCATCCACCGCACTATCCCCAAACGCTTGACATATGCGGCGACTTGATACAGCTGCTGATAAGCCCACTTTGAAGTCGTAAAGCAAACAGCCCCGAACGATATCTATGGACACTTCTATCCTTCTCACAGCTGTCCATCTTATATCTAATGGCCGGGCACGGTGCCCGTGTTTTTTATAACGTCTGATGTTCCTACTTCCGGCTGTCCAAATTTAAAACAATTGCTACACGCTTTTCGTATATATTTCAACTTCATTCAATGACTAATAAAATAAACAAACCTAACGTTTTTTGGTTACCTCATATATATATATATATATATATATATATATATATATATTAAAATAATTTATTTATATATATATATATATATATATATATATATATATAAATTATTTTAATATATATATATATATATATATATTAAAATAATTTATATATATATATATATATATATATATATAAATTATTTTAATATATATATATATATATATATATATATATATATATAAATTATTTTAATATATATATATATATATATATACACTACCGGTCATAATTATTAGGCCATCCCAGTGTTTTAAAAAATGTATTATTTCATACTATTTTTTAGTATTTATTTCCAAGTGAATAATTGTAAATTATTAAGCTAATTTTCTTAAGCCAATCTTTTTGTCAAATATGATTTTTATTATGACAGAAAGGAAAAAAAACGTCAAAGAATGGAGGAGAGTAATTAGTGCTGGGGCCTTCTGATCGAATAATTGTCTCAAATCGATATGGCATTGAGTGGAACAAAGATATTTTCGAATACCAGGTGATCTCATTGGGAATTTTTCCCATTCATCTAAGATAGGGGTCGTCAAATGTGATTCGACTGATCCTCTATTTGTCGGTGAGAAGTTCTAGGGTTCATTGATAGCGAAGGGATCAAATAGGGGCGTGTGTGTGAATGTAACTGAGATAAATTTTAGTTAGTGGACCTGGGTATTGTATTCCTCGGTCCTGATGAAATAAAGGCACTGAGCTTGATGATCACCACAATCAAAAGCCTTAGTTATTTCTATCTAAATAGATTTCAACCTTTTTTTATAAGACTTATTTATTTAATCCTACACTAAGCATTGCTTTCTCTATTTTAATTATTCTAAATTCATTTTCAGAAAACAATCCTCGACTTTTTAAATTTAACATTTTTCCCAAATAAATTAAGCTTCTTCTTCTTCTTCTTCTTCTTCTTCTTCTTCTTCTATGTGCCCTGTCCCTTCAGGACGTAGGCGATCATGGCTCTCCACGTCTCCCTATTCCTTGTGGCTCTTATTATGTTTGCTCCTGTTGCTCCTGGCAACCCCCGTTCCGTCATCCACCTGATCAGGCCCTGCAAATATGTTATCCGCTGCCTTCCTCTGTCTCTCCTTCCTTCTATCTGTCCAGTCAGTATCAGGTTCTCCAGGCTTTCCTTCCTCATTGCATGTCCCAGGAACTTCAGTTGTCTCTTCCTGATGCTCAGCATCAATTTCCTTTTTGTTGCCATTCTTTCTAACACTTCGTCGTTGCTTGTATGCTCAGTCCACGATATCCGTAGCATCCTTCTGTAGAACCACATTTCGGCCGCTTCCAGTTTTGTCCTCATTTTCGATTATATTGTCCAGCATTCACAGCCGTATTGAAGAACTGACATCACGTAGCAGTCTAGAACTCTTTTCTTCGTTTCTATTGAGATTTTCCTGTGTGTTAGTATTTTGCTCATCTTCTGGAACGCGTCCTTTGCCATGCCAATTCGCCTTCGGATTTCCCTGTCGCACTTTCCATTTCCTTTGTGATATATTTTATTAAGCGATGTCAGGGGTCGTCAAAAGGGGTCTGACTGACCTAGTTGAGGGGTGCCAGGGGGTCAATGACACGGAAAGAGTCGAATGGGAGTCTGCGTGTGAATGTAACTGAGCTAAATTTTAGTTAGTGTAACTGGATATTGTATTCCTCGGTCCTGATGAAATAAAGGCACTGAACTTGATGATCACCAGAATCAAAAGCCTTAATTATTTCTATATAAATAGATTTTACCCTTTTCTTATGAGACTTATTTTTTTAATCATACAGTAAGCATTGCTTTCTCTTTTTTAATTGTTCCAAATTAATTTTCACGGAACAACTCCCCACTTTCTTCACCCTACAATCGTAAAATGCGAAGGGTGTGCATTGTGGTGTAATCGGTATCGGCTTGGAATGTGAAATCGAAGAGCCGAGTTCGAATCTAAGGTAAATTCTTTGCAGTCACTTACGTGTAAATACCTTTTGGTAAACTATGAATTCATCTCTTCTCCCTCCATCTATGGGTTGAATAGCAGGACAGGCTGGGCTCTTTAACCATAATTGGCACTTAACTGTATGGAACATATTATTTGCTTCATTCATTGGGTTTATTTAAAATATTTTCGTGAACGAATACCGAATGACAATATATATATATATATATATATATATATAACATAGTGATGATCCACGTATACTGTCTTAATATGTATCGGAAAGAATATTAATAAAAAAAGTTTTGAATTTAAAAATGTACTTTTTTTGGACAGTATTTGTCTATTTTTTATTAATATTCTTTCCTATATATATATATATATATATATATATATATATATATTGTAAGAATTCTTCGTTCTGTATTCACTCGGGTATATATATATATATATATATATATATATATATATATATATATATATATACCCGAGTGAATACAGAACGAAAAATTCTTACAACGTCCAAAACATTAATTTAAAACAGTGCTCGATATATAATATATAGAGCTGTGAATATTTATTATAAATTATATTTTAGAACATGTACATAATTATTCTATATATAACCGCTACGAAGGTACGCTCGTTTCGACATTGAAACACCTATCCCCCTATCACTAACCCCCACCAACACCTCGAACAAAACTAAATAAATATTAAAAAAAAGGATTTCCATTACTTTACACACCGCCTGATGAGGCATTGAAGTCTCAATGTCGAAACGAGCGTACCTTCCTAGCGGTTATATATAGAATAATTATATACATGTTCTAAAATATAATTTATAATATATATATATATATATATATATATATATAGCGCAATAAACACGCCTCTAATTAAAACAGACGGATCATAATTATTAGGCCACCCCTGTGTTCTCAAAATTGATGTATTTCATACTATTTTTTAGTATTTATTGCTAAGTGAATAATTGTAAATGAAAATAGAATGGTTCTTTTGTTTATATTGCACAATAACATGTGCATCAAATGAATTTATAAATATTTAATAATTACCTATATTGCAGTTTCATCAATGAAAGAATGAAGAAAATTTAGGCTGATTCGGATGAGTCCATATTTGCTTCCTTGCTTTGTAAAATTTTTCAAAGTAATAAAAAGAACCATTCTATTTTCATTTTTAATTGTGCACTTGGCATTAAAAACTAAAAATAGAAAAAAATAAATCATTTCTTTAAAAAAATAACTGGGGTGGCCTAAGAATTATAGATGGTAGTATACTTGTTGCTCTCATGTTCAGTCCATGGTATCCTCAACATCTTTCTGTTGTTTCAAGTCTTCATCTCTGAGGAGATTGCCCAGCATTAATATATGTCCTGTCTTTATGCAGGCAGTTATGCTCTCAGTGTAGTTTCTGGATTAATCTAATATTTTTCCAGAATTAAGCTTACCTAGCAGTTTAAACGGCTCTTTGTGACATACTTTATTAAGCGATGTCAGGGGTTGTTCAATGAGGTCTTACTGACCACCTAGTTGAGGAGTTCCAGGGAGTCAATGACACTGAATGAGTTGAGTAGGGGTCTGTCTGTGAATGACACTGAGATCAATTTTAGTTAGTGTACCTGGATATTGTATTCCTCGGTCCCAATGAAAGAAAGGCAGTGAGCTTGATGATCGGCAGAATCAAGTCTTCATTACTTTTATGCAAGCAGCTTGTAACCTATTTTGATACGATTTATTTATTTAATCCTTTACTGAACATTGATTAGTCTTCTTTCTTAGCTGTTTCGTGTTCATTTTCAGAGAACAATCTCCCATTTTTTTTCAACTTCCAACAGTAAAATAGAGTTTATGATTATAAAGGACTAGCAGTATAGCCCGGCATTGCTCAGGCGTAACGAAAGCTTTAAAACTAATTCATGTTCCTGAAGCTCAGACTCTTTGGACGTTGGCACGAAAGACTAAAAAGCAATAGTTGTTTCCAGTTAAAGCGAAACCGTCGACTGAAAGAAAAATGAGTGGATGTAAGTCAAATTTTGATTTCCTTGTATCGATATCAAATAAGATTTTTCGTCGTAAACTGAATTTTGAAGGCTAAATAAGTCCTCTGAGTAAATGGTATCATGGCTGAGACTAAGAACTACAATTATATCGACTTAGAGCCAAACCCGAAGCAAAAACTAAAATAAAAGGGCTGAAAAAATACAGATATACAGGCAGATAAACAGACACACACACAAACATCTTGCCTTATATATATATATATATATATATATATATATATATATATATAATCAATCTTCTGTACTATTGCAAGAACTGCAACCTTGAAACTTCTGAATATCGTTTCTAATGTCTTTGTCTATGAGTGTATTAAATTTGATTAAAATCGGACCACTCCTTCTATAACCCGATTTTTTCGATTATCGATTTTCGATATTTATCGGGGGGTACCTCGACACAAAACTTAGCTAAGAACACTCGTTGACGCTTATAGTATAACTGTGTAAATTTTCGAGAAAATCGGTTCTGCCGTTTCGGAGTCTATAGGTAACGGACACACACACACACACACACACACACACACACACACACACACACACACACACACACACACACACACAGTTCCATTTATAAATAAGTTTAGATTAGATATTTGTCTCTTCATGATGTTAAGAATGTTTCCTTTTGTTTTTATTTTCTCTAAAACTTACACTACCGGCCATAATTATTAGGCCAACCCAGTGTTTTAAAATAAATGATGTATTTCATATTATTTTTTAGTATTTATTGCCAATGATAATTGTAAATGAAAATAGAATGCTTCTTTTGTGAATACTGCTCAATAACATGTGCATCAAATGAATTTATAAATAATTAATAAGTACCTATATTGCAGTTTCATCAATGAAAGAATAAAGAAAATTTAGGGTAATTCGGACGAGTTCATCTTTGTTTCCTTTCTTTGTAAAATTTTTGTGGTGCAGTGGATATCGACTCGGAACAACAAATCGGCGTGCCGAGTTCAATTTCCAGTTGAATTCCTTGCATTCATTTACGCACAAATACCCTTCGGAAATGTATTATTCCGTCTCTTTTCTCTAGTCAAGGGTTAAATAATATGACAGATTGAGTTCTATAGCCTTGGTCGGCAACCAGTCTACCGCAAAAAGCAATTGCAATTTACTGCAGGATAATCTTCTGCCCGGTCAGTCATGTCTTTTTCTAGACATGATCGCCCAAAGCGTGTATCACGTATGGCACTTAACTGATTGATGGAATATAATAGTTGGAAAGATGATTGAGGCTTCTACTGGTCATAAAGTGGGGGATCAGTTTTCGATAGTTATGAAGTAATAAACTGATCCCCCACTAAATACTACTTAATAATATAGTACATATCTTCCCCATCTAGCCATGAGTCAAATAACAGGACAGATTGGGTTCTATAGCTTTGGTCGGCAAGCAGTCTACCGCAGAAAGCAATGGCAAACTACTGCGGGATAATCTTCTTCCCGGTCAGTCATGTCTCTTTCGAGACATGATCGCCTAAGCGTGTATCATGTTTGGCATTTAACTGACTAACTGAATAACAAAAGAATCATTCCATTTTCATTTCGACTTATCCACTTTAAAACAAACTGGAGTGGCATAATAATTATTGCCGGTAGTATATATATATATATATATATATATATATATATATATGTATATATATATGTATATATATATGTATATATATATATATCTATGTATATATATATATATGTATATATATATGTATATATATATATATGCATATATATATATATGTATATATATATATGTATATATATATATGTATATATATATATGTATATATATATGTATATATATATATGTATATATATATATGTATATATATATGTATATATATATATGTATATATATATGTGTATATATATATATGTATATATATATATGTATATATATATGTATATATATATATGTATATATATATATATGTATATATATATGTATATATATATATATGTATATATATATGTGTATATATATATATGTATATATATATATATATGTATATATATATGTATATATATATATATGTATATATATATACATATATATATATATATATGTGTGTGTGTGTGTGTGTGTGTGTGTGTTGTTATTTTTACCCATACTTTGACTGTTGCGTAGTAATTCATTTTTGTCTTGTTTTTATAAAAAAGCATACATTCCAAGCCCTCACGTACAGCGAGCAACTGGAACTCGCGTGAGCATCTTTTTTATCTCTAAAAAAAGACTCTCAACATTTCATTTCCACTATGACTATTGGGCATGTATGATGATAATGTATACGCTAAAAAGTCTGTCTTCTTCTACCGAGCGCCCATAGCCCAGAGGTAGAATCGCCGACTGACGCCAATTCGGTCGGGTTTCAATCCTGGGTTAAAAGCAATCAGAATCTAATCATACTGATGAGCTGTGATACAGCGAAACAGATCTGTCTGCGGATGACTCTCTCTCTATATATATATATATAATTAGTTGGTTTTACTTAGATTAGAACAATATACAGTTGTATTAAAAAGGGTTCAATATATTTATATTGTATATATTACAATATAATCCTACCCCCCATTAGCATGGATCAGGCTAGTCTTCCTGAAAGTAAAACACTGCACCTCCTCGGCTTAACTCTCACAAAAGACCTCAAGTGGAATGAAAATATAGAATCCACAGCTAAATCCGCTGCTAAGAATGTCGGTTCTCTGTGTAGGGCCAGGAAGTTTTTTTTCCGCCTGAAACAATCCTGCACATATATAAACTTACCATCTGCCCGTGCATTGAATACTGCTGCCATATCTGGTCGGGTGCTCCTGCTATCCACCTTGGCGTCCTTGACAAAATCCAATGGAGAATCTGTAATGTGATCGATTCCGACATGGCAGCTCAGATACAGTCACTTTCTCACCGGCGCAATGTGGCTTCCCTATGTCTCTTCTACAAATACTTTCACAACTTCTGCTCTGATATTAGCTCACTGGTGCCCCACCCCCTATATATAAATTTACTCAAGCCACAAGATTAGCAACTAGGTCCCACCCTTTTACTGCGAAACCAATAAATTGCAAATGCAAATTCTACTCCAGCAGCTTCTTTTCTCGCACTTCTCACCTGTGGAATTCCCTTCCGCATACTTTCTTTCCTGACAGCTACAATCTCCAAGAATTTTCTTTTTACTACCGTCTTTTTTCTCTTGGGTTTCTTTTCATTACCGTCAGGAGATAGTTAGGAAAAGGTTGCCAACCCCTGTTATAGATGATATGTATGAGTAAACAGTGTAATGGATACCAATACACAACAGACCTCAAGTGGAATGACTATATAGAATCCATAGCTAAATCTGCTGCTAAGAAAGTCGGTTCTCTGTGTAGGGCCAGGAAGTTTTTTTTCAGCCCGAAACAATCTTGCACATATATAAAGATATCCGCCCGTGCATTGAATATTGCTGCCATATCTGTTCGGGTGCTCCTGCTATCCACTTAGGAGTCCTTGACATAATCCAATGGAGAATTTGTAATGTGATTGATCCCGACTTGGCAGCTCGGATACAGCCACTTTCTAACCCGTGCATTGTGGCTTCCCTGTGTCTCTTCTACAAATACTTTCACGGCTTCTGCTCCGATGAACTTAGCTCACTGCTGCCCCCAAAATACGAATTTACTCGATCCACAAGATTAGCAACTAAATCCCACCCTTTTTATTGTGAAACCAATAAATTATGAACGCAAATTCTACTCAGAGAGCTTCTTTTCTCGCACTTCCCTCCTGTGGAATTCCCTTTCATTTACTTGCTTTCCCGACAGCTATAATCTCCAAGAATTTAAATGCAAAGTTAATAGTCATCTCATATCTCACTAACTTTCATCCTCTCTCTCATGCTCCTTTCTCCGTCCACTTCACTCTCATCAGTACTCGAATCCTTCTTTTATCCACTTCCTGACACCCCCTATAATTTGTCACTCTTTTTAATAACTTTCCTTCTATGTAACCCCCTGCAAAACAGTGGCAACAAAATGCCTTGCTTGGGGCGATATGATTATGAAAAAATATACGAGAATCATACAAACATAGATAAAAATGTTGTAAAATGTTTTCAAATAACTCATCCCCATTTGCTTATATTTCTAACATTAACATCAGAAATTGAAATATGAACTCTGGTAAAAAATACTAGAGAAAACCATTAACATCAAAAATACTAGAGAAAACCATTAACATCAAAAATACTAGAGAAAACCATTAACATAAAAATACTAGAGAAAACCATTAACATAAAAATACTAGAGAAAACCATTAACATAAAAAATGCTAGAGAAAACCATTAACATCAAAAATACTAGAGAAAACCATTAACATCAAAAATACTAGAGAAAACCATTAACATCAAAAATACTAGAGAAAACCATTAGCATCAAAAATACTAGAGAAAACCATTAACATAAAAATACTAGAGAAAACCATTAACATAAAAAATGCTAGAGAAAACCATTAACATCAAAAATACTAGAGAAAACCAATAACATCAAAAATACTAGAGAAAACCATTGACATCAAAAATACTAGAGAAAACCATTAACATAAAAATACTAGAGAAAACCATTAACATCAAAAATACTAGAGAAAACCATTAACACCATAATACTAGAGAAAACCATTGACATCAAAAATACTAGAGAAAACCATTAACATAAAAATGTACCAGAGAAAACCATTAACATCAAAAATGCTAGAGAAAACCATTAACATAAAAATTACTAGAGAAAACCATTAACATAAAAAATACTAGAGAAAACCATTAACATAAAAATACTAGAAAAAACCATTAACATCAAAAAGTACCAGAGAAAACCATTAACATCAAAAATACTAGAGAAAACCATTAACATAAAAATACTAGAGAAAACCATTAACATCAAAATTGCTAGAGAAAACCATTAACATAAAAAATACTAGAGAAAACCATTGACATCAAAAATACTAGAGAAAACCATTAACATCAAAAATACTAGAGAAAACCATTAACATCAAAAATACTAGAGAAAACCATTAACATAAAAAATACTAGAGAAAACCATTAACATCAAAAATACTAGAGAAAACCATTAACATCAAAAATACTAGAGAAAACCATTAACATAAAAATACTAGAGAAAACCATTAACATAAAAAATACTAGAAAAACACCATTAACATCAAAAATACTAGAGAAACCATTAACATAAAAAATACTAGAAAAAACGATTAACATCAAAAAGTACCAAAGAAAACCATTAACATAAAAAATACTAGAGAAAACCATTAACATAAAAAATACTAGAGAAAACCATTAACTTCAAAAATACTAGAGAAAACCATTAACACCAAAAAGTACCAGAGAAAACCATTAACATCAAAATATTGCAATATAAACTATGGTAAAACATGTTTATTGAGCATTAGGTTTATAAGTCCCAGAAACCCAGTTGTTCTTGTTCTTAAGAACACATGGATATAAATATTGGTTAGTTCCAGTTATTTGACCCGAAGAATTGTGAGTTCAATACCAGGCTACAGCAGTGGTGAACAAGTAATTTAGAGTCTGAAAATTATATAACCCAATGATCATAATAGATTACTAGCACCTGAGGAAGACCGGAGCGTACAACGGCTGAAACATCGTGCAAATGGCAACAAAGATGAGGACAATAGTCCGAATAATGTAAATCGAGGAGCTACCTCCCTAATTTTGAAAATGTTCGGTTGTTTGAAAATTTCAGTCGCGCGTTCGCAAAACTTTCTGTTCGTACGTTTAAAAAAAACAAACAAAACAAAAAAAAATGTTTTTGTAAATCGCCTGAAGGTTGTGGAAATAAATCATTTCCAAATTAAATTTATATATATATCTACAAATAAATACACAACAGATAATAGAGGGGATATATATATATATATAAACTTATTTATAAATTAAACTTTGTCTGTGTGTGTGTGTGCGTGTGTATTCGTTACCTATAAACTTCGATTTTCTTGAAAATTTACACAGTTGTACTATAAGCGTCTGCGAGTGTTCTTAGCTAGGTTTTGTGTCGAGGTACCCCCGATAAATATCGAAAATCGGTAATCGAAAAATCGGGTTATAGAAGGAGTGGTCCGATTTTAATCAAATTTGATACACTCATAGACAAAGAGATAAGAATCGATATTCAGAAGTTTTAAGGTTGCAGTCCTTACAATAGTGCCGGAAACCGATAATATTTATGTATATATATATAAAAGGCAAGATATTTGTGTGTGTGTCTGTTTATCTGTCTGTATGTCCTTTATACAAATCCACAATTTTTATCCGATTCTCACCAAACTTCACACAAATATTCTTTAGGCAGAGTCTGAGCTCTAAGACCATGGATTAGTTTTAAAGCTTTGATTACACCCGAGCAACGCCGGGCTATGCTGCTAGTATATATATATATATATATATATATATATATATATATATATATATATACTATTCACTGCTAGACTACATAATTATTGCAAAAAATAAAATAAGCCACTATTAAAAAGAGCAACCACCATGCAAGAGCTTTTATAATTGGTAGTCAAGTTTAATAACTGGTAGTAAAGAGAATAAACTGAGTTGGCACTGCCTCGTTATTATCTCTCTCTTTGGAGGTATATATATATATATATATATATATATATATATATATACACAACAGTCGTTATTATAATAGAGAAGATATTTTTATATCTCCACCGAGAAAAATAATTCTATGACAGAGCTTCAATGATGTTCGTATAATTAGTATTGATCTAATGGCCACTGTTTCAATACTTTAGCCATGGCTCATTCACTGGGGACAAATAGCCGTTTTTGAAATGTATGCTAATCACCACAACTGATACGATCCAGTTCAAGTCGGATTAAACGGACGTGACAGTAATGAGGTACGAAGGAGCCGGACAGATTTCAATGGCGAATACGTTTTTAACAAATCCTTGTATAAACCGTTCATGTTGAAGAGGGCAAAGGATAGATAATCAAAATATTAGCATTTGTGAATATGGATAAAACAGCACAATGGTTAGAATAAGGGCCGGCAGAACATAAGATAGTGCGAACCAGCCAAAATCTGGAAATTATCACCAGTCTCGATGGATTCACTTTCAAAGAGACACCTTGCTTTGAGCATTTTCTGCGACTCAAATTTAGCCTGACCTCAATCGGAAATATTTCTACAATACATCAAAAAGAAGCTGGTCGCTCCGCGTACCGCAGTAGAATTAACCTGACACCGCATTTTTTTAATCGTTTCACCCCAAGCAAGGTGGTACCGCCACTGATGCGAAGGGGGCTACATAAGAGAGTTTAGGCAAGAGGAGAGTGAAGAGAAAGACGAACCAGTTATAGGGGGTGGCAGAGAAAGGGCAAGAGAAGGATGGGAACATAGGTGTGAAGACAGTTGCGAAAGTAGTGAGAAAGGACTGGAGTCAAGTGGATAAGAGATGGGAATTGACATTGCATTTAAATTCCTGGAGGTTGTTGCCGTCGGGAAAGCAAGTATACGGAAGGGATTTCCACAAGCGAGAAGTGCGAGAAAAGAAGCTGCGGGAGTAGAATTGTCTGCTGCATTTGGTTGATTTAACTGTAAAAGGGTGGGACCTTGTTGCCAGTCTGGTCGCACGAGGAAATTCTCGTGGAGGGGGCACCAGGAACCTAAATTCGTCAAAGCAGAAGCCATGAAAATATTTGTAGAAGAGACAAAGGGAAGCCACATCCCGCCGGTGAGAAAGTGGTTGGAGTCGAGCTGCCTGGTCGGGATCAATCAAATTACAGATTCTTTTGAAGCTTGTCGAGAACACTGAGATGAACAGCAGGGGTGCCTGACCAGATACGATAACAGTATTCTATGAACGGTCGGATGGTTGATTTGTATATGTGCAAGAAAGATTCAGGCGGGAAAAAAAACTTTCTGGCCCGACACAGTGACCCAACTTTCCTAGTAGTGGATTTACTTATTGACACAAGGTAATGATTTCTCTTGAGGTCGGAAGATAGGGTGAACCCGAGGAGGAGACTTTCAGAGAGACTCGCTCGATCTGAATAGGAGTCAAATCAGACCACAAATGGAGCATAGCTGCTATATCTGGGCTGGATCTGTCCAAGTCTTTCTTTCCAGAGTCCAGAAGCATTTAGGCCACCTTGTAAGTGATGACTTATTTTCTGCCCTGAAACCTTTTCTCCGATGGATGAATTGTCGCAATCCTCTCGCTACTTTACCGTTATTTCCATTGAAGAGGCTCATCCCTTGTTTCCTGTTTGGGATGCGGTTTCCGGTTTTTCTCCTTTCTAATCTTACTGTTTTTTTTTTGTTTTTTTCTCAATTGGAGTAGATAGACTAAACTATCGCCCGGTTCACACTCCACCCACGTCTATTGAACAGGTGAAGAGGCTTATCCCTTGTTTCCTGTTTAGGATGCGGTTTCCGGTTTTTCTTTTCTAATCTTCTCACTGTTTTTTCAATTGGAGTAGATAGACTAAACTATCGCCCGGTTCACACTCCACCCACGTCTATTGAACAGGTGAAGAGGCTCATCCCTTGTTTCCTGTTTAGGATGCGGTTTCCTGTTTTTCTCTTTTCTAATCTTCTCACTCTTATGTAGCCCCCTGCACATCAGTGGCGTTACCGCCTTGCTTGGGGTGATATGATTAAAAAAAAAAAAAAAAAAAAAAAAAAAAAAGAAAAGGCGATGACAAGTTATATTCCCTAGTTCTACCAGTTCATACATTTACATTTAGGACCAGACATATCATGTACACAGTGGTAAGCCATGCTCATCTCCTTTGTATTCCTTAGTTAAAAAGGGCGTTCTATTCGAACTACGGTTACCTCACGTTGAAACACCGGTTTCATATGACCATCGAGTTAAGCAACGTTGAGACTGGTCAGTACCTAAATGGGAGAACATTTAGAAAAGCCAATTTCAGTAAGTTTTGATGTTCGGATGGTGTAATGAATAACGACTAGGAATTTGAAATCGGAGAGCTGAGTTCGATTTCCAGTAGGGTTCGAGCAAATATCATTCGGAAAGGTATATCTGCGTTGTGGTGCAGTGGATATCAGCTCGGAACGACAAATCGGGGAGCCGAGTTCGAATTACAGTTGAATTTCTGGCATTCACTTACGTGCAAATAACCTTGGGAAAGGTATTAATCCGTTTCTTCCCTCGAGTTATGGGTTAAATAACAGAACAGATTGGGTTCTATAGCCTTGGCTGGCATCCAGTCTATCGCAGAAAGTAATGGCAACTTACTGCGTGATAATCTTCTGCTCAGTGAATCATGTGTCTTGCGAGACATGATCGCCCAAACATGTATCACGTATGGCACTTAACTGACTGACTGAATATAATAGTTAGAAACAATTAAAGCTTCTACTGAGCATAAGGTAGAGGACCGGTTTTCTATTGTTATGAAGTAATAAACTGATCACCCATTAATTAATACTTATTAATATTATCCGTCTCTTCCCTCCAGTTATGGGTTGAATAACAGCACAGATTTGGTTTTATAGCCTTGGCTGGCAACCAGTCTATCGCAGAAACTAATCTGTGGGATAATCTTCTGCCCAGTCAGTCATGTCTCTTTCGAGACATGATCACCCAAGCGTATATCACGTGTGGCAGTTAAGTGATATCTTCTCATCTAGCTATGTGTAAATTATTAAAATTTGCACCAATAAAATCATTATAATTTTAAAAAAATGTATGCAAAACATTTAGACATTTGGCATAAAAAAAAACTCTTACAAGTTCATATAACGCGAAACAAAAACAACCCACATTCGGACAGTTTTTTTCCCCACCAAGAGGCGCTGCTTTGTGGAACAGCCTCCCGACGACTACAATCATAATCCCTTGAAGTATAGGGTCAATGGTTAGGTGACTTACAGGGATACATAATCTGCAATTGTTAACTCCATGAAACAACTTCATTCGATGATTCTCTACCTTAAGAGGGTGAACAATAGTTCATAAAAATGCAAAGTTTTTTCTTTACAAAACCCTTTTAGGTAATTGCTGAACCGTAATACTTCATTCCGTGCAGATTACAAACCCGGGAAAAGGCTGAAAACCGAATTAACCAAAATACTGTAGTCACAGTCAGTTAAGGGCCATACGTGATAGACGCTTTGGGCGATCATGTCTCGAAAGAGACATTACTCACTGAACAGAATATTATCCCTCAGTAAGTTGCTATTACATTCTGCGGTAAACTGGTTGCTAGCCAAGGCTATAGAACCAAATCTGTCTTATTATTTGACTCATGGCTAGATGGGGAAGATATGTACTATATTATTATGTAGTAATTAGTGGGGGATCAGTTTATTACTTCATAACAATAGAAAACCGATCCCCCACTTTATGACCAGTAGAAGCCTTAATCATGATCTCAACTATTATATTCAGTCAGTCAGTTAAGTGCCATACGTGATACACGCTTTGGGCGATCATGTCTCGAAAGAGACATTACTCACTGGACAGAAGATTATCCCTCAGTAAGTTGCTATTACATTCTGCGGTAAACTGGTTGCTAGCCAAGGCTATAGAACCAAATCTGTCCTATGATTTAACCCATAACTGGAGGGAAGAGACGGATTAATACTTTTTCTAAGGATATTTGTACGTAAGTGAATGCAAGGAATTCAACTGTAATTCGAACTCGGCTCCCCGATTTTTCGTTCCGAGTCGTTATCCACTGCACTACAGCACACATCCCTGTGGTAACAACAAAGGTATAAACCAAATAGTACGCTTGTAGAAATAATAGCTTTAGGCTGGTTGATTTTAGAACAAGACAAGCATTATCCAATTATTTAATATTCGAAATCGTACCGGGCACAATGAGCGCGTCGAACTCACTAATAATTTTCCACTAGACTAGCGTGACTGACTATTACGCCATGTTGAGACGAGTGGAATTATAAGCGAGTCATCTCACAATTACAGAACCAGTAGAAAATCTATTTAACACAAATAAAAATTTCTTTCTTTCTTTCTTTCTTTCTTTCTTTCTTTCTTTCTTTCTATCTATCTATCAATACAGATGAATTATTGTCTAGTAAACAGTATTTTTCTTTCTTTCTCTCTATACATATACTTTATATATATATATATTGAGAGAGAGAGAGAGAGAGAAAAAAGAGAGAGAGAGAGAGCGAGAGACACGGAGGTAAACACTATCGGCCATAACTTTTTAGGTCACTTCAGTTTTTTGTAAAAGAAATGATATACATCATACTATTGTTAGTATTTATTGCCAAATGAAAATAGAATGTTTTTTTTATTATTACTTTCCAAACTTTTACAAGGCAAAGAAGCAAAGATGAACTCATCCAAATACCCCTAAATTTTCTTCATTCTTTCATTGATGAAACTGCAATATAGGTAATTATTAAATATTTATAAATTCATTTGTTGCACATGTCATTGTGCAGTATTAGCAAAAGAAGAATTCTATTTTAATTTGCAATTATTCACTTGGCAATAAATACTATAAAGTCGTATGAAATTGGGTGGCCTAATAATTATGGCCGGTAGTGCATATATATATATGTATATATATATATTTTTATTATTATTATAGTAAAACGTACCAAAAAAAAACAGTATCACTAATGACTAAAATCATAAAGTTCTACCGCTAACAAAACGTTAAATTAAGTCGTCAAACCCAAAAGGTAACACCAAATGGGTAAAGGGGAATCAAAAAAAAAAAAAAAAAAAGAAACAAACAAAGCAAAAGCCGTGTTTGAAAGAAAAAAAACCAAGACGAAAACCTTAACAGCAAAGAGCTCGATACGAAAGTACGAAAGTAGAGCAAAGACACGAACTAAAAATAAAAGTGAGCCAAAAGTCGTCAGGACAAAGTGAGCCTTTGTCCTGACGATCCGGCGAGTGAAACCGCGATCGACTTTTGGCTCACTTTTAGATTTAGTTCGTATATATATATATATATATATATATATATATATATATATTTTAAGGTCCCACGATTAGCCTAACTCGTTCATACATTTAATAAATATAAAAATATTCGAACATACAATGTTGCCAATAACAAATTAAAAAAAAAAAAGAACGGTATTAATAATTAAAATCGCAAATAAACCAGGATGATATGTTTATCACTTGAAGATTGCTGAGATGCATGAATCTCCGAGTAAAACATAGGATAATATGTATATTTATGAATATATATATTCCGTTCATGCGAGAAACAAACTTTCCATACTTGATGTTGAGCACTATATATATAATATACACTCAATAAAACCAACTTTAAAACAGGAAATAACATATTACATATTTGACTAGATGGTTTTGTTGTCATTTCGCGCTATCCCGCGGTGTGACGTCATAAAACCGCATCGCAAACTTAAGAACTGCGTTTATTATTTTTGGTAACTATTGCCGTTGCCAAGCGGAGTTTTATGTCAACACAAAATAAAATCGTCGGTGATGGTGGATTTTATAATATTTCAGTTTAAACTACCTTTCTGAAGATGGCTCATGTGAGCCGAAAGCTTAGAAGAAAACCAATAAATAATTATCTAAATGTTGGAGAATTTTTGTCTTTATTTTCAACTGAAATTAAAGCAAAAATACGACGTTTAGAACGGCTCATGATTAAACATAATAGACATTCATTATCTCTTATATTTAACAGCATATGTTTAGAAAATTACTTGCTGCCTCGATATACTATATATATATATATATATATATATATATATATATATATATATATATATATACTCTCGCATCGATCAAAAATCTGCTGAGGCTGACAAAGCAAACCTCGCTGCCGAGCTTGAAAAAGACCTCCAATCCGTGGCGGATTGGGGTAAGAAATGGTTCGTGAATTTTAATGCTTCCAAAACGAATCTGCTATCTATTGACCATCACAGACGATTGCTCCTACCCCACCTGTTAACATGGATCAGGCTAGTTTCCCTGAAAGCAAAACACTGCGCCTTATCGGCTTAACTCTTACAACAGACCTCATGTGGAAAGAATATATAGAATCCATAGCTAAAGAAAATCGGTTCTCTGTGTAGGGCCAGGAAGTTTTTCCCGTCTGAAACAATCCTGCACATATACAAATCTACCATCTGCGCGTGCATTAAATACTGCTGCCATATCTGGTCGGGTGCTCCTGCTATCCACCTAGGGGTCCTTGACAAAATCCAACACGTATCTGTAATGTGATCGATCCCGACTTAGCATCCGCCCGTGCATTGAATACTGCTGCAATATCTGGTCGGGTGCTCCTGCTATCCATCTAGGGGTTCTTGACAAAATCCAACGGAGAATCTGTTATGTGATCGATCCTGACTTAGCATCTCCCTGTGCATTGAATAATGCTGCCATATCTGGTCGGGTGCTCCTGCTATCCACCTCGGGGTTCTTGACAAAATCCAACGGAGAATCTGTTATTTGATCGATCCTGACTTAGCATCTCCCTGTGCATTAAATACTGCTGCCATATCTGGTCGGGTGCTCCTGCTATCCACCTAGGGGTCCTTGACAAAATCCAACACGTATCTGTAATGTGATCGATCCCGACTTAGCATCCGCCCGTGCATTGAATACTGCTGCAATATCTGGTCGGGTGCTCCTGCTATCCATCTAGGGGTTCTTGACAAAATCCAACGGAGAATCTGTTATGTGATCGATCCTGACTTAGCATCTCCCTGTGCATTGAATAATGCTGCCATATCTGGTCGGGTGCTCCTGCTATCCACCTCGGGGTTCTTGACAAAATCCAACGGAGAATCTGTTATTTGATCGATCCTGACTTAGCATCCGCCCGTGCATTGAATACTGCTGCCATATATGGTCGGGTGCTCCTGCTGTCCACCTAGGGGTTCTTGACAAAATCCAACGGAGAATCTGTTATGTGATCGATCCCGACATAGCATCCGCCCGTGCATTGAATACTGCTGCCATATCTGGTCGGGTGCTCCTGCTATCCATCTAGGGGTTCTTGACAAAATCCAACGGAGAATCTGTAATGTGATCGATCCCGACTTAGCATCCGCCCGTGCATTGAATACTGCTGCCATATCTGGTCGGGTGCTCCTGCTATCCATCTAGGGGTTCTTGACAAAATCCAACGGAGAATCTGTTATGTGACCGATCCCGATTAAGCATCTCCCCGTGCATTGAATACTGCTGCCATATCTGGTCGGGTGCTCCTGCTATCCATCTAGGGGTTCTTGACAAAATCCAACGGAGAATCTGTAATGTGATCGATCCCGACTTGTCAACTCAGATACAGTCACTTTCTCACCGGCGTTATGTGGCTTCCCTGTGTTTTTTCTACAAATACTTTCACGGCTTCTGATCCGATGAACGTAGCTCACTGGTGCCCCCTATATATAAATTTACTCGAGACACAAAAACTAAATTGTAAACGCAAATTCTACTCTACCAGTTTCTTTTCCCGCATTTCTCGCTTGTGGACTTCTCTTCCATTTACTTGCTTTCCCGACAGCTACAATCTCCAAGAATTTAAATTAATTTCAATAGTCATCTCCTATCTCACTAACATGCCTCCTCTCTCTCTCATGCTCCTTTCTCCGCCCAATTCACTCTCATCAGTATTCTCATCCTTCACTTACCCACTTCCTGACATTCCCTGTCACTCTTTCTCATAACTTTCCTCCTATGTAACCCCCTCCAAACCAGTGGCAGTAAAATGCCTTGCTTGTGGCGATATGATTATAATTTACATATATATATTTTTAAATATAAAACTTTAATCCAAAAGGAAAAGCAGGAAGGTAAATATCAAAGACCCGATCCTAATTAATATTAATTACATTAATATTAAAACTGATCAAGGTTGAGGGCTCAGTGTAAATATTTAAATTACAGAGCCAATTGTAAAATAAAATAAATTTCGATGTTCAAAACAGTTGTATGGCCATTTCTACATGAAATCCATAAGAGAAATTTCACGCAACCCAGTTTAAAAGCAAGGTTTTCCAAAAATCTAAATATAGACATTGATTTCTCTCTACTTTCTTATGAATCCTACCCCTTTTATTTTTTCTGTGATGTATATTTATTTAAACTCCCGCTGGTAAAATATCTCGTTTTATTTTGAAATAAAGAAGTTGCCGATGATGCGTGATATTTGTCTTAGGGATTTCATGTAGAAATGGCCATACAACTGATTTGAACATCGAAATTTATTTTATATATATATATATATATATATATATATTGTCATCCGCAGACAGATCTGTTTCGCCGTATCACAGCTCATTAGTACGGTTAGACTCCGATTGCTTTTTTTTACCCAGGATTGAAACCCGACCGAAATGGCGTTCGGTGGAAGTAAGCAGACATTTTAGCGCATATCATTATACGCGCCCAATAGCTAGAGCGCTCTAATTCATTTCACTGAATGAGCGATGCGTACATGCCAGAGTAGCTACTGTTTATCAAAGTCTACTATTTTTCCAGAGTGTTCAATCAGGGTGTGAGAGCGTAAATATTGTCATCCGCAGACAGATCTGTTTCGCCGTATCACACCTCATCAGTACGGTTAGACTCCGATTGCTTTTTTACCCAGGATTGATATATATATATATATATATATATATATATATATAATGTGAAAAAGCTTGTCACGTAGCTGAGGAGTGTTAATACGTCTTTTAGAAAACGAAAATATATGGCTATCTGAGATATAAAATTATTTGAAAACCGATTTTTCTGCTACTATAGTCTCATCTTCATGGCATCATGAGACAACACAATCCAGTCTTTCGTTTCAAAATTCTCTGATTTGTCATTAGCGGCCACAATCTGAACAACATAAGATATGCAGATGATACAGTGCTGATAGCAGACACGGAATGGGAACTACAAGACCTCCTATAAAAAGTAGCTAAAGAAAGCAAAAAGAAATGACTAAAAATAAGCTGCAATAAATTGAATGCTTGTAAAATCAGTAAAATGAGGAGTCCAAAATGTCACTACAGTTAGGGAATACTAGAGTCAAGAAGGTACAGAAATTTAAATACATGGGAAGTGTTCTAACAGAGAACGTAAAGTGCGACACTAAAATTCGAAGGCGTATTGGTATTATTTTATTTTTTTAATCATTTCACCCCAAGCAAGGTGAAAATGCCACTGATGTGCAGGGGGCTACGTAAGAATGAAAATATTGGAAAAGAGAAAAACCGGAAACCACATCCTAAACAGGAAACAAGGGATGAGCCTCTTCACCTGTTCAAAAGACGTGGGTGGAGTGTGAACCGGGCGATAGTTTAGTCTATCTACTCCAATTGAGGAAAAAAAAGAAAAAGAAAAAAAGAAAAGAGTGAAAAGATTGGAAGAGTGAAATCCGGAAACCACATCCTAAACAGGAAACAAGGGATGAGCCTCTTCACCTGTTCAATAGACGTGGGTGGAGTGTGAACCGGGCGATAGTTTAGTCTATCTACTCCAATTGAAAAAAATAAAATAAAATAAAAATAGTGAAAAGATTGGAAAAGAGAAAAACCGAAACCACATTCTAAACAGGAAACAAGAGATGAGCCTCTTCACCTGTTGAATAGACGTGAAAATAAAAAAATAATTTTTTTTTTACTAAGTTTCAAGTCGAAACGGCCTTTAAATCAACAATTTAGTAGAATTTAGTCCCAAAATTAAATGAATAAAACAAATAAGGTAGAATAAATTAGCAGAAAATTCAATCTTATCTTACCACGTGCGGACCACTGAAAGTTGAGAAAATTTCTAAAGTCATACCAAATTTGCTCTGATTTTCCAGTTTATGTCGGCAACCAGTAAATAAGCAAAATGGTATGGTTAAGGCTGCATTCCAGAAGCCGAGTAAAGTATTGAGAGACGGAAAAATTTCGGAGGAAACAAAGAAGAGAGTACTGGGTTATTGTTTGATGTTTGTCCTTCAATATGGCATCGAATGCGCGACAATCTCATCGAAGATGAAAGAAAGCAACAAAACTGTGGTTCTACAGAAATATGTACGACGTTTCGGCCGTTGCACACTCCGGCCTTCTTCAGGTGCTACGATTTCGAACCGAACCTTTTATTACAATCACTGGGGTATATGAACTCTATTCCTTGCGTAAAACCTCGATTGGAAGTCATGAGTTATCTCCATCTAACTCTGCAAGTTATTTGTTCACCACCGCTGTAGGACACATGACCCAGTGGATATAGACGTTGGTTAATCCCTGACTTGATTCTTAGAGTTGTGTGTTCAATACCAGGCTACAGCATACGTACTGATAAAAAGAGTAAATTTACTCAAAAGGCCCTTTAATTTTGAATAAAAATACAAAAAACTTTTCTTTTCTTTCTTCATCTCTTCCCTGTTTTCTATGAGAACAGGTCAAGATATGGAGAAACCATTTTTGGTACAAGAATGAAGACATCAAAGGTAATAAGATACAGTGAGAAGCAATAAAAATAAAAATAAAAATAAAAAAAAGAAAAAAGAAAAGATGCATTTCCTAAAAATAGAAACTACTGGCCAAATTTCAAATAGCAAACCGATTATTTTTTGGATCTAAATGTAAAGCATTTTCACAACCAACATCCAACATTGCCTGATGACGAGATAGAAATGTCGAAACATAGAAATTTTCGTGTTGGCATATACTTTTAATCCATAATTATATGAATACTAATAATTATATGAAATAATTATATGAATACTAATAATTATATGAAATAATTATATGAATACTAATAATTATATGAAATAATTATATGAATACTAATAATTATATGAAATAATTGTATGAATACTAATAATTATATGAAATAATTGTATGAATACTAATAATTATATGAAATAATTATATCAATACTAATAATTATATGAAATAATTATATCAATACTAATAATTATATGAAAAAATTATATCAATACTAATAATTATATGAAATAATTATATGAATACTAATAATTATATGAAATAATTATATGAATACTAATAATTATATGAAATAATTATATGAATACTAATAATTATATGAATACTAATGAAAGCTTTAAAACTAATCCATAGTCCTGGAGCTCAGTCTAAAGAATATTTGTGTGAAGTTTGATGAGAATCGGATAAAATTGTGGGTTTTTATAAAAGACATACAGACAGATAAACAGACACACACACAAACATCTTGCCTTATATATATATTATCGATTTTCTGCACTATTGTAAGAAATGCAACCTTGAAACTTCTGACTATCGTTTCTTATGTCTTTGTATATGAGTGTATCAAATTTGATTAAAATTGGACCACTCCTATTATACGATTTTTTTGATTATCGATATTTATCGGGGGTACCTCGACACAAAACCTAGCTAAGAACACTCGCAGACGCTTATAGGACAACTGTGTAAATTTTCAAGAAAATCCGTTCAGCCATTTCGGAGTCTATAGGTAACCGACACACACACACACACACACACACACACACACACACACACACACACACACACACACACACAGAGAAAGTTCCATTTATAAATAAGTTTAGATACTATGCTCTCCAATATTTATTGTATTGAGCACTTTTATAAAAAAAGTAAATGTCAGGGAACTAAAAATCGTAAAACCTTTGGTCCTCTTTACCTGAATATATATATATATATATATATATATATATATTAGAAATTATTGGCTGCTTATAACCAAGTTTCGTTAAAAATTCGTTAATTTCCGTAACATGTTTACATTTGTTGACATTACGATACATTTCAGAGCAGATATGTTTGTTTACGATGAATCGAAAATTGTGTTATATAAGCATGATAAAAACCTCGTCTGACCAGGAGGCTGTCTATGGGCGAGCGGTCTAAGACGTTACCAGATCAAATGGTAGCTTCCCCTAAGTAAATAGGGGTCGCAGGTTCGAATCCTGACAGATAGCACACATTTTCGTAATAAAAATTTATCGTAAATAATCAGGCCGGTAGATATAAATATAAAATGCTGTTTAATTAAAAACAGAATATCTACTTAAATACGAGTATCGGTAAAAATAATGTTCAAAATAATTCCTAATATATAACATAATGATAATCCACGTGTACTGTCTTATGTATGGGAAAAACTACTACAAAGTTGTAAGTTAAAAATATATCTCTTTTTGACAGTATTTTTTTATTTCTATTATTATATATATTTGATATTTCAGACCGGACTCGGCCTTTCATCAGAAACAAATGATTTTAAAATTTTAAAATTTAAACTAGAAGCGTCCGTCGCGAGAAGCGTCCGTCACGTGATGCAGAAAGCAACAGAGTCGGAATATTTTTCAACGTAAATCTAACTGTAATAATACTTTTAAATGTTGTTTTAAAGAAATTTTTTTAAGTATATCTAAAAAATGTTTAACTATTGAAATATTTATAAAGATTCAAAATACCTAAGTCCCTATTTAACCCTAGCCTGTATGTATTTAATTTTAAAATCCAGTATTTTTCTTTCTTTCTGCGTGAGTATGTGGAACTAAAATCGGAATCTATCACTAAACATTTGCAGTTTTCTAATGTGTGTTCAGCTATGGGAGAAATAAGGGTTGTTTTGGCGTATGCTTACAACTTACAACTTTTTAGTAGTTTTTTCTTATATATATATATATATATATATATATTTCCAACATACGCACCATAATGGGGGCGCTACTGGGTGTCGTCAGTGATGTCATCGCGAGGATCACTAGGGGGTTTCGGGTCTTTCAACATCATACCCCACTCACTGCGCCGACCCGACCAGAGATGATCAGTTTCTGGCCCACCCTCGATAAGTGCTTTCAGACTCTGAAAAATTACGTTTATGCCCGGTACGAAACCTTGCAAATGCTTCTGATTGGCGACAGTCAGAGCCACTTTCCATTTAGAGGCGAACCGCACATGAGCTCGTCCGAAACATTAACTTAGACGCAGAATTTCAGGGAATTTTAGCTAACAATTTGGAATCCAGGCACTCTCTTTTTTGATCCATAACCAATTAGCTGTTCTATATGTATATATATATATATATTTTTTTTTTTTTTTGTTAGTTTCCAAGAATTTTTTTTACTCTTTTTCCCTTTCTTTTTTCACAAAACCATTTTTAGCTCTCTTATTTTATGGACAATACCTCGGGGGTTGGCGGATCTTCCCACTTTCGGTGCCCGAGTTATGCAGGATTCACGCCCTCGCAGTTAAAGCCTGAATCCTGCCTACGCATTTAGTCAACGTTTTTGCCTACAATAAATAAACAACGCAAGTGTCGGACGGCAAGTAAAATGCTGATCTTTTGTGCAATGCAATGAAAGATCGACGCAATCGAAAATATCATCTAATGACCCCTCATTTCGTCACCACCCACCAGGGTATAAGCTTCTTCCACTAATACATTTTTCTCCACTGTGAATCCCAAGAGATTTACTCTAATTCCAAACCTTTCCATTAACCTTGCCCTGTTGCTATCTTATATATATATATATATATATATATATATATATATATATATATATATATATATGTATTCCATTTGTAAACGAGTTATTACGCGACCTAGGTTTCTACCATGAGTGGTGTCTTCAGGCGATTTGCAATAATTGATTTTACCGTTTTTTTTTTAAGAAGGGATAAACGGTGTTTTTTTTTGAGCGCTCACGAGGCAGGGAATTTTTGAACGCGCAATTTTTAAAACTACAAAATTTTTTAACGTTTTCATCCATGGTTGTATGAACCTAATAGGTATTTTTTAGTATAGCTACACTTCATAATTTCTCTTCTTTCATTCGATAGTTCATTTTTGTTCGGGAATGGCATAATCTCTAACTTTTCTTCCTGGCACAGTCTACATATTTTGCCACCGTTGTTAGGCTTGACTGTTTTCGCTATACTTCAATTTATGTTTGGGTCTTTTCCATATTTTGATTTCAATTTCCACACGTGGCTAGCCAAATTTGTGCAGTTTTTTAAGTTTCCTATTTTGAATGTAGACTTGTGATTGAACCACCTGGTCTTAAAGGTGTCTTTAGTTTACGCTTGTTATTTAAAGCGTTAATATGTAGGGGGAATACAGAAAAATTTAGATCTTATATCTGTGTTTAATTTAACTAATGATTCTCATTAGTTAAATTAAACACATATAAAATCTAAATTTTTCACATTTAAAATTTGAAAATATAGATTATATGTTTAGGGATTACAGGGTTTCTACTTTCAAGCTTAACGGGAAAGTGTCAGTCTATTGAGCTAGAGTATTGTTTTCTATATTCAAACGCCAATCAATTTCACATCAAAGAGTCAACATGATGACGAGGTAAAATCTTGAAACATAGATATTTCCGTGTCGCAATGTAAATTAAATTAATTTGAAATATAAAACAAATTAAATTATAATTATATTATGCTCTACGATATACGCTGTATCGAGCGCTTTTAAAAAAGTAAATGCCGGAGAACGCAGAATTTTAAAACTGTTTGTTCTCTTCAGCTGGATATTGATTATATTGAGCACTGTTCATAATAAAATAAATGCCGGGGCACTCAAAATAGTAAAACCTTGAGTCCTCTTCACCTGGAGATATATATATATATATATATATATATATATATATATATATATATATGTATCTTTATTGTTAATAGCTTAAATGTTCTATGTTTACTGTGTTAATATTTACTCTTTGATAATGGCTTATGTGAGCCGAAAGCTTAGACCCGATAAAAAATTCAACAAATACTGTGATTTTTTGTTGTCTTTCAACGACATCACCATCAAGTATATCAGATGGTATGAACGGATCCTACACAAAATGAATAAACAAAACTTGTCTATATTATTCAATGAAACCTGCATTAATGAAAAAATGCTGCCAAAATACACACAATATATATATATATATATATATATATATATATATATATATTATAAATTATGTTTTAGAACATGTACATAATTTTTTCTATATATGTCCTCTTCTCTTTGGACTCAAACACATTATCGAGAGAAGTAAAGAGTAAGAGTTTGGAATCATTCTCTGTTTATATTTGGTTCGTTGTTGTCGTGGGGGTTGGTTGGGGTTATTGATAATTAAGTGAGAGTGTCTTTCATTTTGACCGTTAGACTTTTGAAGAACCTGGTGTGTAAGTGTGACAACAACGAACCAAATATAAACAGAGAATGATTTCAAACTCTTACTCTTTACTTCTCCCGATGATGTGTTTGAGTCCAAATAGAAAAAAATTATGTGCATGTTCTAAAATATAATTTATAATAAATATTCACAAGTCTATACATCATATATCAAGCACTGTTTTAAATTAATGTTTTGGACGTGAAAAATTTTTTTTTCTTTTCTCTGCTCGTTCTATACTCACTCGGATATATATATATATATATATATATATATATATATATAGAGAGAGAGAGAGAGAGAGAGACAGAGATAGATATGGATAGATATAGATAGATATAAATATAGATAGATAGATAGAGATAGATAGATTGATATATATATATATATATATATATATATATATATATATATATATATATAAACATCGCTATACACGTTTCGAAAAACCCTTCGAGTAAACACGCAGAAGGAAAAAATGGTAATAAAAAATAGAAAGAGCTAAGCACTTGAACATCAGTCAAAGTACGTAGCCCAAAGAAAAAAAACCGAGACGAGTAACATAAAACAAGAACCAACCTTCCTTGAAGATCCGGTTAGGTGAAACCTTGGTAATTTCGTTGGCTCTTTAGGTTACTTTATATATATATATATATATATATATATATATATATATATATATATATTAAAAAAGGATTAATTCAAAGATGTTGAATGGCCATTTCGATATGAAGATCCCCACGGGGAACGACACATCACCTCAGCAACAGAAAAAAACCTTTCAGAAAAAAACCTTTTTTTTCTGTTGCTGAGGTGATGTGTCGTTCCCAGTGGGGATCTTCATATCGAAATGGCCATTCAACATCTTTGAATTAATCCTTTTTTAATATATATTTGCTCTGTAATATTTTATTACATGGAGCTCTCTTCCTGTATCATTTTTTAATATTAAAATAAACTTTTAATATTAATTAGGATCGGGTTTTTTGGAATTTACCTTCCTGCTTTTTTCCCTTGGATTGAAGTATCTGAATTAATATATATATATATATATATATATATATATATATATATATATATATATATATATATATTTGTGTGTGAGTGTGTGAACAAACTGATATAGATAAACGCAAAGATAGATAAATGATGAACAGATTGAAATATATATAGAGATGGCTAATGAACAGACTGAGTTCGGTAGATACTTAAATAATTAAAATAATTAATAGGCACACACACATACATATATATATATATATATTGTGAACAAAGTGAGATACACGATAAGGAATAGATTCAGACAGATAGATAAAGTTGAATTCGTTGCATTCACTTACGCACAAATACCCCTATGAAATGTATTAATCCGTCGCTTCTCCCTATAACTATGGGTTAAATAGAGAAAATCGGGACATGATTACCCAATTAACTGACTGACAACTTTTAAACACGACTTGATGAAGTCAAACATCCTGTCGAAATATTGTCAAATACTGGATCTTTTTGTTTCTTTTCTTTTCTTAAATCGTGATCTTCTCAAAGTGTTAATAATAATAATGGATTTTAGGAAAAGAGGAACAAATTTTCGTTAAAATGTGTACGGTTTTCATCGGCTTTACCGTCACACCAGTCAGTCAGCTGAGTGCCATACGTGATGCAGGTTTAGGCGATCATGTCTCGAAAGAGACATGACTGACTGGGAAGATTTTCCCGCTGTAGTTTGTCATTATTTTCTGCGGTAGACTGGTTGCCAACCAAGACTATAGCACACAATCTATCCTGCCATTTAGCCCATAGGTGGAGTATATTATATCATTGCATTGGTAAGTAATAATTAGTGGGGGATCAATTTATTACTTCATGAAACTAGAAAACCGATCCCCCACTTTATATCTAGTAGAAGCTTTGTTTCCAACTATTATAATCAGTCAGTCAGTCAGTCAAGTGTCATATACGTGATACACTAACTGGGCAGAAGGTTTTCCCCCAGATGGTTGCCATTACTTTCTGCGGTAAACTGGTTGCCAACCAAGGCTATAGCTATACTGCCATTTAGCCCATAGGTAGAGTATATTATATCATTGTATTGATAGTAATAATTAGTGGGGGATCAGTTTATTACTTCATAACAATAGAAAACCGATCCCCCACTTTTTGCCTAGTAGAAGCTTTGTTTTCGACTATTATAATCAGTCAGACATTCACTCATTCAGTCAGTCAGTCAATCAAGTGTCATATACGTGATATACTAACTGGGCAGAAGATTTTCCCGCAGACGGTTGCCATTACTTTTTGCGGTAGACTGGTTGCCAACCAAGGCTATAGAACTCAATCTGTCCTACTATTTAACCCATAGATGGAAGGAGAAGAAAGGGATTAATACCTTTCCCAATGGTATTTTTTGCTTAAGTGAATGCAACGAATTCGACTGGAATTCGAACTCGTCTCTCCGATTTCTCGTTCCGAGTCGATAACCACTGCACACCACAAAGCAAGTACTGCTGCCTAAAATAAAAGGAACAGGTTTAAAAGGAATATTTCTCAAGTATTATTTACATTATTATGTGATATCTACATTTCATATTTCCTTGTTTCAATTTGAATAGGAAGAATTTATAATTTAATTCTGCAAAGTAAAAGAGGCTATTCAGGAAATGGCCAGTCATCTCTGTCTTGTTGGACAATGCTAATAGCTACAATCGTACAAAGCGTATGATAGTCTCGAATATTTTGACGTTAAGCCAGACACTACAAATTGTGTTATTGTTATGTATGAAAAGAATAATAATGTTTTCGTTACTTCAAGAAGCGTATTGAAGACAGGTGAATTGACTTTATTTAGCACGGCTGATTAGCCTTGATGTTATCTCTGACTTTGTGCTTGATCAGTGACCATACTGAACCATTGGGGCGCCAATCTGTGCTATTTTCCCTGTCTGATAAATGACATTGCCGCTGTATTAGTGCCAAAAGGGACAGCTTTTGTTCGAGATTTTCAAATTTTCACTCATTTGTATTGTAAAAGAATATATGCATAAAATAAATTCAACCACGACTTTGATTTTAAGTATGCTATATTTATTAATGGAGAAAAAATTACTTAGAAGGAAAATTCTTGAAAGTGCAAATATCGAAACTTATCAAAACATAAATATGCGCCCTGAATTATTTTCCACTATCTCCGTTACTGAAAAAATTGCTACTTTCACAAGCCAAGGACAGTCAGTCAGTTAAATGCCATACGAGATAAATGCTTTGGGCGATCATATGTTAAAAGAGACACGACGAACTGAGCAGAAGATTATCCCACAATAGGTTGCCAGCCAAGGCTATAAAACGCAATCTGTCCTGTTATTCGACTCATAGCTAGATGGGGAAAAGATGTATTATAGTATTAAGTAGTATTTAGTGGGGGATCAGTTTATTACTTCATAACAATATAAAACCGACCCCTCACTTTATGCCCAGTAGAAGCCTTAATCATGTTTTCGTCTAATTCAGTCAGTCAGTTAAGTGCCATACACGCTTTGGGCGATCATGTCTCAAAAGAGACATGACTGACTGAGTAGAGGATTATCCCGCAATATGTTGCTATTGCTTTCTACGGTACTCTAGTTGCCAGCCAAGGCTATAGAACCCAATTTGTCCTGTTATTTAACCCAATTTGTCCTGTTATTTGACTCATAGCTAGATGGGGAAGAGATGTATTATATTATTAAGTAGTAATTAGTAGGGGATCAGTTTATTAATTCATAACAATTTAAAACCGATCCCCCACTTTATACCCACTAGAAGCCCTAATCATGTTTCTAACTATTATATTCAGTCAGTTAAGTGCCATACCTGATCCACGCTTTGGGCGTTCATGTCTTGAAAGAGACATGACTGACTGGTCAGAAGATAATCCCACAATATGTTGTATTGCTTTCTGCGGTAGACTGGTTGCCAGCCAAGGCTATAGAATCCAATCTGTCCTGTTATTTGACTTATAGCTAGATGGAGATGAGATGTACTATATTGTTAAATAGTAATTAGTGGTGGATCAGTTTATTACTTCATAACAATATAAAACCGACCTCCCACTTTATGCCCAGTAGAAGCCTTAATCATGTTTCAATCTATTCATTCAGTTAGTTAAGTGCCATACATGATACACGCTTTGGGCGATCATGTCTCAAAAGAGTCATGACTGAATGAGCAGAGGATTATCACGCAATAGGTTGTTATTGCTTTCTGCGGTAGACTGGTTGTCTACCAAGGCTATAGAATCGAATCTGTCCCGTTATTTAACCCATAACAGGAGGAAAGAGACAGTTTAATACCTTTCCCAAGAGTATTTGTGCGTAAGTGAATGCAAAGAATTCAACTGGAATTCGAGCTCAGCTCCCCGAATTGTCGTTTCGAGTCGATATCTACTGCACCACAACGCACATCCAATGTACAGGTGTATAAAGTTCCCAAAAATTAAACGAAAACAGTTGAATCCATAACCTCATGTTATACAAACTATATGACCTATAAATCACCCCAGTCTCAATAATTTGCATATATATATATATATATATATATATATATATATATATATAGAGAGAGAGAGAGAGAGAGAGAGAGAGACTCAGCACATAATCAAACGGTTATGTATCCAGAATTTACAAATACAATTTATTAAATTCAAAGATTAAATTTAAAACATTAATCCTAAGTTTTAAAATTCATAAATTTCGACTTATGGCGGCATTTTCTTCTTAATTCTTTACGTAAATTTAAAAGTAGGTGTTGATTTGGGTAATTTAATATTTTTATTTTTTCCCCTAAACATAGATTGCAATTATCGTGAAATTTTCTGGGAGTACGGGCTGAGCCTATCAGCTTCCAACTAACTATGGGGTTTAGTCCTTCTTCCTTCATTTGCCAAAGGATAGGGCTGTTTGATATTTTTGATTGGGGTTGAAAAAATAATGCCCAAGATGATAGTAACATTGCTCAAAATCACCCGCAGTAATACCAATATATATATATATATATATATATATATATATATATATATATATATATATATTGATTGTTTACTTACTTAGTTTTTGGTCATAATAAAATTAGACCAGTGCATATTTGTATTAAAAAGTGTTCAATACAATTATATTGTAGAACTTGAATTTTTTCGATTTGTAAACGAATTATTATGCGACCCAGGTTTCTACCATGAGTGGTGTCTTCAGGCGATTTTCAATAACTGATTTTACCGTTTAACGTTTTTTTTCTCACGCTCACGTTACGGTGTTTTTTTTTTGAACGCTCACGTGGCAGGAAATTTTTGAACGCGCAATTTTTAAAATTACAAAAAATTATAACGTTTTCATCAATGGTTGTATGACTCTAATAGGTATTTTTTAGTATGGTTACACTTGGTTATAATTTCTGTTCTTTCATTCAATAGTTAATTTTTGTTTGGTAATAACATAATCTCTAACTTTTCTTCCTGACACAGTCTACATATTTTGCCACCGTTGTAAGGCTTGGCTGTTTTCACTCTTCTGGGTCTTTTCCATATTTTGATTTCAATTCCACCCGTGGTTAGCCAGTTTTGTACAGTTATTTTAAGTTTTCTATTTTGAATGTGGACTTGTGATTGAACCACCTGGTCTTAAAAGTGTCTTTGGTTGATCCCAAATATATTTTATTTTGGCCATGGACAAACGGTAAAATCAGTTTTTGCAAATCGCTTGAAGACACCACTCATGGTAGAAACCTAGGTCGGGTAATAACTTGTTTACAAATGGAAAACACACACACACACACACACACACACACACACACACACACACACACACACACACACACACACACATATATATATATATATATATAAACAATAATGTAAAGAAAGGACAACAAGAAATTATCTGTTCTTTAACGTTTATTTTTAATTTTACAGTGCCCAATAGAAAACTAGAGCTAAATATTATTGTAATATAATTAATTTAACATTTTTCCGACACAGTATATCTCATGTTTCGGAGTCATATTTTTATTAGGACTCCAACTTTAAGCAATCATTTCTGGGATGAATAATGGAAAATGTGCTAAAAATGTCAAAATTATTATATTACAATAATATATATAGTCATCCGCGGACAGATCTGTTTCGCTGTATCACAGCTCATCAGTACGGTTAGACTCTGATTGCTTTTAATCCAGGATTGAAACCCGACCGAAGTCTCGTCAGTCTATGATTCTACCTCTGGGCCATGGGCGCTCGGTTGAAGAAGGCAGACTTTTTAGCATGTATATTATCATTATACACGCCCAATAGCCAGAGTGCTCTAATTCATTAGTAAATGAGCGATGCGTATATGCCAGAGTAGCTACTGTTTTTCAAAGTCTACCATTCTTCCAGAGTGCTCAGTCAGGGTGTGAGAGCGTATATATATATATATATATATATATATATATATATAATATTATATATATATATAATAGTAACATTTTTATTATAAGTTTATCAACACAAAAGCCGTTGTCTTTTGGTACTATATTTTTAGCACCTGGTCAGGCAGTGATTTTCTTTTTACTGTTAAGTTTTATTATATATGCAATAGATACCTCCGCTTAATTTTCGATACCTAAGTTTTAAATTGAATTTTTAAAAATAAAACCTTTTTCTTGAAATTTTAATCTTAGCTTAATTGAAAGCTAAATCATTACATTTACTATTTCCACGAAGCAAAATACTCAGGTGTACTTCAAACAAACATTATATCCATTTGAATCTAACATTTTGAGATATTTTTAAAAATTTTCAATTCTTCTGACGTTTTCTGAGCGATCGACACTTTTGTAAACAAAAGTTAATTTTAGGTTTTTAAAAATCTTGCAAAAATAAATTTTACATCTCTCACTCGTTATTTTTTGAAAATTATCAAATTTAAAGTTAATCTGATTTGAAACAATAGTACTTGTTTATGGCATGAAATTTAGAATAAAAGTATTTCTTAATCACAAAGGTTTGACTCGTTGACCTTTTAAGTAGGCGATTGTAGCAGTGACTTATCTAGGCGACCCCAAAGAGCCAGAATCGGATGTATGTTTTGCAAAGGAACCCGGAGACGGCGAATTGGCAGGCGTTGGTCGGATGGAGAATCGAACAGCCATTCGTGGTTTTAGAATTGGTGTCGTTTGTAGGTGTTTATATTTACTGGTTTTGAGCCCTCATTGGCTGAGTCGTAGCCAGGTCGAATGCATCAAACATGGTATGCTCATTTGAGTGGGTGTTGCCGTTTGATGCCGTCGTTCGGGTGAGATCAAGACGAGACGTGAATTTGGTTTGCCGGTGGACCTGTTTGGTATACTTTCTTGTGTTTGTTTCCAACCAATACATTTTTTTCTTTTTCCTTTTGGACACAGCGATGACAGCACCCATCAATCAATCTGGAAGTATGGTGACCAAAAGTTAACGTAATCCAATTTAACATTTCGTAAGAAGAACAACCCTCAAAACATGTTAATGTTAAGTGTCTTATAAGTTTCCTTAGTAAAAGAAAATGTGCAGTTTAACATAATAAAAAACAAATTAGAAATTATCTTAAATATTTTCATTCTAAATGATTTGTATTAAGCTTATAAATTTTCGGTTTGTAAATAAAATCTATTTTTAATGAATTGATAGCCAAAAACACTGAGCAACTGGAAGAAATTTAAAAAGATGTTTGAAACTTTAATTAATAAAGAAAAGAATGAAAACAATTCTTATAACAATTCATTATTTATCCAATTTTTTTCTTCAGAATATATCCTAAAATTATGTTACTTATAAAATCAAATAAAACTTTATCTACATTAAAAATAGCGTAGTTTTAATGCATTTTTGATTTTACTATTCGGAGAAAATTTTCGGAATGATGGTCTGGTAATTAAAAAAAATTACATGATTTACATTCCCAATGAGTTCTGCATTTAACTACTAAATGAAAAATTAGTACAGATAATGTATTTCTAAAGGTTTTATGCAATTAATTGAATTGGAGGTAACAGAGGTAACAAATATATTTTTACCAAGATTTTCTAAAAATAATAATAGCATACATAATTTCATTCATTTGTGAATAAGCCCTGAAAGTTTAATTAAAATCAAACAATTACTTGATTTTTGCAAGAATTTTCAAATTAATATGTCTTTCAACGCCAAAAACGACTTGCGTAATATTACGTTTTGCTTAATATCATGTAAACACACTGTGAATCTTTGACGATAAACAAAAAAAGATAAATTTTAATTGAAATTTCGAACGCGTTAGAAAGGATTAAAAATTAAAAAAAATAATGACAACAAAATTTGATCTTTCCTCTGAATAATAACATAAATATTTTTATGATAAAACTTTTTTTTCATTAAGTTTTTGACATCATGCTATGCTGTTTTATCGGCAATTGGATGGAGGTAGTTAGATAAAAGTTTAGAAAAGCACAATTTTTAACCAAATCTAGACAATTAAGGTGTTTTTTATGTTTATCTCATCTAACCAATTGAAAATCAGGTGATGATAGGAGAAATTTGATTGTGAGAGTAAAGGGAGATAGATTCATATATATATATATATATATATATATATATATATATATATATATTCATCCGCAGACAGATGTGTTTCGCTGTATCACAGCTCATCAGTACGATTGCTTTTTAACCCAGGATTGAAACCCGACCGAATTGGTGTCAGTCGGCGATTCTACGTCTGGGCTATGGGCGTTCGGTAGAAAAAGGCAGACTTTTTAGCGTGCATATTATCATTATGCGCGCCCAATAGCCAGAGTGCTCTAATTCATTTTACTGAATGAGCGATGCGTATGTATATATATATTTTTTCCCTCCCTTCCTTTATCTCTCTTACCTCCCACCTTTTTTCCGTTTTACTTAACCTAATATCAATTCAACACGCCGTCTATTCCTTTTACGTTACAATTCTCTTTCCTTTTTAGCGAACCCAGACGATGCCAATTTTTCTCTTCTTGTTTATTTGATTTTATTTTATTTCATCTTTTTCTTTTTCTTTTTTCTTTTTCTTTCTTTTTAATTTTTTTGCAAATCTATTTAAAAAGGAAAAATAGACTGATGTTTTTCTCCAGTTTCAGAAAGGATTTTTTTGTTGCTGAGGTGATGTGTTATCCCCTGTGTGGATTTCACATCGAAATGGTCATTCAACATCCTTGAATTAATCCTCTTTTAATTTATATTTGCTCTGTAATATTTTATTACATGGAGCTCTCTTCCTGTATCATTTTTTAATATTAAAATTTTTTAATATTAATTAGGATCGGGTTTTTGGAATTTACCCTCCTGCTTTTTCCGCTTGGATTAAAGTATCTGAATTAATATATATATATTTATATATATATATATATATATATATATATATATAAATTATTTTAATATATATATATATATATATATATATATATATATATATATATATATATTAAAATAATTTATTTTAATTTATATTGACTCTGTAATTTTAATTACATTGAGCTCTCCTCCTGTATCATTTTTTAATATTAAAATTTTTTAATATTAATTAGGATCGAGTCTTTGGGATTTACCTTCTTACTTTTCCGTTTCGGATTAAAGGAATTTAAAAAAATAAAAAATATAAGCCTGCCTTCTTCTACTGGACGCTCGTGGCCTAGGTGTAGAATCGCCGACTAACGCCAATTCGGTCGGGTTTCAATCCTGGGTTAGGAAGCGACCGGAGTCTAAGCCGTACTGATGAGCTGTAATACAGCGAAACATATCTGTCTGCGGATGACTATATATATATATATATATATATATATGCACACACACATATATACAAATATATATATAGAGAGAGGAAGACAGAGAGAGGGAGATAAAGAGAGGGAAGGTGAGTGAGGGTGAGGGAGATAGAAAGAGATAGTGAAAGAGAGTATTAAGGAGGGTGAAGTATTTAGATTAGGAAGAGAGTGAGAGAGCTAGAAGATAGAGACAGTGAGGTAGATTGTATGAGAAGGAAGAGAGAGTGAGGTAGAGAGACAGAGAGGTAAAAAATTTAAAGAGAGAGAGACAGATAGGTGAGAAAGTGAGAGAGAAAGGGTGAAACAGGGAGAGAAAAGCTGAGGTAGCAAGAGAAGTAAAGAGGGCGATGGAGGGAGAAATAAATAGAGAGGGGAGTAGAGGGGAAATGAGAGAGAGAGAAGTATAAAAATGGCGAGGGAGGGTGAGATATAGATAGAAAGAGAGAGGTAGAGAAGGGTGGTGAGGAGACAGAGAGAGGGTGAGTGAGAGAAGAAAAGTGGGTGAGGGAGTGAGAGATAGATAAACTGAAAAAAATATCGAATTGATTAGTCTAGCTATTGGTAAGAATTGCTCAGATCGGATGTAAAATCTGATTCATTTGATAACTTCATTGATTTTTGATCAAATGAACATCCTTTCATATCAAGTGTTTGAAGGTCTCCCTGTTTAAAGAAAACGCCCATGGCATTTTGATCCCTTGTGTTCGGTTGGCAGAGTATTAGACAGCCGTGTACTCAGGTCAATTAGGGAAACGTTAAAATTATGTCTTTTCTAGTTGAGAACACACACACACACAGGTATTGAATACAAACTACTTCAAGAAATTTTGGCGAACTTTGAACTGAATGCCAAAGGGAACAGCTCTGTTTCACCGGTGTTTCCTGTGTCTAGCTAGATGTTAACACATCTATCGAATTTACACCAAAAAAAAAAAAAAAAAAAACGGAAAAAAGAAACGCCATTTTCTATCGATGTTTTTCGTTATTTTTATGAAGTTGTTTCACGACGAAATTATCCGTGAAATTAGGTCGGATGTGCGTTGTGGTGCACTGGATATCGGCTCGAAACGAGAAATCGGGGAGCCGAGTTCGAATTCCAGTTGAATTCCTTACATTCACTTACGGGCAAATATCCGTCTGGTGACAGAATTATGTGAAATAATACAAAAAACATAATAGTATAAAAGTAGGTGTATTGACAGGAAAGAGAAGTATTTACAAGAGGTGAGGATTAGTAGAATACAGAACAAGGTAATTAGTATACAGTATCGTCGTAGAGACGTGATAGATTGACTAGTAGAACACTTCCGGTGCAATACCGGAAATACCCGACTGACTCGATCACTCGACTTCCTTACTCGACTTCCCTCCTCGAGGTATAATCACTACTATTTTTTTTTTTATAGTGATTCGAATAGTCCATTTCCGTGGAAAGGCGGAGAGCGCCCCAACAGTATTAATCCGTCTCTTCCCTCCAGTTATAGGTTAAATAACGGGACAGATTAGGTTCTATAGCCTTAGCTGGCAACCAATCTACCGCAGAAAGTAATGGCAACCTACTGTTTGATAACCTTCTTCCCAGTCAGTCATGTCTCGAAAGAGACATGATCGCCCAAGACTAACTGATTAGTATATTATGCCAATGTACTAGTGCTTTAATTGCTAGCGACGTAGAATGAGAAATCGGAGAGCTGGGTTCGAATTGCACTCGGCTTCGATACAATCACTTACGCGCAAATTAGTTCAGTCAGTTAAGTGCCATATGTGATATACGCTTGGGTGATCATGTCTCGAAAGAGACATGACTGACTGAGCAGAAGATTTTCCCGGAGTAAGTTGCCATTATTTCTACGGTAGACTGGTTGCAACCAAAGCTATAGAACCCAATTTGTCCTGCTATTTAACCCTACTTGGAGGGAGATGTGACGAATTCATACCTTTCCCAAGGGTATTTGCGCGTAAGTGAATGCAACGAATTCAGCTGTAAGTCGAACACGGCTCTCCAAAGTCTCATTCCAAGCCAATATTCATTGCACCACAACACATATAAGCGCAAATATCCTTGGGGAAAAATATGAATTCATTTCCACCCCTCAGTTATGGATTAAATAATAGGCTTTGTATCTAGAAAATTATTGTTATTGCCAAAAATTGTTAAGGCAATATTCCCTTGCAAAAAAATTATTATTTTTACAATCCAATTTTTTTGTTTTAAATAACACACAAAAGGTTGGTAAGCCGTAAAAAATAAACAAATCAGTCAGTCAATCATCATTATGTGATCTAGACATTTCAGCTGTCCCCTGTTTATAAACATAAGCGTTTTTTTTTGTTTATTTAGAATTTCCTCGTTACTAACATGTTCAGTCCATGCTATTCTCAGCATCCTTCTGTAGAACTAAATTTCTCTCGTCTCAAATCTATTCTTAATCTGTAAGATGATTATCCAGAATGCACTGTTGTATATTGAGGACAGATATTAGGTAACTGGTCCAATGAGCCTTCGTATTTCGCTTTTTTAAGCATTGTATTTTGAGGACGGATGTGCGTTTTGGTGCAGTGGATATCGGCTCGGAATAAGAAATCGGGGAGCCGAGTTCGAATTCCAGTTGAATTCATTGTATTCACTTATGCGCAAATACCCTTGGGAAAGGTATTAATCCGTCTCTTCATTCCTGTTATGGGTTAAATAAGAGGACAGATTGGGTTCTATAGCTTTGGCTGGCAACCAGTCTACCGCAGAAAGCAATGGTAACCTAGTGCGGGCTAATCTTCTGCCCAGTGAGTAATGTCTCTTTCGAGACATGATCTCCCAAGCGTGTTTCACGTATGGCACTTAACTGACTGATTTTGAGGACCCTACATGTTATGCCTGGATTCGTAATCGGAGGCCACAATTTAAACAAATTTGTACGCAGATGATACAGTGCTGATAGCAGGCACAGAAAGGAAACTACAAGACCTCCTACAGAAGGTAGCAGAAGAAACTAAGAAGAGATTACTGGATTGCTACGTGCTGTCCGTCCTTCAATATGGCAGTGAATACTGGACAATACCATAAAAGATGAAGGAAAGACTTGAAGCAACGAAATGTGGTTTTATAGAAGGATGCTGCGAATATCATGGATCGAGAAAGGAAGCTACAAGACCTCCTACAGAAGGTAGCAGAAGAAAGTAACAAGAAAGGACTAGAAATAAACTGCACGAAAACTGAATGCATGGTCATCAGTAAAAAGGGCAGCCCAAAATACCAAATACAGATCGGGGATACCAGAATCAAGCAGGTACAAAAATTTAAATACCTTGGAAGCGTTATAACAGAAGACAGAAAGTGCGACACAGAGATCCGAAGGCGAATTGGTATGGCGAAGAAGCATTCCAGAAGTTGAGTAAAGGTATTAAGAAACAGGACAGTTTTGCTAGAAACAAGGAAGAGAGTATTGGATTGCTACGTGCTGTCCGTCCTTCAATATGGCAGTGAATGCTGGACAATACCATCAAAAATGAAGGAAGAACTTGAAGCATCTGAAATGTGGTTCTACAGATGGATGCTGCGAATCTCATGGATCGAGCATGTGAGTAATGATGAGGTCTTGGAAATGATGGAAACAAAAAGGAAATTAATACTGAGCATCAGGAAGAGACAGATGAAGTTCCTGGGACATGCAATGAGGAAGGAGGGATTGGAGAATCTGATACTAACAGGCCAGATAGAAGGAAAGAGAGACAGGGGAAAGCAACGGATAACATATTTGAAGGAGCTAATCAGGTGGATGACGGAACGAGGATTGCATGGTGTAACAGGAGAAGGCGTGCTCAGAGCCACCAGGGATAGGGAAAAGTGGAAGGCCATGATCGCCTACGTCCTGAAGGGACAAGGCACACAGAAGAAGAAAGAAAAGGTGAAGAAATTGGTTTAAATGAAAAAAAAATACCTTAATGACACCTCGCCGGAGAATCGGACGATAGAAACAAAATTTAAAGAAAGTGGTTAAATGAATCATGGAAAGAAATCTTTTTCTTAGTAGCAATGAAAGCTACAGTAGCATCGAATACCGGACAATCTCATCAAAGATGAAGGAGAGAATCAAAGCAACAAAAATGTGGTTCTACAGTAGGATACTGAGGATAACTTAGACCGAACATGTGGACAACGACGAGTCTTTGGAGAGGATTCAAACGAAATGAAAACATATTTAACATCAGGAAACGACAGCTGAGGTTCTGAGACACGTAGTGAGGAAGGAGGGATTAGAGAATCTGATGCTCACAGGACGAATAGCGGGAAAGAAAGAAAGGGCAGAGTAGCGCAAGACATACTTGATGGTAGCGGATGCTGAACAATCTCATGAAAGATGAAAGAGAGACTCGAAGGAACAGAAATGTGGTTCTACAGAAGGATGCTGAGGATACCATGGACCGAAGATGTGGTCAATGACGAGTTTTTGGAGAGGATGCAAACGGAAAGGAAACTTATACTTAACATCAAGGAGAGGAAGCTGATAGGTAATGAGGAAGGAAGGCTTGGAGAATCTGATATTCACAAGACGGATAGAGGGAAAGAGAGACAGGAGAGACATACTTCATGGGTTTCAGCAAGTGGATGCCGGATTGGGGTTTGGGAGTGATTCTTCTTCTTCTTTTTCTTCTTTTTCGTACCGTGCCCTTTCAGGACGTAAGCGATCATGGTCCTCCGCATCTGCCTTTTCATTGTCGCTCTTAACACCGTTTCTCCTGCTACCCCACCCAAACCCTGCTCAAGTCCATCATGTATGTCACGCGTTGCTTTCCCCTGTCTCTCGTTCCCTCTGTCCGTCCTGTGGGTATCAGATCTTTCAAGCCGTCCTTCCTTATTAGATGTCAGAGAAACTTCAGCTGGTAAGGCTTAATAACAGGAGCAGAAAGAGGAAAAGAGAAGCAAGGGAAAACAGTACGAGACATACTTGATGGACTTCAGCAAGTGGATGACGGAGCGGGGATACAAAGACAAATGCTGGGAGCGACAAGGGATACCGGCAATTGTAAGTCCAACTCCCATAGGTACTGGATAAGAGTAACAAGATTTCGGCCTTGAAATTGTTCAGTTCAATGAAGTAACATTACGTAATACAAGCTGTGGGCGATCATGTCTCTTTCCAGACATGACTGCCTGGGCAGAAGATTATCTCGGAGTAGGTTGCTATTGCTTTCTGCGTTAGACTGGTTGCCAGCCAAGGCTATAGAACCCAATTTGTCCTAAGGTTGGGTCACTATGTCGATCCAGGATGTTTTTTTCACCTGAATCCATCCTGCATATATACAAGTCAACCATCCGTCCGTGCATGGAGTACTGCTGCCATTTATGGTCAGGTGCCCCTGCCGTTCTCCTCAGTGTTCTTGACAGGCTCCAAAGGAGAGTCTGTAATGTGATAGGTACTGATCTGGCGGCTCGACTGCAGCCACTTCCCCATCGTCGAAATGTGGCCTTTGTCTGTTCTATAAATATTTTCATGGCTTCTGCTCAGACGAACTTAAGTCACTGATGTTTCCTCAACAGGTGTTTACTCGTGCAACCAGACTGGCAACTGGGTCCCACCCATTCACAGTCAGGTTAGCCAAATGCAGACGACAATTCTACTCCTGCAGCTTCTTCTCTCGCACTTCTCGCCTGTGGAACTCGCTCCCGTATTCTTGCTTTCCTGACGGCTACAACCTCCAGAAATTTAAATGCAATGTCAATACTCATCTACTAACCACTGGACTCTAGCACTCTCCCCACCCCTGTATAACCTTCCCTTTCTCTCCACCTATGTATCTGTCATCGCACCTGCTTTTCTATTGTTCCTTTCTAACTAGTTTGTACTCCTCACTCTTTTCTAATTAATCTTTTTACATTTATGTAGCCCCCTGAACATCAGTGGCGTTTCCGCCTTGCTCGGGGTGAAATGATTAAAAAAAAAATTGACGCATAGCTAGATAGAGGAAGAGATGTATTATATTATTAAGTAGTAATTAGTGGGGGATCAGTATATTAATTCATAATAATATGAAACCGATCCCCTATTTATGTCCAGTAGAAGCCTTAATCATGTTTCCAACTATTCAGTCAGTCAGTTAAGTACCACACGTGATACACACTTAAGCGATTATCCCACAGTAGGTTGCCATTGATTTCTGCGATAGACTGGTTGCTAGCCAAGGCTATAGAACACGATCTATCCTGTTATTTTACCCATAACTAGAGGGAAGAGACGGATTAATACCTTTTCCAAGGGTATTTGTGCCTAAGTGAATGCAGTGAATTCAATTGGTATTCGAACTCGTCTCCCCAATTTGTCGTTCCTAGTTGTTATCAACTGCACCACAACTGGCATTAAATCTTTAATTTTGACATTCATCTGTGACTAAGTTTATCACCTCGAGCCGATATGCTTCTGGGCCTGAAAAAGAAAATCAAAAACACATTTGTCGGGTTACAAGAACACCGTGATTAACGTATCGGGGGCAGAGGTTTGAATAAGTTAATTAGAAAAGAGATATTTAAAGAAATATTCGATTTAAAAAAAAGTTAAGGGCGTTAACTTAGAAACAGAAAAAAATACATGATGAACGCGATGAAACCAGAATGAAGTTAAATTAAATACAAAACGCTTGATCATATTTTGATGAGTTGTTCCGCGAAAGCTGTACACACAAAGACAGACAGACACACGCGCACAAACACTCACCCACGAACGCAAAATGTGTTACATGTTAGTCATCGTGTTGTTACACGGACAGCTAGTTTCCAAAAAAATTTTTTTGAAAATTTAATTCTTCGACTATCTTTACTCAAATATTCTTCTTCATGTGCCGTTTCCCTTTCAGAACGTAGGCGACCATGAACTTGCACTTGGCCCTGTCTCTTGTTGCTCTTAATATCTTTCGTCTTGGTATATCTCACAAACCTCGCTCCGCCATCCATTTCCTCAAGGCTATCAAATATGCCTCGAGCTGCTGTCTCCTATCCCTCTTTCCTTCAATATGTCCTGTAAGTATTAGATTCTCCGGGCGTTCTTTTCTCATTACGTGTCTTAGAAAACTCAGCTGTCTCTTCCTGATGTTAAGTATAAATTTTCTTTTTGTTTGCATCCTCTCCAACATCCCATCAATGTTCTTTCTTAGAACCACATTTCTCTTTTCCTATTACGTGTCTTAGAAAACTCAGCTGTCTCTTCCTGATGTTAGGTATAAATTTTCTTTTTGTTTGCATCCTCTCCAACACCCCATCGTTGTTCTTTCTTAGTATCACATTTCCCTTTACTCATTACGTGTCTTAGAAAACTCAGCTGTCTCTTCCTGATGTTAAGTATAAATTTTCTTTTTGTTTGCATCCTCTCCAACACCCCATCGTTGTTCTTTCTTAGTATCACATTTCCCTTTACTCATTACGTGTCTTAGAAAACTCAGCTGTCTCTTCCTGATGTTAAGTATAAATTTTCTTTTTTTTTTGCATCCTCTCCAACACCCCATCGTTGTTCTTTCTTAGAACCACCTTTCTCTTTTCTCATTACGTGTCTTAGAAACATCAGCTGTCTCTTCCTGATGTTAAGTATAAATTTTCTTTTTGTTTGCATCCTCTCCAACACCCCATCGTTGTTCTTTCTTAGTATCACATTTCCCTTTACTCATTACGTGTCTTAGAAAACTCAGCTGTCTCTTCCTGATGTTAAGTATAAATTTTCTTTTTGTTTGCATCCTCTACAACACCCCATCGTTGTTCTTTCTTAGAACCACATTTCTCTTTTCTCATTACGTGTCTTAGAAACATCAGCTGTCTCTTCCTGATGTTAAGTATAAATTTTCTTTTTGTTTGCATCCTCTCCAACACCCCATCGTTGTTCTTTCTTAGTATCACATTTCCCTTTACTCATTACGTGTCTTAGAAAACTCAGCTGTCTCTTCCTGATGTTAAGTATAAATTTTCTTTTTTTTTTGCATCCTCTCCAACACCCCATCGTTGTTCTTTCTTAGAACCACCTTTCTCTTTTCTCATTACGTGTCTTAGAAACATCAGCTGTCTCTTCCTGATGTTAAGTATAAATTTTCTTTTTGTTTGCATCCTCTCCAACACCCCATCGTTGTTCTTTCTTAGTATCACATTTCCCTTTACTCATTACGTGTCTTAGAAAACTCAGCTGTCTCTTCCTGATGTTAAGTATAAATTTTCTTTTTGTTTGCTTTCTCTCCAACACCCCATCGTTGTTCTTTCTTAGAACCACATTTCTCTTTTCTATTACGTGTCTTAGAAAACTCAGCTGTCTCTTCCTGATGTTAGGTATAAATTTTCTTTTTTTTGCATCCTCTCCAACACCCCATCGTTGTTCTTTCTTAGAACCACATTTCTCTTTTCTCATTACGCGTCTTAGAAAACTCAGCTGTCTCTTCCTAATGTTAGGTATAAATTTTCTTTTTGTTTGCTTCCTCTCCAACAGCCCATCGTTGTTCTTTCTTAGAACCACCTTTCTCTTTTCTCATTACGTGTCTTAGAAAACTCAGCTGTCTCTTCCTGATGTTAAGTATAAATTTTCTTTTTGTTTGCATCCTCTCCAACACCCCATTGTTGTTCTTTCTTAGAACCACATTTCTCTTTTCTCATTACGTGTCTTAGAAAACTCTGCTGTCTCTTCCTGATGTTAAGTATCAATTTTCTTTTTATTTGCATCCTGTCCGTATGTTATATATCGCCGTACGACGACAAAATAACGAGAACACGCATATATAAAAATATAAGGTTATATTTTTATTCTTGACGAAATACTTTTGTTTTATTGAGTGGAATGTCTTATCCACCCCCATATGGCCACTGTCATCATGGTATTGAACTAGCACCCTTTTTCTAAGGTGAGATGGTACATACAGCCTGATGAGGGGTTCATCATCAGGCTGAGACAAATAGTACACCACCCCATCCATTACTATATATCTCTTCTGTTCTGCTTTGGTAGCCCTACCATTTCGTAATCTAATCTTCAGGTCTAAGATGTTTTTGTCTGATTCTTGCTCCCTGATTATGTCTATTCCTTTCAATGTGGGCCGTTCGGGTGCCTCTGATGAATTTCCGACATTTTTATGGGCTGCTAATTCTTCCGGCTCCATTAGGTTGGAGTTTATAACACTAACCAAGTAATTTCTATCATCTATATCTACTGGAGAAGCAATATGGTCTTCGTTCACATCAACAGCGCGTGATAAGAGATCCGCGCAAACATTATCCTTACCCTTAAGATACTGTATGCTGCAATTGTAGCCAGACATGCTCAGAGCCCAAGTCTGTATCTTCTTATTTTGTATGGGCGAGTTAAGTAAGTGCTCCAGGGGCCTATGATCAGTGTATATTGTGAATGTTGCGCCATGCAGGTAGTGATTCAGTTTTTGAAGAGCATAGTGTATGGCATAAGCCTCTTTCTCTATAGTTGACCACCTCGTTTGTGTGTCACTTAATTTATGGGACAATAAATAAATTGGTTTTTCTACATCCTTCCTATTTTCCTTATCGTACACCACCTGGGATAGGCATGCGCCAATCGATTGATCGGATGCGTCAGTATATAACCTATACGCCTTATTTGGGTTGGGATAGGCTAGTGTTACCATCTCCGCGAGCTTCGTTTTTAGTGTATCGAAAGCGGTTTGGCAAGCATCGTCTCATTGGAATCGTGCATATTTCCTTGTCAAATTGACCAGCGGTTCGGCTATATCAGAGAAATTTCTAATAAAGCGGCGATAGTATGAGGTCATCCCAATAAAAGCTCTTACTTGCCTAACAGTGGTTGGAGTAGAAACTGACTTTATAGCCTTGACTTTATTGAGGTCTGGTTGTATTCCCTCTTCACTTATCTTGAACCCCAGGTATTGGGTCTCTTTCTTAAAGAAATCACACTTAGCTGGCTTCAGTTTAAGGTTGTGCTTACGTAGACTACTCAAGACTGTGTCTATATGTTTTAAATGATCTTCCACCGTATTTGAAAATATCAGAATATCATCTAAATATGCCAGAGCAAAATTTTCCTGTCCCTGTAAAACAACTGACATTAATTCCTGGAAGATGCCGGGTGCGTTTGCAAGTCCAAATGGCATAACATTAAAACGAAACAGACCCTTGTGGCAGGTGAATGCACTTTTTTCTTTGTCATCATCACGAAGCTTAACTTGCCAGTACCCTGATTTTAAATCAAGCTTCGAAAAGTACCTTGCCGAACCAAGTGATGCCAGTATATCATCGATGACAGGAAGAGGTCGAGCATATTTCTTTGTAATCTTATTAAGTGCTCTAAAGTCTACACAAAATCTCTTACCACCGTCTTTCTTCTCTACTAAAACTACTGGAAAACCCCACGGGCTATTGGATCTCTCAATTACACCTGCCTGCATCATTTCGTCGATTGCTGAATCCATTGTCTTTCTTTGTTTGAGGGGTGTGCGATATGGGCGTTTCCTTATGGGCTCATGCGTTCCAGTATCGATACGCATCTCCACAGTATCGGTTCTGCCCAGGTTTTTGTCGTCACTAACGAACATGTCCCTATTTCTTTTTAGCAATTTGTTAATTTCAGGTTTGAATTCCTCCGGTACATGTACCTGTTCCAAATCTATATCAGGACTTTTATTATTTTGTTTATCGAGCATAGTAATTTCAGTAATATCACCTGCCCTTTCCAATTTAGCCAGCGGACACCCCCGTCTCAAAGTGATTGTCTGGTTAGTGTTATTCATTATCAGCAACTGAAACTTACGAGAATTTGGCATTTTTACAACTGCGTTGGCTACTGATATACCACATAAGTTGCTAACATATCCACTACTCAGCTGTTCGATTTCATATTCTTTGCCACATCCATTTCTCAGCCTGGTTAATCCCAGACAAGCATGCAGGTGTTGAGGTCTTAATGTTACTTTTTGAGCTAACCTAACAATAGAGGAAATATGAACATCCTCCTCTAATGCCACGTATTCTTCACCAATCTTCAATGCTCCCAAATCGAAATACATTCTCACCCCGTTCTGCATCAGCCAATCTCGGCCAAATATAACGTTTCTATTGAGATTTTTCACGACTAAAAAATCATGGGGTATGGACTTACTTCCTATCTGGACCTGTAGACGACAAAGGCCTTCAACGTATAACGGGGATCCATTCGCAGTTCGAAGTTTAATGTCCCTCTTTTGCAGTTCAAGTCCCAGTCGCAATTTTTTAAATACCCTACAGCTTATAACCGATAGCTCTGCTCCCGTATCTACCAATGCCCTATAAGGTCTACGTTCTATTCTAATAAAGATGGAATTTGGCGCGCCCATATTACCAACTATGTGCGTTGGTACCGTCTTGTTCCGTTCGTTGGGCGTCGCACGAACGGACCTCTGCCGTTTCCCGGGGCGCGTCTACAAAATTTCGCTATGTGGCCTTCTTTCCCACAATTCCAACACCTAACAACGCTCCCGTTCCTCTCCCGCTCACGAGTCTTGTATTTAGTTCCCCTATTAACAACTTTTCTATTGTTCTTATTCCTATTATTATTAGTATTAGATTCAGCGGGGCTTACGGCTTCTATCGGTACCCGTCTCCGAGAGTGGCAAATTTCCATAGGCTCCTCTTCGTATTCAGAGTTTGCATCGAGTCGAATTTTCCATCTCAACTCAGATAACGCTTTCTGATAGGCAGCCTCTAGTGTTTGTGGCTCATCCTTCATAACTGCCATCTTTATTTCCCGATCCCTTAGACCTTTTATGAAAAATCCTAGAACTTGTTTTATCACAACTTCATTCCTCCCGTCAACCCCAACATATGCGCTCTCCGCTAGGCGTACTACTCTCTGCATGTAGTCCTGCACTCCCTCTGTTCTACCCTGCTTAATGTTCACTAATTCGACTAACCGTGCGTCGGGGTCTAAAACCAATCCGTAGTATTCCTTTAAAGAAGTTTTGAACTCCTTCCATGTGAGTTGTGGGTTATTAGAGATTAGTCTATATACATAGTGTCCAACAGTTCCCCTTGTTGTGAGAAGAGCTGCCTGACATTTGTCTTCTTCTGCCACGCGCACAACTTTAAAATACCTCTCCATATCCTCCAACCAAGCACTATAACCACCATCTTCTTTGCACGCTAATGGCTGTATATTCTTTAAAAAAGATTCTCCCCTTAAAGTGTTCGACACCGAACAAGCCACATTTCTCAATTCTAGGGTCAGACCTTGAACAAAATCGGCAAAAGTATGCTGTTCCATTTTTTTTTTTTTAAATTAGACATATTATAAACCTATTATGAACAAGAGCAGAACACACACAACATCGAATCAAAAGTCACCTACCTTTCGTTGATGTCGTCTATGGTCGTCCGGTTGCTTTCTATTTTCGTCTTCTTTTTTTCTTTTTCTTCCTCTATCTGGTGGTTTTAATTTCCGTTGAATTTCAATTGTCGCCGTGGTAACCAAGATCGCATCTATCTGTTTTGTTGTTGTTGTTGTCTTAAAACAGCAAGCCACTAGGCACCAATTTGCGTATGTTATATATCGCCGTACGACGACAAACAACAAACACGCATATATAAAAATATAAGGTTATATTTTTATTATTGACGACGAACCCGTGTGGAATAGAGAGTGGAAGAGTGAGAGCGCACATAGAATGGGTCGACGGGAGTGTAGTTTTTGCCTGTGGTGTCCCTCTGCTTCCACTGGCCGTTCTCTGCTGGCGAATCCGTGTGTCGAGGTCTTTATATAGTCTTCTAGAACCGGGACTTTCCTTCCGGTTTTGCCTCGCCCACGAAACGCCCACGTAATTCTAAGAGACACCTGATCTGTTTGCCTCCGTAGTCATTTCCGCCGCTGTCGGAAATAAGGTCAAACGACATCCGCTCCAGGCCCCGACAGGATGTATTTCTCAAACACCTGTCTTGTCGTTCGCCGACCCCTTCACCGACGGGAAACACCATCGCTTGCATCAACCTTCCTCGGGTGGGGCCAGATTGTTATATTACACAACACCCCATCGTTGTTCTTTCTTAGTATCACATTTCTCTTTTCTTATTACGTGTCTTAGAAAACTCAGCTGTCTCTTCCTGATGTTAAGTATAAATTTTCTTTTTTTTTGCATCCTCTCCAACACCCCATCGTTGTTCTTTCTTAGAACCACATTTCTCTTTTCTCATTACGTGTCTTAGAAAACTCTGCTGTCTCTTCCTGATGTAAGGTATCAATTTTCTTTTTGTTTGCTTCCTCTCCAACACCCCATCGTTGTTCTTTCTTAGAACCACATTTCTCTTTTCTCATTACGTGTCTTAGAAACATCAGCTGTCTCTTCCTGATGTTAAGTATAAGTTTTGTTTTTGTTTGCATCCTCTCCAACACCCCATCGTTGTTCTTTCTTAGAACCACATTTCTCTTTTCTCATTAAGCGTTTTAGGAACCTCAGTTGTCTCTTCCTGATGTTAAGTATCAATTTTCCTTTTGTTTGCATCCTCTCCAACACCCCATTGTTGTTCTTTCTTAGAACCACATTTCTCTTTTCTCATTACGTGTCTTAGAAAACTCAGCTGTCTCTTCCTGATGTTAAGTATAAGTTTTGTTTTTGTTTGCATCCTCTCCAACACCCCATCGTCGTTCTTTCTTAGAACCACATTTCTGCTGCTTCGAACTCTCCTTCATCCTTGGCATCGTCGAACATTCATTGCTATATAAAAGTACAGATATCACATAGCAGTCTAACACTCTTGTCTTTGTTTCTGATAAAATATTCCTGTCTCTGGTTAGCATTCGAAATGCGTTTTTTATAGTGACATAAGTAGACTTTTTTGAGTTTAATTTTGTGCGTCAAGAGGCTTCAAGAAATGAAGAAGAAAGCAATGACGGAAAAATGTCTGTAAGCATAACTGCATTTCGTACACGGATATATAGCCACTACAGCCACTTCCCCACTGACGAGATGTGCCCACCACCTTTGTCTGTTCTATAAATACTTTCATGGATTCTGCTCCAATGAACTTAAGTCACTGGTGCCTCTGCAACAGGTGTTTACTCGTGCAACCAGATTGCAACTGGGTCCCACCCATTCACAGTTAGATTAACCAAATGCAGACGACAATTCTACTCCTGCAGCTTCTTCTCTCGCATTTCCCGCTTGTGGAACTCGCTTCCATATTCTTCCTTTCCTGACGGCTACAACTTCCAGGAATTTAAATGCAATGTCAATACTCATCTATTAACCACTTGACTCCAGTTCTCTCACCACCCCGTACATCCCTTCCTTTCTCTTTACCTTTGCAACTGTCATCACACCTGTATTCCCATCCTTCTATTGCTCCTTTCCAACTGGTTCGTCTTCCTCTTCTACTTATTTTTTTTACCCTTATGTAGCCCCCTGCACATCAGTGGCATTACCGCCTTGCTCGGGGTGATACGATTAAAAAAAAATAGAAAAGAACCTGGGTTGACATTATTCGCCTAGATTTCTTTTCATCTTAATATTTTATTACCAGATTCCATATCGAATATTCTTCGCCCCCAAAAATTATTGTTTGAAGGATTAAAAAAGCATTCATTTTTTTGGTGCTCTTTATGCATTTTGAACACATATTTCTAGTTCAAATACACTCCGGCCATAAATGGAATAATTCGATATAGAAATAAAAAAAAGAAAAGAAATAATTTTATGCAGGTATAAAAAAGTAGACATTTTTTAGATCGTCTGGTATTTTGATCACATATTTCTAGGTTGAATCCACTCCAGCGGCAAAAGAAATAATTTGATGTAGCTATAGAAAAGTAGCTATTTTTTGAATCTTCTGGTATTTTGATCACACATTCCCAGGTTATATACACTTCGGTGATAAAATAAACAGTTTGATGTAGATATAGAAAAGTCGTTTTTTGATCTTCTGGTATTTTGATCACATATTCCCGGGTTAAATACACTCCGGCGATAAAATAATAATTTAATGTAGGTATGAAAAGTAGCCATTTTTTTTAAAGATCGTCTGGTATTTTGATCACATATTTCCAGCCGCCGGGAAACTAGTATACACGTGTTGGCTAACTCGCCTATATTCTGAAAAAATGTTTAAACTTTATTTTTGACGTCAGAAATTTAATTAAATCAACTTTCTGTGTTACCTCCTCGTGGTAAGTTCACCCGGAATCAGTCTGTCTTTTCTGTAATTTTTAATTTAATTTAATTTAATTTTTAATTATTTATTTTTTAAATTTTTGGTTTTTTGTTGAATTTTTATTTTATTTGTTTTGTCACTAACCTAAGTAGTTCGTGTAAACTATTTTGCAATTGAAGGTTAGTTTTGATTTTACTAAGTTAAAACTTAGTAAATTTCAGTTACCCTTTTCGTTTTCTTTTTTTTTAATTGGAGAAGATAGTTCCTACTATCGCCCGGTCTCATACTCCACCCCCTTCTTTTGATCAAGAGTAGAGGTGATCGCCTTGTTTCTTTTTAAGGAAGGGGTTTCCGGTTCATCCCCCTTCTTCGGTCTTAGTGTTAGTTCAGCTGGAAGCTGCTTGCAGTTACGGAGTATGGTGGCAACGTCTTTACATTTTGAGGGTACCGGGTTGGCAGTTTCCTGGTTGTTGCTTCCGACTGCGTAGCGTCTTGAGAAGCTGCTCTGATCAACAGTTGAATAATACCGGGGTTCTTGTTGTGCCATATCGCGCATGGACGGGTGTCCCTGCATGAACGTTCGGTGGACAACCCCGAGGCCACATTATGTAGTCGGCCGCGCCAGTCTCCATCCTTCACATACTGCAAACAAGTGACCGACTGACTCTATTCAAAGACCTCTCCTTAACTGAATCACTATGGAAAAAAGCAAACATAATCGCAAAGCTAAACCAGCTAGTCTGAAAACGCCCAAACCCGTTTGCATCTCTTACACACGTGGTATCCGCACTAAGTTCCTCAGCGTTGATTCATTACTTCACACTAACTCGCCTGATATCTTGGCCCTATGTGAAACTAACCTTAACCCTTCTATCCCCTCTTCTGAGTTTGACATTCCTGGCTACCTTCCCCTTTTCAGGAAGGACTCCAATGTTCATATGCATGGGCTTGGTGTGTATGTCAGCGAACACCTTCCCCTAGCTAGGGCGACATCCTTTGAATCCCCGGATCATACTTTCATGTGCTTCCGCCTCTCACTTCTAAGCACGATTAGCTATCTCTTCTCTCTCTACCGCTCCCCTTCCTCCCCTGACTGTTCGTTACTTGACAGTGTCTCTGACAATATTGACAAAGCCATTTCTTCCCATCCCTCCGCCCATATATTCGTGTTTGGTGACTTTAACGCCCACCACACCAAGTGGCTGGAGAACTCTGTCACCGACCCTGCTGGTGACCACACCATGAATTTTTCAATAACTCAATCCCTTACGCAAGTGGTGAACTTCCCCACACGTTTCTCAGACAACCCTAACGGAAGGGACTCACTGCTAGACCTCTGCTCCACATCCATCACAGACTCTTGCACTACCAGACAACTCTGCCCACTTGGTAACTCTGACCACACCGTAGTTTCCGTCAACATTTCATTCCACTCCCACCCAACCCAAGAAACCCAGACAAGTAGAATATCCTACTGCTACCAAAGAGCAGACTGGGATTCGTTCCGAGACTTCCTCTGTGACGTCCCTTGGAACAAAGTTTTTAGTCTTCCCATAGAAGAATATGCATCCGAGGTCTCCTCCTGGGTTAAGGCTGGCATCGATGCTTTCACTCCTGCCAGGAAATTTCAGCTTAAATCTCATTCGTCTCCATGGTTCTCGCCCGCTTGCTCGGCCGCCATTGCCCACCGGAATCATTTCTCCCGACTCTATCGTAGCTACGCGTCGGACCAAAACAGACGCCTTTTCGCTTCAGCTCGTAATAAGTGTAAAAAGATACTTAACGAAGCTAAGATGTTATTTGCTGCCAGAATGAAGCAACGCATAGCATCCTCTAAGTTCGGCACCAAGGACTACTGGCGACTCTGTAAAAGAGTACTTAACAAGAGCAAGTCCACAAAACCCCCACTAATAAACAAATTTGAGGTCCTCACCTCCCCAACGGACAAGGCTGAATGCTTTGCCCGCAGATTCTCGAATAATTCTAGACTCGACTCGTCTGGAATTTCTACAGCCGACTTCCCACCTAGAACTGGTGCTCAACTGAATGACGTCTATATTACACCCTCGCTTGTCTCTAAGATAATCTCAAAACTTGACCCTCACAAAGCGAGCGGAGGGGACGGAATCCCAATCATAGTCTTAAAGAAATGTGCCCCCGAACTTCCCTCTGTACTTTCTAAGCTCTACAACTCCTGCCTATCTGCTTCCTGCTTTCCTGTCTGTTGTAAATCTTCCTCTGTAGTTCCTATATTTAAAAACACTGGAGAACACTCGGACCCCGCAAATTACCGACCTATCAGCCTTCTTCCGATCTTTGGCAAAGTGTTCGAAGCCATTATCAACGCCGAGGTCGTTCAGCTTCTGACGGCCCACGGGCTCCTCTCAGACAAACAGTATGGCTTCCGCTTCACCAGGTCTACTGCTGATATGCTAACGACCATCACCGAGTACATATATCAGGCACTCGATAGGAACGGTGAAGCCCGAACCGTTGCCTTGGATATCTCTAAAGCGTTCGACAGAGTTTGGCATGCTGGCCTTCTATGCAAACTGCGGAGCTATGGTATAGCTGGACAATTGTTTGAACTAATCCAGTTATTCCTATCTAACGGCACATTGACAGTGGTATTAAACGGACATGCCTCCCAGAACGACCATACGAACGCGGGTGTCCCTCAAGGCTCTATCCTAGGTCCTACGCTCTTTCTGATCTACATTAATGATCTCCCTGATACCATAATATCCCAAACAGGTATGTACGCCGAAGACACCACAGTGTATTTTGATCACATATTCCCAGGTTAAATACACTCCATTGATAAAAGAAATAATTTGATGTAGGTATAAAAAGTAGCTATTTTTTTTAGATCGTCTGGTATTTTCATCACATTCCCAGGTTAAATACACTCCATTGATAAAAGAAATAATTTGATGTAGGTATAAAAAGTAGCTATTTTTTATTTTAGATCGTCTAGTATTTTGATCACATATTCCCAGGTTAAATACACTCTATTGATAAAAGAAATAATTTGATGTAGGTATAAAAAGTAGCTATTTTTGTTAGATCGTCTGGTATTTTGATCAAATATTCCCAGGTTAAATACATTCTATTGATAAAAGAAATAATTTGATGTAGGTATAAAAAGTAGCTATTTTTTTTAGATCGTCTGGTATTTTCATCACATGTTCCCAGGTTAAATACACTCTATTGATAAAAGAAATAATTTGATGTAGGTATAAATAGTAGCCATTTTTTTTTAGATCGTCTGGTATTCTGCTCATATATTCCAAGGTTAAATACACTCTATTGATAAAAGAAATAATTTGATGTAGGTATAAATAGTAGCCATTTTTTTTAGATCGTCTGGTATTTTCATCACATATTCCCAGGTTAAAAACACTCCATTGATAAAAGAAATAATTTGATGTAGGTATAAAAAGTAGCTATTTTTTTTTAGATCGTCTGGTATTTTCATCACATATTCCCAGGTTAAATACACTCCATTGATAAAAGAAATAATTTGATGTAGGTATAAATAGTAGCCATTTTTTTTTTAGATCGTCTGGCATTCTGCTCATATATTCCAAGGTTAAATACACTCTATTGATAAAAGAAATAATTTGATGTAGGTATAAAAAGTAGCTATTTTTTTTAGATCGTCTGGTATTTTGATCACATTATCCCAAGTTAAATACACTCCATTGATAAAAGAAATAATTTGATGTAGGTATAAAAAGTAGCTAGTTGTTTTAGGTTGTCTGGTATTTTGATCACATATTCCCAGGTTAAATACACTCCATTGATAAAAGAAATTATTTGATGTAGGTATAAAAAGTAGCTATTTTTTTTTTAGATCGTCTGGTATTTTGATCACATATTCCCAGGTTAAATACACTCTATTGATAAAAGAAATAATTTGATGTAGGTATAAATAGGAGCCATTTTTTTAAATCGTCTGGTATTATGATCACATATTCCCAGCTTAAATACACTCCACTGATAAAAAAATAATTTGATTAGGTATAAAAAGTAGCTATTTTTTTCAGATCGGCTGGTATTTTCATCACATATTCCCAGGTTAAATACACTCTATTGATAAAAGAAATAATTTGATGTAGGTATAAATAGTAGCCATTTTTTTTAGATCGTCTGGTATTCTGCTCATATATTACAAGGTTAAATACACTCTATTGATAAAAGAAATAATTTGATGTAGGTATAAAAAGTAGCCATTTTTTTTAGATCATCTGATATTTTGATCACATATTCCCAGATTAAATACACTCTATTGATAAAAGAAATAATTTGATGTAGGTATAAATAGTAGCCATTTTTTTTAGATCGTCTGGTATTTTCATCACATATTCCGAGGTTAAATACACTCTATTGATAAAAGAAATAATTTGATGTAGGTATAAATAGTAGCCATTTTTTTTAGATCGTCTGGTATTTTCATCACATATTCCGAGGTTAAATACACTACATTGATAAAAGAAATAATTTGATATAGGTATAAAGAGTAGCCATTTTTTAGATCGTCTGGTATTTTGATCACATATTCCCAGGTTAAATACACTCTATTGATAAAAGAAATAATTTGATGTAGGTATAAAAAGTAGGTATTTTTTTTTAGATCGTCTGGTATTTTGGTCACATATACCCAGGTTAAATACACTCTATTGATAAAAGAAATTATTTGATGCAGGTATGAATAGTAGCCATTTTTTTTAGATCGTCTGGTATTTTGATCACATATTCCCAGGTTAAATACACTCCATTGATAAAAGAAATAATTTGATGTAGGTATAAAAAGTAGCTATTTTTTTTTCGATCGTCTGGTATTTTGACCTCATATTACCAGGTTAAATACACTCTATTGATAAAAGAAATAATTTGATGTAGGTATAAATAGTAGTCATTTGTTTAGATCGTCTGGTATTCTGCTCATATATTCCAAGGTTAAATACACTCCATTGATAAAAGAAACAATTTGATGTAGGTATAAAAATTAGTTATCGTCTGGTATTTTCATCACATATTCCGAGGTTAAATACACTCTATTGATAAAAGAAATTATTTGATGTAGGTATAAATAGTAGCCATTTTTTCAGATCGTCTGGTATTTTGATCACATATTCCCAGGTCAAATACACTCTATTGATAAAAGAAATAATTTGATGTAGGTATAAATAGTAGCCATTTTTTTTTAGATCGTCTGGTATTTTGATCACATATTCCCAGATTAAATACACTCCATTGATAAAAGAAATAATTTGATGTAGGTATAAAATGTAGCTATTCTTTTTAGATCGTCTGGTATTTTGATCACATATTCCCAGGTTAAATACACTCCATTGTTAAAAGAAATTATTTGATGTAGGTACAAATAGTAGACATTTTTTTTTGGTCGTCTGATATTTCGATCACATATTCCCAGGTTAAATACACACTATTGATAAAAAAAAACTATTTGATGTAGGTATAAATAGTAGCCATTTATTAGTTCGTCTGGTATTTTGATTACATATTCCCAGGTTAAATACACTCTATCGATAAAAACATTTATTTGATGTTGGTAGAAAAAGTAGCTATTTTTTTTAGATCGTCCGCTATTCTGATCACATATTCCAAGGTTAAATACACTCTATTGATAAAAGAAATAATTTGATGTAGGTATAAAAATTAGTTATTTTTTTTAGATCGTTTGCTATTCTGATCACATATTCCAAGGTTAAATACACACCATTGATAAAATAAATAATTTGATGTAGGTATAAAAATTAGTTATTTTTTTTAGATCGTTTGCTATTCTGATCACATATTCCAAGGTTAATACAATCCATTGATAAAAGAAATAATTTGATGTAGGTATAAATAGTAGCCATTTTTTTTAGATCGTCTGGTATTCTGCTCATATATTCCAAGGTTAAATACACTCCATTGATAAAAGAAATAATTTGATATAGGTATAAAGAGTAGCCATGTTTTTTAGATCGTCTGGTATTTTGATCACATATTCCCAGGTTAAATACACTCCATTGATAAAAGAAATAATTTGATGTAGGTATAAATAGTAGCCCTTTTTTATTAGATCGTCTGGTATTTTGATCACATATTCCCAGCTTAAATACACTACATTGATAAAAGAAACAATTTGATATAGGTATAAAAAGTAGCCATTTTTTAGATCGTCTGGTATTTTGATCACATTATCCCAAGGTTAAATACACTCCATTGATAAAAGAAATTATTTGATGTAGGTACAAAAAGTAGCTATTATTTTTTAGATCGTCTGGTATTTGATGACATATTGACAGTTTAAATACACTCCATTGATAAAAAAATTATTTGATGTAGGTATGAAAATAGCCATTTTTTTTTTAGATCGTCTGGTATTTTGATCACATATTCCCAGATTAAATACACTCCATTGATAAAAGAATTTATTTGATGGAGGTATAAAAAGTAGCCATTCTTTTCTTTATATTCTTTATTTTGAACACATCTTTCAAGCTTGAACATACCCCAGCGATAAAAGAAATTATTAAATATAGGCATAAAAAGTTGACCTTACTTCATTTTCTTCTGTTATATTGGTCGCATTTTTCTCTTTTGAATCGTCTCGGGCTATAAAAGAAATAATTTGAGATAAGAAAAAATGTAATAATTTCCTTATCCTCTTCTTGTACTTTGATAACATCTTTCCAGGTTGAAGACACTTCGGCCATAAATGTAATAATTTGATGAAAGAATAAAAAATAATATTTATTTCTTGATATTCTTGTATTTTGATCTCATTTCTCGAGGTTGGATACACTCCTGCGATAAAAAAATAATTTGATGACAGAACAAAAATGTAAAAAAAAAAATAAATAAATAAAATAAAGGATGTAGAAATAAAAATGTAGTCGTTTCCTGACAATTTTATTGTATTTTGAACCTATCTAGGTTAAAAACTTACCGCCATAAAAATAATTATTTAATTTTAGAATAAAAAATGTGCTTTCATCACAAATTTCTAAGTTGAATAAACTCCGGCCATAAAAGTAGTAATCTTATTTAGGAATAAATTTAGTAGCCTTTTCTTGATATTCTGCGTTTATTTTGATAACATCTTTGCAAGTTTAATACACACCTACCATAATAAACATAATTTGATTTTGTTATTAATAAGCAACCATTGTTTGATGTTCTCCATGCATTTCGAACAAATCTATTTTAAATTTTATCCGGTTATAAAACTAATAAACTGATGTAGAAATAAATAAGAAGTTATTTCATAATGAGATACATGTATTTTGATAATATTTTTCCGTGTTAAAGTGAATGCATGGTCATCAGCAAAAGGTGCAACCCAAAATGCCAAATACAGGTGGGGGATACCAGAATCAAGCAAGTACAAAAATTTAAATACCTAGGAAGTCTTCTGACAGGAGATGGAAAGTGCGACACAGAGATCCGAAGGCGAATTGGCATGGCAAAAGGCGCGTTCCAGAAGCTGAGTAAAGTACTAAGACGCAGGAAAATTTCACTAGAAACAGAGATAAGAGGCTAGATTGCTATGTGATGACAGTTCTTCAATACGGCAGTGAATTCTGGACAATATCAACCATGATGAAGAAAAAACTTGAAGCAGCGGAAATTTAGTTCCACAGAAAGATGCGGCGGATATCATGGACCGAGCATGTGAGCAATGTTGAGGTTTTGGAAAGAATGGCAACGAAAAGGAAATTAATACTGAGCATCAGGAAGAGACAACTGAAGTTCCTGGGACATGCTGTGACACGATAACTAGGCATATATGTATTTTATTATAATAGATTAAAATAGAAAACGGTTAAGAATAGAAAATAGTTTAAAAACATATTTAACAAAAGTGAAAAAGAAGAGGAAAAAATAAATAAATAAACGCTTTTTCTTTTATGAGGAAAATTGTGGAAGAGACAACGGTATCCGATTACTGTTTTAAATCCTACCACTCTTCCGGTAAATATTTGACTCAGTGATAAAGTTCAGCAGGTAGGTTTTCAAATGACCCGGTCAAAGGCTGTCCTTTACTGTATCTTGACCACACATTAAGAATTTTCCGGTGGAAGCTTTATTAAGATAAAAAAAAGAGATAACTGAAATTTCAGACTTACAGTCGCCAATGTTTGTCGCCGGTGGTCTAAAGCATTTCCGGATTTCTATTTAAATAAATAGAAGTCAGTTAAGTGAGAGAGTCAGTTAAGTGAAGGGGAGTAGAGGAGCCCCGTCGGGCGTGTGCTTGAAGTAAGAAACTCCGTTCGTCTTGTTTCGGCCAGTTCGGATTTGTTGCTCTCCATTAGAGTTAAAGCTGTGTGTCACATTCGCCTGCCCCAACCGAAAAGGCTAACTCTAAACGAATAAAGCATCCTTTTCAACTCATCCAAGTTGTGGAAGTTCGTTCCTTATAGTCAATCTTGTACCCCCAGCTGTCCGGCCGACATTTTCTACAATCTCCCGGCAACATCACAGCGTGGAGAACGGCCGCCGGAGAAAATTGTTCGGACGGACCATTGGGGTGTTATAATGCAATGAGGAAGGAAGGCTTGGAGAACCTGATACTGACAGGCCAGATAGAAGGAAAAAGAGACAGAAGAAAGCAGCGGATAACATATTTGCAGGGCCTGAGCCTATCTATCTATCTATCTATCTATCTATCTATCTATCTATCTATCTATCTATCTACGCTTTTATCGATCTCTGCTCTTATCTATTTCAGTATTTCTTCTGTCTCGTCCTATTTATCTATCTTAATATTGTTTAAACATCTATATGCATAATATACCAAATATGTCAATATTATAAGTTTGTAGATAGTGCTGATAGCGGATACAGAAACAAAACTACAAGACCTCCTACAGAAGGTAGCTGTGGAGAGATAAGGACTACAAATAAACTGCAAGGAAACTGAATGTATGGTCATCAGTAAAAAGAGCAGCCCAAAATGCCAAATACAGGTGGGCAATACTAGAATCAAGCAGGTACAAAGATTTAAATACCTAAGAAGTGTTCTAACAGAAGATGGAATGTACGACAGAGGGACCAGAAGACGAATTGGGATTTTGCTGCCATCATAACGTCCATTTCTACAAAAGACGTAGAGGGATTCATTTGACCAATTTCTTCAATTTTTTGTCTCGATCGCCCGACTCTCCTGCGAGTTGCCATTATATCATATATATTTTTTTCATTCAAACCAATTCCTTTATCTTTGCTGTCTTGATCACAATGCTTCGGCCGCTCCACTTTTCGGCCTTCATGTTCAAGACGATGTTTTCTTACCATTTTACAATGGTTCATTTGGACAGATTTCATTGTCGCTATTACCACGTTTGGGACGTTATACTCTTCGAGTTTCTTCCATGACCTGCTACATAAGTTAATATTGCGAGAAAGTCAACCGATTATAAATCAGGAAGAAGCAATTCGTGAGTCAAATATGCTATGCATTTTTTGTACCTCCCATTAATTTTTGTACCTCCCATTAATTTTTGTACCTCCCATTAATTTTTGTACCTCCCATTAATTTTTATAGAAAATTTAATTTTTTATAGAAATTTTGGTTCGCTTCCAGTCTTTTCTCATATCTTTGATGAGATTGTCCAGCATTTGCTGCCATATTGAAGGACAGACGTCACATAGCAATGCGGTGCTCTCGACTTTGTTTCCAACGAAATTTTCCTGTCTTTCAATACTTTATCCAATTTCTGATCAGTACTTAGATGGGTGACAGCTTGGGAATACCAGGTGCTATAAGCGTTTAGTGACGGATGTGCGTTTTGGTGCAGTGGATATCGGCTCGGAAAGAGAAACCGGTGAGCCGAGTTCGAATTCCAGTTGAATACCTTGCATTCACTTAAGCACTGGTACTCTTGGGAAAGGTACCTCTTCTTGTATAAAAAAAAGGTATTAAAAGGTATGTAGGTATAATATTAAATACACTCTATTGATAAAAAGAAATTATTTGATGTAGGTATAAAAAGTAGCCATTTTTTTTAGATCGTCTGATATTTTGATCACATATTCCCAGATTAAATACACTCTATTGATAAAAGAAATTATTTGATGTAGGTATAAAAAGTAGCCATTTTTTTAGATCGTCTCTGATCCATCCTTTCCCTCCAGTTATGGGTTAAATAACAGGTTAGGACTTGGGGACCTTATCCTTAAAAACAAATCCAAATGAATCTTGATACTTGAAAAGAAAAAAGTATTACTAGACACAAAACTTATATAAAAACAACAATAAATTGTTGAAAGAAAAAAAAGGTATTACCAGCAATAAATAAATAAAATTCAGTTTGCAATAAATGACCCGCCGAAGTTGATATGCCATAAAAACAAAACAACGAACCAACTAACGAATTTCTGAATGCATTCTTGGCCATTCCAATACGCCTTCGGACCTCTGTGTTGCACTTAGCGTCTCTAATATAAATACATACTTCGAATGTATTTATATTCATTGGCTACAAAACTGATGATTTTGTCGTAAGAATAAAATAGTAATTTCCTGATATTATTCTTGTAGTTTGGCCTCATCATTGCAGGTTGAATACTCTCAGACGCAGTTTTCCCCATAAAATATCCTGAAAAATACGTGCGCCTCTTTCAAGACGAATGTATCAGTTACCACCAAGATTAGATTACCACCATGACATGGATGGTAGGGAGGACCATTTATTGTACATGACTGAAAGTAGTGATGATTCTGCAGATGATAGTTTAGAGTTTTTACATGAATCCAGCACTGACGAGGTTTTTTTAGGATTTGAGGATGAATAAAATGTCTTTGATTGTTTTGCATTTTCTACATGCATATTTTTAAAATTTTTAATTCATTTTTATCAAAATAAAACCACTCTTAAACAATGGATGTTGTATAGTATACTAGCAGTTTTCACTCGGGTAGTTTAAGGAATAATAAGAATAAAAAGCATATGATGAATTTACATTGTGTTAATATTTACTATATTAAATAGTTGTGTTAATATTCACTATATTAACACAACGTCCACCCTCGTCACTTTTATAGAAATAGATTAGCCTGGTTTCACTCGGGTAGTTTAAGGAATAATTAGAATAAAAAAACATATGATGAATTTACATAGTAAATACTTAAATAACTTTTATAGATATAGTTAACAATGTAGGATGTCTCTATTGGATGAGGATAGGAGGTAGAGAGGCAACATATATAGATATAGATAATATAAAGTTGGGTGATCGATTCTATATTATAATCAATACATAAACTGATCCCTGACTTTATGTGGTGATAATATATAATTTTTACCCCTAACTTTGGCTTTCTGAAAAATTTCAACGTGTTGTTAGCGTTCTAAAATTTTGATCCACATCTGAGCGCAACTCTCGTCGAGCTAGACCGCAAAATGCAGACGCTAAGTCGAATCTATCAAACAATCAAATACTTACACAATGTCCATCCTCGTCACTTTTATAGATATAGATTTACTAACTACCAACTAGTATGTCATTGCCATAGTAACAAAATCAGCAATACGTGGTACGAGTATTTGAGGGACGCATGATGAATAGGTTGCTGGATCAGAATGTTTTTTTTAGAAATTTCTTTCCAATATTAGGGTGCGTCTTCCAAGCCGCAGTGACTTGTAAGCCTGAAAATACGGTAATTTGATTTAGGAATATTAATAGAAAATAGTCAGTTCTTGGTCTTCTTGTAATTTTTCTTTTATAATCATATCACCCCAAGCAAGGAATTTTACTGCCACTGTTTTGAAGGGGATTACACAGGAGGAAAGTTATAAGAAAGAGTGACAAGTTATAGGGGGTGTCAGGAAGTGGGTATGAGAAGGATGAAAATATTGATGAGAGTGGAGTAGACAGAGAAAGGAGCATGAGAGAGAGGATCCAGGTTAGTGAGATATAAGATGACTACTGACCTTACATTTAAACTCCTGGAGATTGTAGCGGTCGGGGAAACAAGTAAATGGAAGGGAATTCCACAGGCGGGAAGTGCGAGAAAAGAAGCTGTTGAAGTAGAATTTGCGTTTACAATTTATTGGCTTCACATTAAAAGAGTGGAACCTAGTTGCTAATCTTGTGGCTCGAGTAAATTTATATATAGGGGGCACCAGTGAGCTAAGTTCATCGGAGCAGAAGCCGTGAAAGTATTTATAGAAGAGACACAGGGAAGCCATATTGTGCCGGTGAGAAAGTGACTGTATCCGAGCAGCCAAGTCGGAATCGATCACATTACAGATTCTCTGTTGGATCTTGTCAAGGACACCCAGGTGGATAGCAGGAGCACCCGACCAGATATGGCAGCAATATTCAATGCACGGGCGGATGGTATCATTATATATGTGCAGGATTGTTTCAGGTGGAAAAAAACTTCCTGGCCCTACACAGAGAACAGACTTTCTTAGCAGCAGATTTAGCTATGGATTCTATATATTCATTCCACTTGAGATCTGTTGTCAGAATTAAGCCTAGGAGGCGCAGTGTTTTGTTTTCAGTGAGACTAGCCTGATCCATGCTAATGGTGGGTAGGTGCGATTGTCTGTGACGGTTAATAGATAGAAGCTTCATTTTGGAAGCATTAAAATTCACGAGCCATTTCTTACCCCAGTCCGCCACGGATTGGAGGTCTTTTTCAAGCTTTGCAGCGAGGTTTGCTTTGTCAGCCTCAGCAGATTTTTGATCGATTGGAGAGTAAACTGTAGTTTTATCAATAATTTCTAAGTTGAATGAACTCTGGCCAGAAATGTAGTACTTTTGTTAAGGAATAAATTAACATTCATTTCTTTAGTATTGTCTATATTTCTTAAGGACACATGACCCAGTGAATATAGACGTTGGTTAGTTCCTGTGACTTGACCCAAACAGTTGTGAGTTCAATACCAGTGTACAACAGTGGTGAACAAGTAACTTACAGGTTAGAGGGAGATAACTCATGACTACAAAAGGAACACTACTACGCAAGCAATGAAGTTCATATAATCCAGTGATTGTAATAAAGGGTTCAGTTCGAAATTCCGAGCACCTGAAGAAGGCCGGAGGGTACAACTGCCGAAACGTCGTACAAATGGCAACCAAGATGAAGACAATAGTCCGAATAATGTAATTACTGTAAATACTACCTAATCTCAGAAATATAGACAAATAGAATGATCTTTTATTCAACGTCGTACAAATGGCAATAAAAATGAAGAAAATAGTTCGAATAATTTAAATACTGTAGTAATTTCTTGTATTTTGATCACATCTTTCCAAGTAAAGTATTCTTCGGACATCAGTCAGTTAAGTGCCATACATGATACAGGCTTTGGGCGATCATGTCTCGAAAAAGACATGACTGACTGGACAGAAGATTATCCCGCAGTAGGTTGCCATTGCTTTCTGCGGTAGACTGGTTGCCGACCAAGGCTATAGAACCCAATCTGTCCTGTTATTTGACTCATGGCTAGAAGGGGAAGATATGTACTATATTATTAAGTAGTATTTAATGGGGGATCAGTTTATTACTTCATAACAATAGAAAACTGATCCCCAACTTTATGACCAGTAGAAGCCTCAATCATCTTTCCAACTATTATATTCAGTCAGTCAGTTAAGTGCCATACGTGATACACTCTTGGGCGATCATGTCTCGAAAGAGACACGACTGACTTGGCAGAAGAGTATCCCGCAGTAGGTTGCCATTGCTTTCTGCGTTAGACTGGTTGCCGACCAAGGCTATAGAACCCAATCTGTCTTGTTATTTAACCTATAAATGTAGGAAAGAGATGCATTAATATATTTCCCAAGGGTATTTGTGTGTAAGTGAATGCAAGGAATTCAGCTGGAATTCGAACTCGGCTCCCTGAGTTGTCGTTCCGAATCGATATCTACTGCATCACAACGCACATAAATTGAAGTCAGAATAAAAGATTCTTTCCTGCAGCGTATCCTTTTCTTTGTGCAGTGGCTTTTGGCGGCGGAACGTGCGGCGGCGTTCACGCGGAGGCAGCTGTAGCGATGTCTGGCGGCGGCGTCGGATCGCGCGCTTACCTGATCGGTGTCGAGCATCCGTGAGCAGCAGCAGCAGCGAGTGGATAGCTAGAAAGGAGACGTAGAAAGTAAGGCAGAACTTACGCCGGAGTCGGACGTGCGACGGCGCCCGATCCTCACGCATTGTGCGTTGTGGTACAGTGGATATCGGCTCGGAACGAGAAGCCCGGGAGCCGAGTTCGAATTCCAGCTGAATCCATTGTATTCATTTGCGCGCAAATACCCTTGGGAAAGGTATTAATCCGTCTCTTCCTTCCAGTTATGGGTTAAATAGCAGGACAGATTGGGTTCTATAGCCTTGATCGGCAACCAGTCTACCGCAGAAAGGAATGGCAATGTACTGCGTGATAATCTTCTGCCCAGTCAGTCATGTTTCTTTCGAGACACTAAACTGACTAAAAATAAATAAATAGTTGAAAACATGATTAAGGCTTCTAATGGGCATAAAGTGGGGGATCTGTTTTCTATCTGCATGAAGTAATAAACTGATCCCCTTCTAAATACTACTTAATAATATAGTACATATCTTCCCCATCTAGCCATGAGTCAAATAACAGGACAGATTGGGTTCTATAGCCTTGGTCGGCAACCAGTCTACCGCAGAAAGCAATGGCAACCTACTGCGGGATAATCTTCTGCCCCTGTCTGTCCTGTCTCTTTCGAGACATGATCGCCCAAGCGTATATCACATATGGCACTTAACTGACTGATCCTTTTCTTTATCGCAATTCACCCAGTCGAATACTCTCCGGCTATTTTTCCCGTCGCATTCTCACTGACCTTGAAGGTGATAATGTGTAATTAGTGTAGATAATTGTTTTTTTTTAGGTGACTTCAAAGCATTTCTCATTTTACCTGATTTTTTTCATGAATGGCGACTCAACGAACAGAGACACCACGACGTCTACTACGCCTGCCCCGCGTCGGCATGCAAGAAGGGATGGATGCAACGAAATGTTCACCCCCCAACTTTTAGCAACTTTATTTAAAACGTTTATTTAGCCATGTATATTAAAGTCCCGATTCAAGACCCGAGAGCACCTCAAGGTAGTAGTTAACTGAAAAAAAAAATCACCGTAAAAGCGTAAAGAAATGAAGGAAAACATTCATGATATGAAAATATATAGGATACATAAATATTTATTTTAGATTTCATGAGGTAAATATTTTCCTTTCCAAAAATGTTCTAATATTTCTTTTTCAAAAATATATTGTGTCAATATTGTTTTCTTTTCAAAAAATGTATCTTGCTAATATCTTTCTTTCTAAAATTTATTGTGTTAATATTTTTTTTTTTCAAAAATTTATTGTGTTAATATTTTTTCTTTTCAAAAATGTATTGAGTTAATTTGTTTTTTCCTTTTATTTTTTTATAATCGTGTCGCCTCAAGCAGGTATTTTACTGCTGCTGTTGTGCAGGGGGTTACATAGAAGAAATGTTGAGGAGTGAGAGGTTGCAGGGGGTGTCAGGAAGAGAGTAGGAGAGGAAGAGAGTACTGATGAGAGTTGGGTGGACGACGTGGAATGCTATGAGGAGTGAGATGTTGCAGGGTGTGTCAGGAAGAGAGTAGGAGAGGAAGAGAGTACTGATGAGAGTGGGGTTGGACGAGGAGGACTGTTATGAGGAGTGAGATGTTGCATGGGTTGTTAGGAAGAGAGTAGGAGAGGGAAGATATTACTGATAAGAGTGGGGTGGACGAGGATGAATGTTATGAGGAGTGAGAGGTTGCAGGGGGTGTCAGGAAGAGAGTAGGAGAGGAAGAGAGTACTGATGAGAGTGGGGTGGACGAGGGGGAATGTTATGAGGAGTGAGAGGTTGCAGAGGGTGTCAGGAAGAGAGTAAGAGAGGAAGATATTACTAATGAGAGTGGGGTGGACGAGGGGGAATGTTATGAGGAGTGAGAGGTTGCAGAAGGAGTCAGGAAGAGAGTAGCAGAGGAAGAGAGTACTGATGAGAGTGGGGTGGACGAGGAGGAATGTTATCAGGAGTGAGAGGTTGCAGAGGGTGTTAGGAAGAGAGTAGTAGAGGGAAGAGATTACTGATGAGAGTGGGGTGGACGAGGAGGAATGTTATGAGGAGTGAGAGGTTGCAGGGGGTGTCCGGAAGAGAGTATGAGAGGGAAGAGATTACTGATGAGAGTGTGGTGGATGTAGAAAAGCATGAGAGAGAGGATGTAAGTTAGTGAGACATGAGATAAAAATGTATTGTGCTAATATATTTTTTTCACAAAAATGTGCTAATATTTTTTCTTTTCAAAAATTTGTTGTGTTAATATATTTTTTCTTTCCAAAAATGTATTGAACTAATAATTTTTTTCAAACATCTATTGTGTTATTTTTTTTTTCAAAAATGTACTGTGCGAATATATTTTTCAAAAATGTATTGTGTTAATATTTTTTCTTTCCAAAAATGTATTGTGTTAATATTTTTTCTTTCCAAAAATGTATTGTGCAAATATTTTTTCCTTTCAAAAATGTATTGTGCAAATATTTTTTCCTTTCAAAAATGTATTGTGCAAATATTTTTTCCTTTCAAAAATGTATTGTGCAAATATTTTTTCCTTTCAAAAATGTATTGTGCTAATATTTTTTCCTTTCAAAAATGTATTGTGCAAATATTTTTTTTTTCAAGTATGTATTATGTAAATTTTTTCATTTCAAAAATATACTTCTTTTACGGTTTTCTTCTTTAAAAATACATTAATGGTAATTTTTTTCTTTTAAAAAATGTGTTGCCGCTAATATTTTTTTCATTACGAAAATATATTACTGCTAATATTTTTTCTTTTCAAAAATGTATTTTTGTTAATGTTTTTTCTTTTCAAAAATGCATTAATCGTAATATTTCTTTTCAAAAATGTGTTTCTGGTAATAATTTTTTCTTTACAAAATTTATTTCTGGTAATATTTTTCTTCTTAAAAATGTATTGCTGATTATACTTTTTGTTTTCAAAAATGTATTTCTGGTAATATTTTTTCAGAAATGTATTTCTGGTAATACTGTTTTTTCAGAATTGTATTTCTGGTGTTTTTTTTTTCTTTTTAAAACTGTATTGCTGATTATACTTTTTTGCAGAAATGTATATTTGGTAGCATTTTTCTTTGAAAAATGTATTGGTTGTAATATTCTTTTCAGAAATTTATTTGTGGTAATATTTTCTTTTTAAAAATGCACTGATTCTATTCTTTTTCAAAAATATATTCATTGTACGTTATAAATATTTTGTCCAAAAATATATTGTTTAATTTTTTAATTATAAAAATCATTTTTATGTTTTATAGTGTACTGACCCCACTTTGGGTGTTAAATATTTGCCCATATCTGGGTCTCTAACAGGTGCTACTACCGCGGGTTAAGGTAGACCTTGGAAGAGCAACAATTATGAGGTGTTTCCTCGCATTTTGAATCCTCCAATATCCCGATCAGAGATTTCACTGACGCGTTTCAGGGCTACTTCTTATTAAAACCAACAGGGCACGAAAGTAAACGTAGAACGTGAGAACTAAATTGCTTAAGTTTAGTTATAGCACCAATACCATATTTTTAGTCTTGTCTGACTATTTGAAACATAGAGAATGGCAGGAGGTAGAAGGAACCAAATATTTTTACAGCATCTTCAACGATAGTTCGTATATACCTATTCTCCTTGGGGTCTGGAACGAGCTCGGATTCCACCCTAAGAAAGGGATTCATGATCGCTTTTCTTCCTTTACTACCTTCTTACTAGAATTACCAGGAGTCGAAAGGAGATATAAAAGAAAGCGAATTCGGTACAGTGATAGTTTTTATTTAGATTTAATTTTCGCTAAATAACATGTTTATTCGATATTTCGACATGAGACAACAGAAGTGTGGGCAACGTTTAATTTTCGTGCTCGAGAAAGAAAAAATAAACGAAAAGAAGATTCAAAATAAGAGGTTTTCCCTTCACACCGCTATTATTTTGACTACCTTCACTCCTCGGCAATATTTATTGTCTTAAAAAGTCATTATAAGTTAAATAGAACCTAAATATATGAAAGTGAATTTATACATTTTATTGTACATAAGAACTCACGATGCGCTTTCGACAAATCCTATTGCCATTTTCAAGGTTGTTTATGTCTCTGAAGTGTTCGTTTCAAGCACTCGCTCGACTGAAAATCGTGAACATGTGGTGATACAGAGCAAAGCGAGGGACCGGATGTTTGCACCATTACAACCAAATAGAAAATGACCAAAACTCGTCGGTGCGCAGCTGGCCTCGCGCAGATCTTCCGGTTGAAAACTAAAAAATAATTAAATATTAAATTCCAGTTCGCGAGCCTACGCGAATTTTATTTATCGGCCAATGGGAAGCCCAGAATCAAATACGGATGTGAATTCCCAAATGATCTGCTGCGATCCAAAAAGTCGAAACAAAAAGCCGATACAGAAAGCATCGCCAGGCAAAAAGACTCGAGAGAGACGAGTGTAATTAGTAGCCCCCTTGACCGACGTCAAGCGGCTTACTATGCTCGTCGCCCTTACCTCTCTTTTCCTTCTTCGCTGTCTCAAAACTACTTACTGACCTAATAAGCGGATACATCAAAGACATTCATTACTTACAACGCTCCCACATACCTCAGCATTAATTCTCTTTTCAGCATTTTATTGCCATGAACATTTTAACGTCCTTAATTGTAAAAACCTTAATTGATATGTGTATATATAAAATGTTATTTCTCAACTCAATTTACTTTCTTGATTTATAATTTTTTTATGACTTATAGTGGGCTATCTACAATGAGGCCAAATTCGTTAATCTTCAACAACATACGAATACCCTTCAAAAGAACGCCTACCCACTATAAACATCTTTCTAAAAAAAGCAAAACAAAAAAACAAAAGCGAACCCTTTCAATACGCTATTTTCACCATAAAATAATGTAAAGTTGATGGTAGAAGATGAATGTTTATACTTTGGATGATAAAAAATCATGGATGATGTTTAAATTCTTTATCTTAACCCCAAAAAAGAAAAAATAGGATGCTGGAAAAAAAAAATTAACTAAAACTTCCTTATCAGGCGTATTCAATGAAAGATGTTTGAAAGAAAGATTGCTATATATATATATACATATATATATATATATTGGCAGTGGATGAAAATATTGTGAAAAGTTTAATATGGATCTTCAAAATTAACAGAATTTGGAATTAAGACTTTCAAACTTTTTAATGTTTAAACTTTTCTTTTCTTTTCCTATTTGTTGAACAAATATTCATCTTTGGTTTAAATTCTGAAGGTGCGGGGGTAGGCAAAATATGTTCCCTATATGGGAAAATCTATCTATCTATCTATCTATCTATCTATCTATCTATCTATCTATCTATCTATCTATGTCTGTTCTGATCTATCTATCTATCTATCTATCTATCTATCTATCTATCTATCTATGACTGTACATATGTAAGCATGAATCTATCTAAGACTGTTCATATATATATATATATATATATATATATATGGTAATTACTGTTATTATTATAATGGCATAATGCAGCTTAATAGTTATAAAGTTTCGGTGCTAAAACACTGTCACTAGGCCGTAAAATGTGGTTAATTTATTTTGTAATATATAGGTAAAGAGATTTTTAAAAAAAATACATAAATAAATAAAAATGACGAAATAAAAACAAGGTCAGCCAATGAAATGAATTATATGGAGTAGAAGCTAATAACACATCAAAGAACGGCGTGGTGCAGTATGCTATAATAATAATAATAATAATAATAATAATAATAATAATAATAACTATTTTAACAAAACAAACATATTTATTCTTAGAAAGAAATGACATGATACCGCTTGAACAAAAAGGGTGCAAACGTGGCTGTTATGGTTGTAAAGACCAATTGCTAATTAACAAAATGATCCTGGAAAACTGCTACAGTACAAAGAAAAATCATAGTACTGCCTGGATAGACTACCGAAAAGCATTCGATAGTGTGCCACATTACTGGATTTTAAAGACTTTAAATATATACAAGATATCGCCCGTCATCATCAATTTCATCAAACAGTGCATGTCTATATGGAAAACAACCCTTTACCTCAATCATATAAATGGAACTTATAAGTCTGATGAAATAAACATCAAAAGAGGTATATTTCAAGGTGATTCTTTATCTCCCTTACTATTCTGCATATCATTAATAGCACTAACCAGTCAACTTAATAAGACAGAATGTGGTTATAAAATATGCCAAAAGAAAATAAGCCATCTATTTTACATGGATGACTTAAAGTTATATGCTAAGAATGATAATGAGCTGGAAGGTCTTTTGCAAACTGTAAAATGCTTCAGCGAAGACATTGGAATGAAATTTAATTTGAATAAATGTGCTAAAGCTACAGTTTTACGTGGATCAATACAAGAAACATCCTCAATTAGCCTAGACCCTGCTGTAACAATAAAAGAATTGAAACCAGAAGAAGCTTATAAATACCTAGGTGTAAATGAGAGCGAAAACATTCACCATAAAAAAATGAAAGAAATAGTGCGTAAAGAGTACTATAGAAGGCTACGAATGATATTAAAAACTGAATTAAATTCACAGAACAGAGTTATGGCCATTAATAGCCTTGCAATCCCAGTTGTCCAATATAGCTTCAACATCTTAAACTGGACTCTAAACGACATCAGACGAATGGATGCTAAAACAAGAAAGCTTCTTTCTAAGCATAAGATGCATCATCCAAAGGCTGATGTAGACCGTCTATACATACCCCGTAAAGAAGGTGGAAGGGGTCTTATTCAGCTGGAATTGTCATACAAGACAACTTTTGTATTGAGCACATTTTAAACTAAATATATAACTGTAGAATATACTTTTATTAGTAACCATTACTTATATATATATAAACATGTTACGGAAATTAGCGAATTTTAACGAAACTTGGTTATAAGCAACCGACAATTTTTTAATGAATTATTATTATCGGTAAAAATAATGTTCAAAATAATTCATTACAAATTGTCGGTTGCTTATAACCAAGTTTCGTTAAAATTCGTTAATTTCCGTAACATGTTTACATTTGTTGACATTACGATACATTTCAGAGCAGATATGCTTGTTTACGATAAAATCGAAAGTTGTGTTATATAAGCATGATAAAACCTCGCCTGATCAAGAGGCTATCCATGGTCGAGTGGTCAAGACGGTACCAGATCAATTGGTATGACTTCCCCTATGTAATAAGGGTCGTAGGTTCGAATACTGCTGGGTAGCACACATTTTCGTAATAAAAATTTATCGTAAATAATCAGGCCGGTAAAATACTGTTTAATTAAAAACAGAATATCTACTTAAATACGAGTATCGGTAAAAATTATGTTCAAGATAATTCATTATATATATACGAGTGTATAAAAATGAAGGCAAAATATTATATCGATATGCCGTCTAAAATGACAACATCTATATTGATCTACCTATTATTAAGCATCTTTTTTACATTAAGACATAAAAGATGTCCTCAAACCAGGAGATATATATATATATATATATATATATATATAGCGTATCGAGACAGCAGATAATTTTTAACAGACAATAAATGTCTATTATGTTTAATCATGAGCCGTTCTAAACGTCGTATTTTGGCTTTAATTTCAGGTGAAAATAAAGACAAAAATTATCCATCATTTGAACATTTTCTTATTGTGCTGGTTCTAAGCTTTCGGCTCACAATATATATATATAGCAACAAATACACAACGGTTTTTAGAGATGATATATATATCCTTCACAACTGGACGATATATTTATTACAAAAAAGTATTAATGCACTGTTAATGAGAGCAAACACGTGAGAAGAGCTTTCATATCTGGTAGTAACGTTTAATAACTGGTAGTAAAGAAAATGAACTAAGCCTCGCTATTGTCTCTATCTCCATGAGCATGACAGAAGGAATATATATATATATATATATATATATATATATACTAGTCATTCACATAATAGTCTGTTTGGCTGTATCACAGCTCAATAGTGTGGCTAGACACATCCATTTGCTTCTGGCCGGGATCGAAACTCGACCGATTTGGTGTCAGTCGGAGTCGCTACCCCCGAAGCCATAGGTACATGGAATCAGGCACGGGAAATTTTAACTTGTTGTATATAAGCAGTGTATACACACGCCAGTCACTGAAAGAATTCAATTAATTTCTGAAGAATTGAAAAGTGAGTGAAAAAATGTACATTACTTTTTAGCAACACAGTTTTCCGGTTACATTTATTACCATAACTCACACCCCTGAAGATGATCTCGGAAAGAGGTTGAAAGTACTTGGGTACCTTAAGAATTGAATGAAAATAACATCTGTCAACGTTACAGCTCATCTTTTGATTGTAATACGCGAAAGATTATCCGTGAGTATGAACGGATTTTATTAATAATAAGCAAACATAGTGTTTGCAATTTTTTAAGCTGAAATATTTCAAAGAAAATTTGTTGCCTAAACACACAAATGTTAATATATATATATATATATATATATATATATATATATATATATATACTAGCAGTATAGCCCGGCGTTGCTCGGGTGTAATGAAAGCTTTAAATCTAATCCATGGTCCTGGAGCTTAGACTCTTTGGACGTTGGCACGAAAGACTAAAAAGCAATAGTTGTTTTCAGTTAAAGCGAAACCGTAGACTGAAAGAAAAATGAATGAATGTAAGTCAAATTTTGATTTCCTGGTATCGATATCAAATAAGTTTTTTTCGTCGTAAACTGAATTTTGAAGGCTAAATAAGTCCTCTGGGTAAAGACTAAGAACTACAATTATACTTACTTCGAGCCAAACCCGAAGCAAAAACTAAAATATAAGGGTTGAAAAAAATACAGACATACAGGCAGAGAAACAGACACACACACACAAACATCTTGGTTTTTATATATATCGATTTTCTGCACTCTTGTAAGAACTGCAATCTTGAAACTTCTGAATATCGTTTCTTGTGTCTTTGTCTATGAGTGTATCAAATTTGATTAAAATCGGGCCACTCCTTCTATAAACCGATTTTTTCGGTTATCGATTTTCGATATTTATCGGAGGTACACAAAACCGAGCCAAGAACACTTGCAGTCGCTTATAGTACAACTGTGTAAATTTAAAAAAAAACCGGTTCAGCCGTTTCGGAGTCTATAGGTAACGGACACACACACACACACACACACACACACACACACACACACACACACACACACACACACACTGACAAAGTTCCATTTATGAATAAGTTTATATATATACACACACATATATATATATATATACATATATATATATACATATTAGAACATGTACAAACTACAATCTACTACAAAATTGTGCATTTTGTTTCGACATTGAAAAAACAATATCTCATCATGTAGTTAATAATGATGGCAATAAACGCAATGTTTGAAAAGAAAATTTACGAAAATTCATTTCCTTTTTGAAAAAATGTTTTTCGTACGACGTAAAGAGGATAGGAAAGATGAGAAAACAAAAAGAGTAATCAAATAAAGGGGTCAATAAAGAAAGAGGAAAGAAAAAAATAGTGAGAATAAAAAACAAAAAGAAAAACAAGAGTGAAAGAAAGAAACGAGAGGAAAGAGCCAATGAAAAACAGCTCAGAGAGAAATAGACCCTAAATTTAGGTAGGAAGTAAAATATAGGCATATACATATATCGGTAAAGCGACGTCTGGGCTTACCAAAGAGGAAAAACTGAGAAAATACACAGAGGGTGAAGAAAAATGTTGACTTGAGATTTTTTTTTTTTTAATCGTATCACCCCGAGCAAGGCGGTAATGCCACTGATGTGCAGGGGGCTACATAAGGGTAAAAAGATTAAGTAGAAGAGGAAGACGAACCAGTTGGAAAGGAGCAATAGAAGGATGGGAATACAGGTGTGATGACAGTTGCAAAGGTGGAGAGAAAGGAAGGGATATACGGGGTGGTGAAAGAACTGGAGTCAAGTGGTTAATAGATGAGTATTGACATTGCATTTAAATTCCTGGAGGTTGTAGCCGTCAGGAAAGCAAGAATATGGAAGCGAGTTCCACAAGCGGGAAATGCGAGAGAAGAAGCTGAAGGAGTAGAATTGTCGTCTGCATTTGGTTAATCTAACTGTGGATGGGTGGGACCCAGTTACAATCTGGTTGCACGAGTAAACACCTGTTGCAGAGTCACCAGTGACTTAAGTTCGTTGGAGCAAAATCCATGAAAGTATTTATAGAGCAGACAAAGAGGGGGCCACATCTGGTCAGTGGGGAAGTGGCTGTAGTGGCTATATATCCGTGTACGAAATGCAGTTATACTTACAGACATTTTTTCCGTCATTGCTTTCTTCTTTATCTCTTGAGGCCTCTTGACGCACAAACTTAAACTCAAAAAAGTCTATTTATGTCACTATAAAAAACGCATTTCAAATGCTAACCAGAGACAGGAATATTTTTTATCGGAGACAAAGACAAGAGTGTTAGACTGCTATGTGATATCTGTCCTTTTATATAGCAATGAATGTTCGACGATGCGAAAGATGAAGGAGAGTTCGAAGCAGCAGAAATGTGGGATGAGCTAATATCATGCAATTTTAGCCAGTTAGCTTTGTGTAGTCTTCTTTTTGTTACTAGATTACGTAGCCATTTTAAACTGATATTTTGAGTATCATCCAAAACGGAAGACATGGCGCTCGACCAGTACCTGACCAGAGCCCTCCAAAGACTGCCACTACCAATGTCAATATTCTAAGTTCAGGAAATGGAATGAAGGATGTGACATTAGTGTTGGGCCTCTTTCCCAAATAGATCATGCTAAAGGTACTCCCCATGATTAATGTACACTTCAATGGAGTAACATGTACTACTTTAGAAGATTTGAGCTGCTCTTGGCCACTCATCAATTGATCAATTTGTCAGTAGTGAAGTGGACAAAAGATAGATGTACTAATGGCCAATGGAAAGGCTCTCAAGAGCTGAGGAGTCAATAGTGTAAGACTGTCAACAGTGACCCATCGCTATCAGTGCCTTGGTCATGTATCAAACATTAGGGTTTGACCGGCTCCTTAGGATGGATATTATTAAGCTAAGTGGAGTACACATCAGTCAGGTGAAGTTCAGTTTTCTAGTTCGCCCATTTGTTCTGCTTTGAGGATTGATGAACACAACTTTAGTCCTGAGTTCAACCAAATCACGAAAATAGGGACAGCACTGAAAATGATTGAAAAACAACTCATGAGATACGACCAAAGTGTAAAGTAGAGAATAGTGAGTGGCCTGCAGTCAGTGGGAAAGAAAGTAACTGTCTTCAAATTATTAGACAGAAACATGGTTCAATGTAAAAAAGTGATGGGGAGACAACAGAAGCTGTAAAGAAATATAAATTTCAAAGTTTTGACCGGAAATGAATTGTAGATAGATTTTTTTGTATATTTGTTCGCAATATTCCTCTGTGCATTTTCTCACTGTTATGGGAGTAGCAGAAGATGGGAACTCAACGCAATACACAAAATAACGAAATTACAATTCAGCCACACGAAGGTTTTCTCTCTCAATCAGTCAAACGTCGCTGAGTTCAATGAAATTGCTTTAAACTGGTGACAGACAAAGGATGGCAAACACAAACGTATTTATAACATGTAATAGACCTTTTTCTTAGAAAATATACAAAAAAATCTTCTTTTACTTCTATGTGTCTATGTGCCTTGTCCTTTCAGGACGTAGGTGATCATGGCTTTCCACGTCTCCCTATTCCTGGTGGCTCTGAGCACACTTTTTCCTGTGACACCACGAAACCTCCATTCCGTCATCCACCTGCTAAGGCCCTTCAAATGTTATCAGCTGCTTCCCCCTCTCTCTTTTCCCCCCTCTATCTGACCTGTTAGTATCAGGTTCTCCAAGCCCTCCTTCCTTATTGCATGTCCCATGAACTTTAGTTGTCTCTTCTTGATGCTCAATATTAATTTCCTTTTTGTTTCCATCCTTTCCAAAACCCCATCATTGCTCACATGCTCGGTTAAAGATATAAGCAGCATCCATCAGTAGAACCACATTTCAGCTGCTTCAAATTTTTCCTTAATCTTTGATGATATTGCCCAGCATTCACTGCTATATTGAAGAACTGACATCACATAGCAATCTAGTACTCTCTTCTTTGTTTCTAGTGAACGTTTCCTGTGTCTTAATACTTTACTCAGCTTCTGGAACGCTTCTTTCGCCATGCCAATTCGCCTTTAGATCTCTGTGTCGCACTTACTGTCTTCCCAGGTATTTAAATTTTTGTACCTGCTTGATTTTAGTATCTCCCAACTTGTTATGTCGCCAAGTATAAATGAATAACTCAACAACAGAATCAGAATATAAGTTGTATTCCGCGGAAAGACGGTTAGTATGTACAGAAGTGATTAGTAATATTTACAATAGAAAGATACAAGAGTCTAATCCGTCGTAAGACGTGTGTATATGTGATTACTTCCGGTACGCCACCGGAAGTGTGACTAACTCTTCACTGACTCGCACTGACTCTCAAGTGACTCTCTATGACTCTCTACCCCTCTCTTGTAGAGAATCCACCATTGCTATATATAGCAATGGGAACAGTCCATTATGTAGTCAAATAGGAGCGGTTTATTTGTAGTCCTTTTTGTTACTCTCTTCAGCTACCTTCTGTAGGAGGTCTTGTAGTTTCCTTTCCGTGTCTGCTATCAGCACTGTATCATCTTATGTTATTCAAATTGTGGCCTTCGATTACAAATCCCGGCATAACATCTTGGGTCCTCAAAATATTCTCGTTGTACAAGTTGAACAGATCCGGTGAAAAGACGCATCCTTGTCTTACGCCCCTTTCTATCTTTGTATATCTGCTGACTTCATTACTTGTCCGTATGCAGGCAGTTTGCTGCTAGTAGATATTCTTAATCACTCATGTCTTTCTCAAATATGTCGAGGCTGCTGAGCATCTCCATTAAGTCTTTGTGGCGTATTTTTGTCGAACGTCTTTGCATAATCGATATAGGAGCATTCTCATCATAAATATACCGTTCCTTGTTCTGGTGTCTTTGACGGACCCGCACTGTTCTTGACTTATCTCTGGCCTGATTCTGCTTTTCGCTCTATTCATCAAGATTCGGACGATCAGTTTTGTGACATACATCTTGTTGAGGAGCAATTTTCTGTCCTGAAATTGTAGAGTCTGGGAGAAATAAAAGCAAAAAGAAAACAATGTTCCGAAAAGAGACGACTTGGGATGGGTATATCTGATTAAGTAAATGAATATTATCCTTTGAAACGGTTTGAGACATGATAGCATGTATTTACATGAAAGAAATACATATACATACTGGTTCCTGGGTATGACGGTAAATTGCATTCGGCAGCAATGCCTCTAATTGGGAGGTTGTGAGGAGTATGGAACCACCTCTTAATTGCTGTTGTTCCCAGGTCCACCCTGACCCGGAGTGGTAGCACCTGTTAGGGTCCCAGCTATGGGTAAATAGTTGACCCCCAAATTGGTGTCAAAATGCTATGAAAGTATTTATCAACAAAACTTTTGTGAATGAAAAATCTTACCAACAAAACTTCATTGAATTTAAATAGGTACGTACGCTTGTTCGCTGATAAAATCAGCATAGTCTGAAGGAAAAGGCCTCATACTAAATAAAAACAAAGTTTTATCGGCAAAATGTTTATGCTATAATGAAGAGGATAGATCAAAGCATTTTTTAATTATTTTACAATTTTTTAAAATTATTTTAACAGGTTCTAACAGGATCATTTAGTGGAAGAACCATTTTTTTTCTCTCGTCAGTGAGGGATATAAATTGACGCTAGATTTTATTACGTCAAAACGTAATATTACGCGAAGGCATTTTTTGACTGTGAAAGACACATTAATTTTGAAATTCTTGCAAAAAGCAAATAATTGTCTGATTTTGATGAACATTTCAGGACTCATTCATAAATGACTGAAATAGGTTTTGAAATAATTATTTTTAAAAAATATTGGTAAAAGAATTTTTTAAAAAATTTGTTAACCCCACCATTTAATTTTCAGAAATGTCGAAAAATGCGACTAGGTCACAACATATCGATAGTTTTGATTAAATTCAGGAGTCATTGTAGAATGCTGACCAACTGTCTTTTTTTCTTAAAAAACTTTCCCATTATAAGAAAATCTGCTCCGAAGTGCCATAACAAAAATGCAATAAAACTATGCCATTTTTTATTTGGATACACTTTTAATTGTTTTTAGAAACATAAATTAAAATCATATCGTAGTCTGAATAGAAAATTTTTTTCCGTTAGTAATGACTTTTTACAAGAATTGTTTTTATTTGTATCATTTTATTTTATTTTTTATTAGAAGTTTCATAAGTCTTTTACAATTTCCTCCTTATAGGTCTCTCAGATTTTTTTTAATTAATGTGTGGCAAATATATTTATTAATTGAAAAATTAAAACAGTTACTCTAAAAAGGGGTGCTCCTTTTTTGTAAATTAATTAAAACTTGTTAATTTTTTGCATGTTAATTTCCCGTTTTTTGTTTGAAAGGGTGGCCATACGCGATATATATCTGTAAAAGGTCACGTGACTCAATTATTTTAAAAGAAATTTTAATTTTTATTTATTCAGAAAGCATATTCATTCATCTAGCTATAAAGCTTAATGAACATTGTATGAAATATTATGTGATTGATGAAAATATGTTATGGTTAACTATGCAGTTAAAAAACTGAAACCGGTTTTTTAGATACATAAAACTTTGGCACTTCCGGACGTCATACTTGGGTTGTTGACAGCCGGAAGCTGTCATATTCAATCAAGCGTCACCTCGTATTACGTTGATGACGGGACTACTGTATTTAAGATAAGTTTTCTGTCTTAAATTTCATAAAGTAAGGAATTGCTATTGTGTGAAATCAGATTAAGGTAAGTTTCAATTGAAAAAATTGACTTTAAAAACTTGTCTGCGATGTATATTTTATTTTTTCAAGATTTTTTAAACAGAAAGTTGGCTACTGTTTATGTAATGTGTCGATCAATCAAAAATTTCAAAAAATGGCGGAAAATTTAAATTTTTTTTTCGAAAAATTTTGGATTCCAATCAATATAATTTCAGTTTAAAATACACCAGTGTATTTTGATTACTGAATTACTAACTTTAATCCCTTGGCTTCCAAATAGACCTAATTTTAAAGCTTGAAGATAGAATATTTATTTTAAAATTTTCATTTTAATTTAGGTATCTAAAAATTGATTGGAGGTACCTAAATTGTTATCAACAAAACTTTATTGAATTTAAAAATGTTACCAACAAAACTTTATTGAATGAAAAATGTTCCCAACAAAACTTTATTGAATGAAAAATGTTACCAACAAAATTTTATTGAATGAAAAATGTTACCAACAAAACTTTATTGAATGGAAAATGTTACCAACAAAACTTTATTGAATGAAAAATGTTCCTAAAAATGTGATCCCAATATTCAAAGGCTGACCCTTAAATGATCGAAATGGTTGATGGGACGTTAAACTTAAACCAAACCAAACCATATACATACCAGAAACTTGTCTTCACAGTCTCTGGGGGTTTTCAGATTTCCTTTATACTCTCGTTTTTCTATCTTTTTTTCTTCTCTTTCTTTGTCACATGAATGTTGTTTCTCTTTACTTCTTGTCTAGGGGTTGAGATGTGTCGTATTTTATCTTCCTTTTCTTTCCCCTTTTCTGGGGGGCTGAGTTGTGTTGAATTTGGTTTCTTCAAACCGATCACTTTAAAATTTCGTTCGTTTTTTTACGGATTTTCATTGCCGAACTCATAGCTAACTATCGCAAGCTATCAAAGACGTCCGATCAGATCGCGTCTGAAACGGGAACTGAACTAAAAAAAACCGTTCCTACTTTCACGCCACGGCTTGGCACGTGACATCCTACGCCCAAATATGGAGTTCTATAGATGCGGACAAAAGCAGGTCACTGACCTTGAGTTAAAGTATGTCAGGGTATTTGGAAGACATCCGGTCAATTCACCGTGCTGTCACGCGATCCAGGAAGAAGGAAGCATGTTCTCAATAAGTCGTCCATTCTTTATCACACATGCATGCAGCTGAAATCAAACCGTCTGTTTGACCTTTTCATTCCCCCTTTTTATATTATGTACTATTGTTATGTTTTGGGATACTTCTAAAATATCTTATTTTTTTTCAATAACTCAGCTAGGGGTTCGTAACAATACACACACACACACACACACACACACACACACACACACACACACACACACACACACACACACACACACATACTTTAATTTCAGGTGAAAATAAAGACATAAATTGTACAACATTTGGATATTTGTACATCTCTCTGAAGATGGCTCATGTGAGCCGAAAGCTTATAACCAACATAAGAAAAAATATCCAAATGTTGGACAATTTTTGTCTTCAATTTTACCTGAAATTAAAGCCAAAACACGAAGTTTAGAACGGCTTATGATTAAACATAATTGAAATGAAATTCTTTGTCTGTTATATATATATATATATAACAGAGAATTATATATATATATATATATATATCCTACTTCGGTATTTCTGCTCAACTTTATCAGTCTGTCTTACCTTCTTGGTATGTTGATTTGAGATTTTTATTTTAATTTTAGTCTTTTTAGGATGTGCGTTGTGGTGCATTGGATATCGGCTCTGAACGAGAAATCGGGAAGCCGAGTTCGAATTCCAGCTGAATTCATTGCATTCACTTACGCGCAAATACCCTTGGGAAAGGTATTAATCCGTCTATTCCTTCCAGTTATGGGTTAAATAACAGGACAGATTGGGTTCTATAGCCTTGGTCGGCAACCAGTCTACCGCAGAAAGCAATGGTAACCTACTGCGGGATAATCTTCTGCCCAGTCAGTCATGTCTCTTTCAACACATGATCGCCAAAAGCATTTATCACGTATGGCACTTAACTGATTGACGGAATATAATAGTTGGAAAGATGATTGATACTTCCACTGGTCATAAAGTGGGGGATCAGTTTTCTATTGTTATGAAGTAATAACCTGATCCCCCACTAAATACTACATAATAATATAGTACATCTCTTCCCCATCTAGACATGAGTCAAATAACAGGACAGATTGGGTTCTATAGCCTTGGTCGGCAACCAGTCTACCGCAGAAAGCAATGGCAACTTACTGCGGGATAATCTTCTGCCCAGTCAGTCATGTCTCATTCGAGACATGATCTCCCAAGCGTGTATCACGTATGGCACTTAACTGACTGACTTTAATTTTTGTCTTTAATTTGACTGAATTTTTTTAACAGGGGTAGTATTTTGCTATTGTATATAATTTTTACGTTTAAATCTCGTTTCGACTTTTACTAAATTAAAACTTATATTTTTATTATTATTATTATTATTATTATAATTATTATTGGAGTAGAAAGTACCCTCCATCACTCGGTTTTACACTCCACCCCTTTCTATTGAGCAGGAGTGGAGGTGATCGACTTGTTTCTTGTTTAGGATGGGGTTTCCGGCACTCTCCTTCGAATTCGGTCGTGGTTTCCGGTTTTCTCTTTTCCAATTTTTCACTTTTCCTTTTTTTTTTTTTCAATTGGAGTAGATAGACTGAAGTATCGCCCGGTTCACACTCCACCCACGTCTATTGAACAGGTGTAGAGGCTCATCCCTTGTTCCCTGTTCAGGATGTGGTTTCCGGCTATCTCTTTTCCAATCTTTTCACTCTTACGTAGCCCCCTGCACACCAGTGGCCTTACCGCCTTGCTTGGGGTGATATGATTAAATATATATATATATATATATATTAAATATAATATATATATATTAAATATATATATATATATCTTAAATTCTGTACTTACAGAAATATTTTCATATATATATATATATATATATATATATATTCATTATTTGTAAACGAGTTATTACGCGACCTAGGTAGAAACCTAGGTCGCGTATTAACTCGTTTACAAATGAAAAATACTCTAAAATTCTACAATATAATTGTATTGAACACTTTTTAATGCAACTGTATACTGGTCTAATTTTATTATGACCCAAAAATAAGTAATTAAAAATCAATATATATATATATATATATATATATATATATACGGTAGGTTGGGATCACTTTACTTATACAGAGTTTAACCAGTTACAACTAGAAAGAAAGGAATCTTTTTATTTCAGTACAGTGTAACCCGGATATAAGAGAGTTGTCGGGACAGGATAGAAGTTCTCTTATATCCACGTTTCTCTTATATCCGGGTTTGATCTCTTTTATATACATTATACAGGCTCTAATTTGGGACCAGAGAAAATATATCTTATATTCGGGTCTCTTATATCGGGGTTATACTGTGATATAATCGAATATGGTTTGTCACATGAATGTTGTTTCGATTAAATTATTGTCCTCCAAATCGGCGTAGATGTGTACTTCAGCTAGTCTGTATCGTCTATTTTCTTTTTTTTTTTATAAAGGAAGTCGTTTAACATGGACGCCATCTTGTAGCCTCACTGATGACCTACTAAAAGCAATCAAACTGTAAAGGGAATTTTTTAAAGCATTCATGTTTCAAAGAACATAAAATATGTTTTTCCTTTCAAACTGAATTTCGTCGGCAAACAGCGCTTCTTTCATTTTATTGACCGTGGATGAAAATATTGTAAAAAGTTTAATATGGAGCTTCAAAATTGACAGAATTTGGAATGAAGACTTCATAACTTTTTAATGTTTAAACTTTTCTTTTCTTTTCTTATTTGTTGGACAAATATTAATCTTTGGCCTAAATTCTGAAGGTGCGGAAGTAGGCAAAATATTTCCCTATATGGGAAATTCTATCTATCTATCTATCTATCTATCTATCTATCTATCTATCTATCTATCTATCTATCTATCTATCTACTATCTATCTATTGCAGTGTTTAAAGTAAATATTATGAAAGCCAAAAGATATTTTCTGTAGATTAAAATCATGGATGATGTTTAAATTCTTTATCTTACCCCCCCCCCCCCCCCAAAAAAAAAAAGAAAAAATTAGGTTGCTGGAAAAAAAAATAATAAAAAATTAACTAAGACTTCCTTGTCAGGCGTATTCAATGAAAGATGTTTGAAAGAAAGATTGCTATATATATATATATATATTGGCCGTGGATGAATATCTATCTATCTATCTATCTATCTATCTATCTATCTATCTATCTAGCTCTGTCTGTTCTGATCTATCTATCTATCTATCTATCTATCTATGACTGTACATATGTAAGCATGAATCTAAGACTGTTCATATATATGTATATACATATTCTCCAAATTAGAAGCTGCTTTACTCTGATTGGTCTACATTGTACATACAACAATGCCTCTGATTAAAGAGGTTTTGCTTGTTTTTAACCTTTTAAAACCATTCAATTTGAAATAAACCACATTACTTGACAAGACACAAGAAGTGTCGAAACACAGTAGCTACTTTTGTAGTGATATTATGACATATCCATGTTATAATTTCTGAATATATGTATATATTTCTATATAATTAGCTCTACTTTGTATTGAGCACTTTTTAAGAATAGTGTTTCATTGGATAAGGAACTTTATTCCATCCATACGTACCCTATAGACGTATATATATATGTGCATATATATATATATATATATATATATATATATATATATATATATATGTGTGTATATATATATATATATATATATATAGTCATCCGCAGACAGATCTGTTTCCCTTTATCACAGCTCATCAGTACGGTTAGACATCTGATTGCTTTTTAACTCAGGATTGAAACCCGACCGAATTGGCGTCAGACGGCGATTCTACTTCTGAGCTATGGGTGCTTGGCAGAAGAAGGCAGACATTTTTGGCGTATGATGTATCACACGCCAATAGACTGTTCATATCTATCTATCTATCTATCTATCTATCTATCTATCTATCTATCTATCAATCTATCTATCTATCCAAGTCTCTTCTTTCTTTTTTATTTATTTCTATCTATCTATCTATCTATCTATCTATCTATCTATCTATCTATCTATCTCCGTCTGTTCATTTGTATCTATCTATCTATCCTTTTGTAAAACCATATTTCTGCTACCTCAAGGCTCTCCTTTATCTTTGATGAGATCATCCAGCATTCACTTCCATACATGAAGGACAGATATCACATAGCAATCCAACACTCATCACTATCTATCTATCTATCTATCTATCTATCTATCTATCTATCTATCTATCTATCTAAGAATGTACATATGTATGTATTTAAGACTGTTCACCTATCTATCTATTCATCTATCTATCTATCATGGGATTGAAAACAGGAATTTTTTCCATTTGCATATGTTGGTTATAGGAGGAAGAAAGTATGAATTAAAGTGAGACGGGAGCACGTTGATTACTGATTACGTGTCCTAGAACACTATGCTACAATATGGCGTTGACAATAGAATTTTTAAACCAGAATTTGGCGAGAGTTGGATCCGGTGTCTTCTAGACCAGGTAAGAGTAAAAAAAAGTGACAGACAGTAAAACAATAGTGAATGGAGAATGATGAAACAAAAATCTCTTCCTAGCTTTGGCAGGTTGTGAAGCTCTAAAGAAAATCTTTTTATAGCATGCCCGAAATAATTGGAGAATTTGATTTTCGTAAAAATTTCATAAAGTTTAAAAAGAAAATGTCGACCCAAAATGAAGCATGTCATGGTGGAAAGAACTAAATTTCTGTCTATTAAACAGAAAGAAAACGAACCAATTAAGCAAGAAAATTCGGGAAGTTTAATATTTTGTCCGAAAATAATTAATCTCCCACAAGACCGCTTAAACACTTTTTATATATGTCAAGTCTGAAAAGTGAGGATTGGCTCGCTCTAGACCAGATTTGGCAGCAATACACCATTTCAAGTGTGATTTCACGTTTTGTAACCATTTAGTATAGCAAGAGTAGTCGAGTACTTTCAAGAATGGCACAAGGAACTTATAATGGGATCATTGGTTATAGGAAAAATAAAATATAGAGTTATAGGATACAAATCCTGTATCATCCAGCGGTTAACTAAGTAAAATTGTACACGCGTAAAATTGAATCAAAACGAGTAAAATGATTTGCGAAAACCCAGACCAAGGCAAACTTCACAAGTCAGTGTGAAAAGTAAGATTTTGGATTCTGATTGGATAGGAAACTGATTTATGACCCCCGTCAATTTTTTTCGCAATATGCCTAAAGAAAACATTATTTGCCGACCCTGGCGTAAGGGTCGTTTTTCCTCTTTCCAATTTTCCTTTCTTCGTCTTCACACACAAAGAAAACAACCACAACAAGATACTTCAACTGTCTTCGATAAGTACAATCTCCTTTATTGCTTGACTTTCCTCTTCACTTTTTCTCCGGCCGTAAAATGAAAACGAACACAGCTATTATTAGTTAAGCAAACTGATTAAATTAATCTTTTTACATACACACATTCTGCTACTATGAACTATGAACTCTAAATTTCTGTGAAACATTTTAAATTCTTACATTTCTCTTCGAACAATTACATGCATTTTCTCTATGAACATTTTATTTTTATTTTTACAGTTTAGTTATTCTGTTAATAATATATTTTATCCTTCCTCATTTCAACATCCAACCTTCAACCTTTTGATATTTTAAATTTTGGGGATTTCGGTTGTGTTTGGCACAAGGTCAATTTGACAAACATAGCCGAGGCCCCCTACAGAGTAAAGAATCAGACCGCTGGGAGGTTGACTGCTGATCACTTGTCATAGAACAACACTATTCAATAATATGTCGTCGCCGATAGGATGCTTAAGACGCTTAGACGAACCAGAATTTGTCAAGCGTTGAAACCGGTGTTTTTCACGCCATACTAGCGTTAAAATACTGAAAAACTGTAATACGAGGTGGGGAGAAAATGAATTAACTGACTTCTTTCTAGCTTCGGCAGATTGTGAAGCTTTATTTTTTTACTGCCACTGTTTTGCAGGGGGTTTACATAGGAAGAAAGTTATGAGAAAGAGTGACAGGTTATAGGGGGTGTCAGGAAGTGGGTAAGAGAAGGATGAGAATACTGATGAGAGTGGAGTGGACGGAGAAAGGTGCATGAGAGAAAGTTATGAGAAAGAGAGACAGGTTATGGGGGTGTCAGGAAGTGGGTAAGAGAAGGATGAGAATACAGATGAGAGTGGAGTGGACGGAGAAAGGTGCATGAGAGAAAGTTATGAGAAAGAGTGACAGGTTATAGGGGGTGTCAGGAAGTGGGTAAGAGAAGGATGAGAATACAGATGAGAGTGGAGTGGACGGAGAAAGGTGCATGAGAGAAAGTTATGAGAAAGAGAGACAGGTTATAGGGGGTGTCAGGAAGTGGGTAAGAGAAGGATGAGAATACAGATGAGAGTGGAGTGGACGGAGAAAGGAGCATGAGAGAAAGTTATGAGAAAGAGTGACAGGTTATAGGGGGTGTCAGGAAGTGGGTAAGAGAAGGATGAGAATACTGATGAGAGTGGAGTGGATGAAGAAAGGAGCATGAAAGAAACTTATGAAAAAGAGTGACAGGTTATAGGGGGTGTCAGGAAGTGGGTAAGAGAAGGATGAGAATACTGATGAGAGTGGAGTGGACGGAGAAAGGTGCATGAGAGAAAGTTATGAGAAAGAGAGACAGGTTATGGGGGTGTCAGGAAGTGGGTAAGAGAAGGATGAGAATACAGATGAGAGTGGAGTGGACGGAGAAAGGTGCATGAGAGAAACTTATGAGAAAGAGTGACAGGTTATAGGGGGTGTCAGGAAGTGGGTAAGAGAAGGATGAGAATACAGATGAGAGTGGAGTGGACGGAGAAAGGTGCATGAGAGAAAGTTATGAGAAAGAGAGACAGGTTATAGGGGGTGTCAGGAAGTGGGTAAGAGAAGGATGAGAATACAGATGAGAGTGGAGTGGACGGAGAAAGGAGCATGAGAGAAAGTTATGAGAAAGAGTGACAGGTTATAGGGGGTGTCAGGAAGTGGGTAAGAGAAGGATGAGAATACTGATGAGAGTGGAGTGGATGAAGAAAGGAGCATGAAAGAAACTTATGAAAAAGAGTGACAGGTTATAGGGGGTGTCAGGAAGTGGGTAAGAGAAGGATGAGAATACTGATGAGAGTGGAGTGGACGGAGAAAGGTGCACGAGAGAAAGTTATGAGAAAGAGTGACAGGTTATAGGGGGTATCAGGAAGTGGGTAAGAGAAGGATGTGTATACTGATGAGAGTGGAGTGGACGGAGAAAGGAGCATGAGAGAAAGTTATGAGAAAGAGTGACAGGTTATAGGGGGTGTCAGGAAGTGGGTAAGAGAAGGATGTGTATACTGATGAGAGTGGAGTGGACGGAGAAAGGAGCATGAGAGAAAGTTATGAGAAAGAGTGACAGGTTATCGGGAGTGTCAGGAAGTGGGTAAGAGAAGGATGAGAATACTGATGAGAGTAAAGTGGATGAGGGTGCATGAGAGAGAGGATGCAGGTTAGTGAGATATAAGATGACTATTGGCCTTACATTTAAACTCCTGGAGATTGTAGCTGTCGGGAAACAAGTAAATGGAAGGGAATTCCAGAGGCGGGAAATGCGAGAAAAGAAGCTGATGAAGAAGAAGAGGTGTTTAGATTTTATTGGTTTCACAGTAAAAGAGTGAGACCTAGTTGCTAATCTTGTGGCTCGAGTAAATTTATATATAGAGGGCACCAGTGAGCTCAGTTCATCGGAGTAGAAGTAGTGAAAGTATTTGTAGAAGAGACACAGGGAAGCCACATTGTACCGGTGAGAAAGTGACTGTATCCGAGCAGCCAAGTCGGAATCGATCACATTACAGATTCTCTGTTGGATCTTGTCAAGGACACCCAGGTGGATAGCGGGAGCACCCGACCAGATATGGCAGCAATATTCAATGCATGGGTGGATGATAGATTTATGTATGTGCAGGGTTGTTTCAGACGTTAAAAACTTCCTGGCCCTACACAGAGAACCGACTTTTTTAGCAACGGAATTAACTATGGATTCTATATAGTCATTCCACTTAAGGTCTGTAGTGCCAGCTTACACGAGGAGGCGCAATGTTTTGCTTTCAGAGAGACTAGCCTGATCTATGTTAATGGGGGTAGCAGCGATTGTTTGTGATGGTTAATAGATAGCAGCTTCGTTTTGGAAGCATTAATATTCACGAGCCATTTCTTACCCCAGTCCGCCATGGATTGGAGGTCTTTTTCAAGCTCGGCAGCGAGGTTTGCTTTGTCAGTAAAGCAAACCTCGTAATTTTAATTATAATTAAATTTCTGTTATGCCATGCCCTAAGTACTTTCAGAATGTGACTTTCGTCGAAATTTCAGAAATTATAAAATTAAATTACGGTTTAAAAAAAAAAAACAGCAACTAAATTTTTTGTCCTTTAAACAAACAATAATGACTCCGTTATGACAACCAAGCAAGGTGGTAACGCCACTGATGTGCAGGGGGCTATGTAAGAGTGAAAAGGTTGGAAAAGAGAAAGCCGGAAACCACACCCTAAGCAGGAAACAAGGGATGAGCTTCTTCATCTATTCAATAGACGTGGGTGGAGTGTGAACCGGGCGATAGTTTAGTCTATCTACACCAATTGGAAAAAAAGAGTGAGAAGATTGGAAAAGAGAAAGCCGGAAACCACACCCTAAGCAGGAAACAAGGGATGAGCTTCTTCACCTATTCAATAGACGTGGGTGGAGTGTGAACCGGGCGATAGTTTAGTCTATCTACACCAATTGGAAAAAAAGAGTGAGAAGATTGGAAAAGAGAAAGCCGGAAACCACACCCTAAGCAGGAAACAAGGGATGAGCTTCTTCACCTATTCAATAGACGTGGATGGAGTGTGAACCGGGCGATAGTTTAGTCTTTTGCGAACTTAAGAAACTTGGAACTCAAGATTCGACTATTGAGGCCAAATTGGTTCAGTTACGGTTGATTGATGTTAAGGCTGATATATCTAATAAATATAAGATATTAGAACAATTATAATTGAATAATTTGTCTCTAACTGCATGTGTGGAATTTATACAACAGCTGGAATTGATAAAAATATAATTCCACTGAGGACAATGTTGAAATATACAGTAAACAAAAATCATCACCCGTTCCACCCAATGGTGTTTTAGAGCAGTATTTTTGCTGTTTCCGTAACAAACTGTTTTTTTATTGGGCAGGGTTGTTAACCCTGCGCCCAACCCCCAAACCTGGAGAAAGGTGTTTTATGGGGCACCCAGTGAGGATCGAACTCACTACTTGATTGTAATGATTCTAGCGAGACAAGCTTGTTAGCCATTACATCACATCGAGGTGCTCTGACTTTTTAAGCATAGCTTAGATGTAGTACAAGACCGAAAGTATGGGACACCTATTGAGGATCGAACTCACTACTGGATTGTAATGATTCTAGCGAGACAAGCTTGTTAGCCATTACATCACCTCGAGGTGCTCGCAATATAAAAAGAAATGCATACACTAACCATAAGCATGAAGTGAGTAAGTGAGTTTTGTTTAACGGCATATCAAAACCTCTGTGGGTTATTTCATGCGAAAAAGTGAGGTCTTAATGTATTTTTTAATGTTCGGTTATAGTGAGAAGGGCACCTAGCGGTGGTGTAATGGCTAGCAAGCTTGTCTCGTTTGAATCTATTACAATTGAGCCGTGATTTCGATCCTCACTGGGTGTCCTGTGTGACCCGTTTAAGCTACGCTTCGAAGATTACCTTCCTCCAGGTTTGGGGGTTGAGAGCAGGGTTAACAACCCTGCCCCATAAAAACAGTTTGTTATGGATACAGCAAAATGCTGCTATACACATTAGTAGGTGTAATGAATGATTTGTTATTTTATTCATATGAAGAAGCTGAATTAGTCAGATTTTGATGAAAAAGTTGTTTTTATTTTACTTTTTTTTATTTAAGGAAACTGAAGATGTCTACCAGTTTTGTATTAAAAAATGTATTGCTGGTAATAATTTTTTCCTTCAAAAATGTATTGTTAGAAATATTCTTCCTTCAAAAATGTATATTTTCCTATAAATTCTGTTTTTATACTTTCATAGTGTTTTGACCCCAGTTTGGGGGTTGACTATTTTCCCATACATGGGACCCTAACAGGTGCTACCATGTGGACCTGGGAACAACAGCAATTAAGAGGTGGTTCCAGGATCCTTACAACTTCTCAATCAAGAGGTCTTGCTGTTGAATGCCGTTTACAGTCACACCCAGGAGCCCATAAGCATGGAAATGGCAGAAAAAATGTCAATTTAAAAAAAAATATTTGTCTTAACTGCGGAAGAAAAAATCATTTTTAGTGTGTTAAAAGGGAAATAGTGTAGAAAAATTGGAAAGAGAAAGAACTGATGATGTCTTTTCAATACAATGACCCAAGAAAAAGAATTCTTTTGATAAAATTTAATTAAATGGCATGACTTATCCGAAGTTGATACGGGGAGTGAGGTTACTGTCATCTTAATATATTTCTGGGAACAACAGAAATAGAGAAAATGTCATCTGAAATTAAGACAATTCGATTGATCTTTTATAAAAACTTTGGGCTACTTCAATGGAACTTTTGAAGCCTGTGACTGATTTGCAATTATTTCCATTGCAGTCAGTCAGTTAAATGTCTCTTTCGAGTCATGACTGAATAAACAGAAGATTTTCCCGCGGTAGGTTGCCATTACTTTCTTCGGTAGACCGGTCGCCAAACAAGGCTATAGAATTCAGCTATTCCAATCTTTAATTCAAATCAGTCAGTTAAGTGTCATCCGTGATACAAGCTTGGGCGATCATGTCTCGAAAGAGTTATGAATTACCAGACTGAAGATTTTCCCGCAGTAGATTGCCGTTACTTCCTGTGGTAGACCGGCTGCTAACTAAGGCTATAGAACCCAATCTGTTTTGGTATTCAACCCATAGCTGACGGGAGAAGAGAAGGATTCGTACTTTTCTCTAGGGTATTTGTGCGAAGGTTTATGAAATGAATTTGATTGAAATTCGAACTTCCATTATAGTAGTGGAATGTTAAAGATTATAAACTATAGGTATCGATGTTCTAAAAGTAGATACGTCAAAATTAATCAATATTGTGAAATCTGAAAAAAGATAAAAACGGAGAATTAAAGGAGTATCAAACGAGCACACAAATAAAGGAAAATATTACCCCCTCCTATTTTGAGCATTGAAACACATCTAAACTTATTTATAAATGGAACTTTGTCTGTGTGTGCGTGTATGTGTGTGTGTGTGTGTGTGTCCGTTACCTATAGACTCCGAAACAGCTGAACTGATTTTCTTGAAAATGTACACATTTGTACTATAAGGGTCTGTGAGTGTTCTTAGCTAGGTTTTGTGTCGAGGTACCCCCGATAAATATCGAAAATCGATAATCGAAAAAATCGGTTTATAGAAGGAGTGGTTCAAGTTTAATCAAATTTGATACACTCATAGACAAAGACATAAGAAACAATATTCAGAAGGTTTTAGGTTGCAGTTCTTACAAGAGTGCAGAAAATCGATAATATATATATACATAAAGCAAGATGTTTGTCTGCATGTGTCTGTTTATCTGCCTGTATTTTTTCAGCCCTTTTATTTTAGTTTTTGCTTCGGGTTTAACTCTAAGTAGGTATAATTGTAGTCCTTAGTCTCAGACATGATACCATTTATTCAGAGGACTTATTTAGTTTTCAAAATTCAGTTTACGACGAAAAAAACTTATTTGATATCGATACCAGGAAATCAAAATTTGACTTACATCCATTCATTGTTCTTTCAGTCTACGGTTTCGCTTTAACTGGAAACAACTATTGCTTTTTAGTCTTTCGTGCCAACGTCCAAATAGTCTGAGCTCCAGGACCATGGATTAGTTTTAAAGCTTTCATTCCACCCGAGCAACGCCGGGCTATACTGCCAGTAATTCAATAAGTCATGTGCCTGACATATAGATGGCGCCACCAAAAATATCCACATGATTTTTATGAAGTACTCACCTTCAAATGAAATGCGACAAAATTTGGGTCCAATCGGATTATTAGTTTACAAATTACAGTTATTTACGTGAAACTACTTTTGCAAATTTTTAAAACAATGGAAAAATCTGAATTACGTAAAGCATTGCTTTCTGATGGGAAAAAAGAAGTTAAATCGTCCACCCAGAAAGTTTTAGTGTAATGGTCGTTACAATCATCGTGAGAGGTGCCAAAGTTGAGCAGCGTTAATTGTCGTCGTTCTCGTGGATATCAGTCCGACGTCGTTTGTTCCAGTAATCGTTGATTCAAGCATCATGGGCCCAGCCTTGTATATTCCAACATATTGTTTCAGAATTATTTCCGTCGGAAAAGAGAATGCATAACAATTTCTTTAAAGGGCCCTGGAAGTTGTAAAATTTACGCCTGTCAACAGTTGGGATCAAAGAAAGAGTTGGTTTTGTAAAAATGAAGTGACTTAAAGCCTGATCTAAGTTTCTTTGAAGTTGGTTTCAGAACAAAACAGTTGGTATTTAACTCTTCTTACTGCAAAGGTTTATTTTTTAAAACTGTCATCTCTTCCAAAGTACAAAGGAATAACTGATCTTCGCCAGCAAATGATCTTGTTTATATTTGGGTCCATGGGTCAAATCATGACATATTGAGAAAAGACCATCCTAATCCCTTATTGGTTATTAAATTATTCCCTTTTAAGTTTAGTATTAAGGGGCAGAGAATTGCAAATCTTTTCACATAACTTTTTATACTGTTGCTTTTTGTTACAACTCTCATGCCATCATTTACAAACCTTTATACAGAATCAACTTCTTATGTGTTTTCATTGGGAAGTCGGCCTTGTTTTTTTTTTTATCTATGTTATTTTTCAACTGTAGAATGAAAGTCTGAGAGTGACAACAAAATAAGAAACATACTGACTTATACTAAGTTAAAACTTGGTAATTTTATTTTATTTTTTTTCAATAGGAGTAGATAGACTATCTTTTCACCCTGTCCATACTTCTCCCTCTCTCTTGAACAGGAGTAGAGGCTCATCCCAGTCATAGTTTCTTTTCTCTCTCAAGGCCTTAATAGTAGTGCTATCAAGTTTTTTGTGATGTGTGTAGATGGTGGCAACATCTCTTCATACTGAGGGTACAGGGCTGGTAGTTTTCTGGTTGCTGCTTCTGATTAGTAGTTAGGAACCCAAGTGTCTTGAGAGGCTGCTCTGATCAATAGTTGAATAATATCAAGGTTCTTGAAAATTAAATTGGATAAAAGAGTAATGTTCATTTTAAAATTAATGCTTATTATTGATAAAATTAAAAATGTTCTTTAAAGGGCACAGTGAAAGTTTTCCGGGAGTTGTTAAATTTACAGTTGGGATCAAAGAAAGGGTCAGTTTTGGAAAAATGATGTGACTGAAAGCCTGATTTCTTTGAAGTTGATTTCAGAACAAACAGATAGTTTTTAGCTCTTCTTACTGCAAAGGTTTATTTTTTTAAAACTGTCATCTCTTCCAAAGTACAAAGGAATAACTGATCTTCGCCAGCAAATGATCTTGTTTATATTTGGGTCCTTAGGCTCAAATCATGACATATTGAGAAAAGACCATCCTAATCCCTTATTGGTTATTAAATTATTCCCTTTTAAGTTTAGTATTAAGGGGCAGAGAATTGCAAATCTTTTCACATAACTTTTTATACTGTTGCTTTTTGTTACAACTCTCATGCCATCATTTACAAACCTTTATACAGAATCAACTTCTTATGTGTTTTCATTGGGAAGTCGGCCTTGTTTTTTTTTATCTATGTTATTTTTCAACTGTAGAATGAAAGTCTGAGAGTGACAACAAAATAAGAAACATTTGTCTAGCACTCCATATTACTGCTTCCCATATTGTATACATTTATATGCTTGGCTGGCTTATAAAATTTTTGTGGCCTATCATATATGCTGATTCATTAAGTTTTAGTAATTTCCAGTAGTGTTCTCTATTATTTCAGCTTCATCCCACAATGATCCCATTTCTCCCTTCATATGTGGTCAGCTATGCCCGATTTTTTCGTTTCTCCTTGTGTGACAGCCTTGCAATGTTCTTGCAGCCTTACCTTAAGAGGGCAGCCTGTTTCTCCTTTATATTTCTTTCCTCAGCTACATGGAATGACGTACACACAGTCCTTAGTCATGTTCTTCTCTGTTGAAGGTCTTACTCAGGAGAAGTATCTGTGAAATTTAGAACCACTTTTCAAGGTTGTTTTGATGTGATATGGACCACACATCCTTTATATTTTTTCTGATAATCTCTTCACATAGGGTAGGCAAAATAATTAAATTGGATAAAAGAGTAATGTTCATGTTAAAATTAATGCTTATTATTGATAAAATTAAAAAAAGGGCACAGTGAAAGTTTTCCGGAAGTTGTTAAATTTACAGTTGGGATCAAAGAAAGGGTCAGTTTTGGAAAAATGATGTGACTGAAAGCCTGATTTCTTTGAAGTTGATTTCAGAACAAACAGATAGTTTTTAGCTCTTCTTACTGCAAAGGTTTATTTTTTAAAACTGTCATCTCTTTCAAAGTACAAAAGGAATAACTGATCTTCGCCAGCAAATGATCTTGTTTATATTTGGGTCCCTCCCTAGGCTCAAATCAAGACATACTGAGAAAAGACCATCCTAATCCCTTATTGGTTATTAAATTATTCCCTTTCAAGTTGAGTATTAAGGGGCAGAGATTTGCACTTCTTTTCACACAACTTTTTATGCTGTTGCTTTTTGTTACAACTCTCATGCCATCATTCAGTTAAGTAAACAGTCAGTCAGTTAAGTGCCATACGTGGTAAACGCTTGGGCGATCATGTCTCGAAAGAGACATGACTGACTAGGCAGAAGATTATCCCGCAGCAGGTTGCAATTGCTTTCTGCGGTAGATTGGTTGCCAGCAAAGGCTATAGAACTCAATCTGTCCTGTTATTTAACCCATAACTGGAAGGAAGATACGGATTAATACCTTTCCTAAGCGTAAGTGAATGCAATGAATTCAACTGGAATTTGAACTCGGCTCCCCGATTTCTCGTTCTGAGCCGATATCTACTGTACCACAATGAACATCCGTAAACAGTAAGAACTGTTGAAAAAACAAACCTTTATACATAATCAACCTCTTATGTGTTTTCATTGCTTATGTGTTTTCATTCCGGTGGTTAGAGACCTATAAAACTTATTTAGAATCCGTTTTAGGATTGGTTAATTTTTAATGGATTGGTAAATTTTTAATGGATGCACATTGTGGTGCAGCGGATATCGTCTCGGAACAAGAAATCGGAGAGCCGAGTTCGAATTCCAGATGAATTCGTTGCATTCACTTACGCGCAAAAAACTTGGGAAAGGTATTAATTCTTCTCTTCTTCCTCCATCTATGGGCTAAATAGTAGAAAAGATAGGATTATATAGCCTTGGTTGATAAGTAGTTGTTATAGTGAAACATCCTTCCATCCCCGAGAATAGAATGTTCTACTTTATAAAAGACAGTAACGAGCGGTACGAAACGGAAAAGGCCTTAGGCGAAGGCATTCACTATTCGATAGTCGATTCCGCTCCAACCCGTGGCTTGCCTATATGTGTATTATTGTTAATTGTACCTTAGTACAATAAATCCGTATTTCTTATTCCTGGTGTGGAGTTCCATTCTTCAACTGAAAAAGGTCTTAGGCGAAGGCATTCAATATTCGATAGTCGATTCCGCTCCAACCCGTGGCTTGCCTATATGTGTATTATTGTTAATTGTACCTTAGTACAACAAATCTGTATTTCTTATTCCTGGTGTGGAGTTCCATTCTTCAACTGAAAAAGGTCTTAGGCGAAGGTATTCACTATTCGATAGTCGATTCCGCTCCAACCCCTGGCTTGCCTATATGTGTATTATTGTTAATTGTACCTTAGTAAAATAAATCTGGTATATTGTATTCTTGGTGTAGAGTTCTATTTTTCAACTGATCATTTTATACTGTATTCCTTTTCGGGATATATATATATATAAGGCAAGATGTTTGTGTGTGTGTGTTTATCTGCCTGTATGTCAGAAAGTAATGGCAACCTACTTCGGCTAAGTAAATAATATATCTTTCTAGACATGATCGCCCAAGCGTGTATCACGTATGGCACTTAACAGACTAATTTTTATAACAGATACCGACCAAACACGCGACTTAATAGAACCATTTACTGAATTGCGTAAAAAAAATAGTGATTTCAAATGAATTCGAAGGCAAAATTTAGCGTTTGAAGATTTAAGAAAGATAATCGGACAAAAACCCATTGTAAAACATTTTTTGATCCCAAAAAGGAGGTTACATTAACTCCGGATGCGAGTGAGCGAACTGTGTCAGTAATTTTATCGCAAGAAGACCATCCAATAATGTACCTGTCTTGAAGATTGACAGCAACGGAACTAAATTATTCAAATATTGAAAAAGCAGCAGTGGCCGTTGTCTGGAGCACAGACAGAGATCGACAATTTTTTATTAGGTAAGAACTTCCTATTAAAGTTGAACCATGAAACTGTAGAGTTTATTTTTAACCTCATAGAAAAGCTACCAAAAGTTAGTTCTTCCAGAATTCTAAGATGGCCAATAAAACTAATGGAATATGATTTTGACATTGAGCATGCAAAAGGAAATACAGTAACATTTTTGATGCCTTGTTAAGGTTACAATTCAATAAGAATTAAAAAGAAAATGAAAATCCCGGATGAAGAAATATTACATTAGGTTGAAACTGAGATATTATCTCAACAAAAACTGGCATCGGAAACTGTACATGATCTGACATTAAGCAAGATTATTGAGAGAATATGAAGAAAAATATGGAGTAATTGTTCGAAAGTTAAAAGCACTTATCAGGAAATAAGGCATAAATCTAAACTCATATAATAAATGGAACTTTGTCTATTTTTGTATGTGTGTGTGTGTGTCTACTTGTGTGTGTCCGTTACCTATAGACTCCGAAACGGCTAAATCGATTTTCTTGAAAATTTACACAGTTGAACTATAAGCGTCTGCGAGTGTTCTTCCCTAGGTTTTGTCTCGAGGTACCCCCGATAAATATGGAAAATCGATAATCAAAAAAATCGGTTTATAGAAGGAGTGGTTCAAGTTTAAGCAAATTTGATACACTCATAGACAAAGACATAAGAAACGATATTCAGAAGTTTCAAGGTTGCAGTTTTTACAATAGTGCAGAAAATCGATAATGTATATATATATAAAAGGCAAGATGTTTGTGTGTGTGTCTGTTTACCTGCCTGTATGTCTGTATTTTTTTTCAGCCCTTTTATTTTAGTTTAGCTTCGGGTTTGGCTCTAAGTAGGTATAATTGTAGTTCTTAGTCTCAGACATGATACCATTTACTCTGAGGACTTATTTAGCCTTCAAAATTCAGTTTACGACGAAAAAACTTATTTGATATCAATACCAGGAATCAAAATTTGACTTACATCGATTCATTTTTCTTTCAGTCTACGGTTTCGCTTTAACTGGAAACAACTATTGCTTTTTAGTCTTTCGTGCCAACGTTCAAATAGTCTGAGCTCCAGGACCATGGATTAGTTTTAAAGCATTCATTCCACCCGAGCAACGCCGGGCTATACTGCTAGTTAATGATAGAAAATGGCGTTACATGCAATGGAGATGTGATGGTAGCACCAAAATCAGTCAGAAAATATATTTTTGAAATTGTACATGATGTAAACTGTGGGATAACGGATTCCACAGAAGCGCTTGAAATCGGAGGAATGGTGGCCGAGATATTATCGCAATATAGAAATATATGTACATAAATGATTAGAATGTGAAAAAATAAAGAATCTTCAATAAAGGAGAATACAGTCATGGCCTAAAGAAACGGAACTGTGGTCTCGGGTTCATATAGACCGTGCATATATTAATGGGATGGGATTATTTGTAATTTTAGTAAGACTCTTTTTTCTGAATGGCCTGAAGTTGTTTTAGTTAAAGCTAAAAAACCATTACAGTAAAACAAATATTAAGTGCTATCTTTTTAGAAATGCGGTCGCTAAAACATTGATATCAGAAAACGCACTAGAATTTTTAGATCTGTAGCTCTAGGGAAAATGGTTAATGTTTCCTTGATTCGGCCTTGTGTCATACTTAACCGAACTCCCTACAGCTTACAAGTTTTATCCAGAATTATCATCAGAATTATCAAAAGGTTTTCATCAGACGGGTGGAATGTGAGAAATAGTGGAATAGTGTGGAATAGTGGAAGTGTAGCTATATGGAGTTGGTTAATGTTTCTTTGATTCAGCCTTGTGTCATACTTAACCAAACGCCCTACAGCTTACAAGTTTTATCCAGAATTATCATCAGAATTATCAGAAGGTTTTCATCAGACGGTTGGAATGTGAGAAATAGTGGAATAGTGTGGAATAGTGGAAGTGTAGCTATATGGAGTTGGTTAATGTTTCTTTGATTCAGCCTTGTGTCATACTTAACCAAACTCCCTACAGCTTACAAGTTTTATCCAGAATTATCATCAGAATTATCAGAAGGTTTTCATCAGACGGTTGGAATGTGAAAAATAGTGGAATAGTGTGGAATAGTGGAAGTGTAGCTATATGGAGCTGGTTAATGTTTCTTTGATTCGGCCTTGTGTCAGACTTAAGCGAACTCCCTACAGCTTACAAGTTTTACCCAGAATTATCATTAGAATTATCAGAAGGTTTTCATCAGACGGTTGGAATGTGAGAAATAGTGGAATAGTGTGGAATAGTGAAGTGTAGCTATATGGAGCTGGTTAATGTTTCTTTGATTCGGCCTTGTGTCAGACTTAACCAAACTCCCTACAGCTTACAAGTTTTATCCAGAATTATCATCAGAATTATCAGAAGGTTTTCATCAGACGGTTGGAATGTGAGAAATAGTGGAATAGTGTGGAATAGTGGAAGTGTAGCTATATGGAGCTGATTAATGTTTCTTTGATTTGGCCTTGTGTCATACTTAACCAAACTCCCTACAGCTTACGAGTTTTATCCAGAATTATCATCAGAATTATCAGAAGGTTTTCATCAGACGGTTGGAATGTGAGAAATAGTGGAATAGTGTGGAATAGTGGAAGTGTAGCTATATGGAGCTGATTAATGTTTCTTTGATTCGGCCTTGTGTCATACTTAACCGAACTCCCTACAGCTTACAAGTTTTATCCAGAATTATCATCAGAATTATCAGAAGGTTTTCATCAGACGGTTGGAATGTGAAAAATAGTGGAATAGTGTGGAATAGTGGAAGTGTAGCTATATGGAGCTGGTTAATGTTTCTTTGATTTGGCCTTGTGTCATACTTAACCAAACTCCCTACGGCTTACAAGTTTTATCCAGAATTATCATCAGAATTATCAGGTTTTCATCAGACGGTTGGAATGTGAGAAATAGTGGAATAGTGTGGAATAGTGGAAGTGTAGCTATATGGAGCTGGTTAATGTTTCTTTGATTTGGCCTTGTGTCATACTTAACCAAACTCCCTACGGCTTACAAGTTTTATCCAGAATTATCATCAGAATTATCAGGTTTTCATCAGACGGTTGGAATGTGAGAAATAGTGGAATAGTGTGGAATAGTGGAAGTGTAGCTATATGGAGCTGATTAATGTTTCTTTGATTCGGCCTTGTGTCATACTTAACCGAACTCACTACAGCTTACAAGTTTTATCCAGAATTATCATCAGAATTATCAGAAGGTTTTCATCAGACGGTTGGAATGTGAGAAATAGTGGAATAGTGTGGAATAGTGGAAGTGTAGCTATATGGAGCTGATTAATGTTTCTTTGATTCGGCCTTGTGTCATACTTAACCGAACTCACTACAGCTTACAAGTTTTATCCAGAATTATCATCAGAATTATCAGAAGGTTTTCATCAGACGGTTGGAATGTGAGAAATAGTGGAATAGTGTGGAATAGTGGAAGTGTAGCTATATGGAGCTGATTAATGTTTCTTTGATTCGGCCTTGTGTCATACTTAACCGAACTCACTACAGCTTACAAGTTTTATCCAGAATTATCATCAGAATTATCAGAAGGTTTTCATCAGACGGTTGGAATGTGAGAAATAGTGGAATAGTGTGGAATAGTGGAAGTGTAGCTATATGGAGCTGGTTAATGTTTCTTTGATTCGGCCTTGTGTCATACTTAACCGAACTCACTACAGCTTACAAGTTTTACCCAGAATTATCATCAGAATTATCAGAAGGTTTTCATCAGACGGTTGGAATGTGAGAAATAGTGGAATAGTGTGGAATAGTGGAAATGTAGCTATATGGAGCTGATTAATGTTTCTTTGATTTGGCCTTGTGTCATACTTAACCAAACTCCCTACAGCTTACGAGTTTTATCCAGAATTATCATCAGAATTATCAGAAGGTTTTCATCAGACGGTTGGAATGTGAGAAATAGTGGAATAGTGTGGAATAGTGGAAGTGTAGCTATATGGAGCTGGTTAATGTTTCTTTGATTTGGCCTTGTGTCATACTTAACCAAACTCCCTCAAGCTTACAAGTTTTATCCAGAATTATCATCAGAATTATCAGAAGGTTTTCATCAGACGGTTGGAATGTGAAAAATAGTGGAATAGTGTGGAATAGTGGAAGTGTAGCTATATGGAGCTGGATTAATGGTTCTTTGATTTGGCCTTGTGTCATACTTAACCGAACTCCCTACAGCTTACAAGTTTTACCCAGAATTATCATCAGAATTATCAGAAGGTTTTCATCAGACGGTTGGAATGTGAGAAATAGTGGAATAGTGTGGAATAGTGGAAGTGTAGCTATATGGAGCTGGTTAATGTTTCTTTGATTCGGCCTTGTGTCATACTTAACCGAACTCCCTACAGCTTACAAGTTTTATCCAGAATTATCATCAGAATTATCAGAAGGTTTTCATCAGACGGTTGGAATGTGAGAAATAGTGGAATAGTGTGGAATAGTGGAAGTGTAGCTATATGGAGCTGATTAATGTTTCTTTGATTTGGCCTTGTGTCATACTTAACCAAACTCCCTACAGCTTACGAGTTTTATCCAGAATTATCATCAGAATTATCAGAAGGTTTTCATCAGACGGTTGGAATGTGAGAAATAGTGGAATAGTGTGGAATAGTGGAAGTGTAGCTATATGGAGCTGGTTAATGTTTCTTTGATTCGGCCTTGTGTCATACTTAACCGAACTCCCTACAGCTTACAAGTTTTATCCAGAATTATCATCAGAATTATCAGAAGGTTTTCATCAGACGGTTGGAATGTGAGAAATAGTGGAATAGTGTGGAATAGTGGAAGTGTAGCTATATGGAGCTGGTTAATGTTTCTTTGATTCGGCCTTGTGTCATACTTAACCGAACTCCCTACAGCTTACAAGTTTTACCCAGAATTATCATCAGAATTATCAGAATGTTTTCATCAGACGGTTGGAATGTGAGAAATAGTGGAATAGTGTGGAATAGTGGAAGTGTAGCTATATGGAGAGATTAATGTTTCTTTGATTTGGCCTTGTGTCATACTTAACCAAACTCCCTACAGCTTACGAGTTTTATCCAGAATTATCACCGAATTATCAGAAGGTTTTCACTGACAGTTGGAATGTGAGAAATAGTGGAATAGTGGAATAGTGGAAGTGTAGCTATATGGAGCTGATTAATGTTTCTTTGATTTGGCCTTTTGTGTCATACTTAACCAAACTCCCACAGCTTACGAGTTTTATCCAGAATTATCATCAGAATTATCAGAAGGTTTTCATCAGACGGTTGGAATGTGAGAAATAGTGGAATAGTGAACAGTGGAAGTGTAGCTATATGGAGCTGGTTAATGCTCTTTTGATTTGGCCTTGTGTCATACTTAACCAAACTCCCCACAGCTTACGAGTTTTATCCAGAATTATCATCAGAATTATCAGAATGTTTTCATCAGACGGTTGGAATGTGAGAAATAGTGGAATAGTGTGGAATAGTGGAAGTGTAGCTATATGGAGCTGATTAATGTTTCTTTGATTTGGCCTTGTGTCATATCAACCAAACTCCCCACAGCTTAAGGAGTTTTATCCAGAATTATCATCAGAATCACTGTAGCGTTTTCATCAGACAGTTGGAACGGGAGAAATAGTGGAATAGTGTGGAACAGGAAGTGTAGCTACATGGAGCTGATTAATGTTTCTTTGATTTGGCCTTGTGTTTACTTAACCAAACTCCCACAGCTTACGAGTTTTATCCAGAATTATCACTGTAACCACTAGAAGGTTTTCATCGTATTTGTTGAATGTGAGAAATAGTGGGAATAGTGGAATAGTGGAAGTGTAGCTATATGGAGCTGATTAATGTTTCTTTTGATTTGGCCTTGTGTCATACTTAACCAAACTCCCCTACAGCTTACAAGTTTTATCCAGAATTATCATCAAATTATCATGTTTTCATCAGACGGTTGGAATGTGGAGAAATAGTGGAATAGTGTGGAATAGTGAAGTGTAGCTATATGGTTTGGATTAATGTTTTCGGATTTGGCCTTGTGTCATACCAACAACTTCTACAGCTACGTATGAGTTTTATCTGGAATTATCATCAAAATTATCAGAAGGTTTTCATCAGACGGTTGGAATGGAAAATAGTGAAATAGTGGAATAGTGGAAGTGTAGCTATATGGAGCTGGTTAATGTTTCTTTGATTTGGCCTTGTGTCACACTTAACCAAACTCCCACAGCTTACGAGTTTTATCCAGAATTATCACTGAATTATCAGAATGTTTTCATCAGACGGTTGGAATGTGAGAAATAGTGAAATAGTGGAATAGTGGAAGCGACAAGCATATGGAGCCGATTAATGTTTTCGATTTGGCCTTTGTGTCACTTAACCAACCCCCGCGAGCTACGAGTTTTATCCAGAATTATCATCAGAATTATCAGAAGTGTTTGTAATCAGACAGTTGGAACGGGGAGAAATAGTGAAACAGTGGAATAGTGGAAGTGTAGCTATATGGAGCTGATTAATGTTTTCGACCAGCTCTCAGGTCATACTAAATCAAACCCCCACAGCTTACGAGTTTTATCCAGAATTATCATCAGAATTATCAATGTTTTTATCAGATGGTTGGAATGGGAGAAATAGTGGAATAGTGTGGAATAGTGGAAGTGTAGCCATATGGAGCTGATTAATGCTTTACCTGGCCTTGTGTCATACTTAACCAAACTCCCCCAAGCAGCTTACAAGTTTTATCCAGAATTATCATCAGAATTATCAGAAGTGTTTTCATCAGATGCTTTGGAATGTGAGAAATAGTGGAATAGTGTGGAACAGGAAGCAGAAGCATATGGAGCTGATTAATGTCTCTTTGATTTGGCCTTGTGTCATACTTAACCAAACCTCACAGCTTAATACGAGTTTTATCCAGAATTATCATCAAAATTATCGGTGTTTTCATCAGATTATTGGAATGTGGAGAAATAGGAATATGGGAATAGTGGGCGGTGCCATATGGAGCTGGTTAATGTTTCTTTGATTCGGCCTTGTGTCAGACTTAACCGAACTCCCTACAGCTTACAAGTTTTATCCAGAATTATCATCAGAATTATCAGAAGGTTTTCATCAGACGGTTGGAATGTGAGAAATAGTGGAATAGTGTGGAATAGTGGAAGTGTAGCTATATGGAGCTGATTAATGTTTCTTTGATTTGGCCTTGTGTCATACTTAACCAAACTCCCTACAGCTTACGAGTTTTATCCAGAATTATCATCAGAATTATCAGAAGGTTTTCATCAGACGGTTGGAATGTGAGAAATAGTGGAATAGTGTGGAATAGTGGAAGTGTAGCTATATGGAGCTGATTAATGTTTCTTTGATTTGGCCTTGTGTCATACTTAACCAAACTCCCTACAGCTTACGAGTTTTATCCAGAATTATCATCAGAATTATCAGAAGGTTTTCATCAGACGGTTGGAATGTGAGAAATAGTGGAATAGTGTGGAATAGTGGAAGTGTAGCTATATGGAGCTGAATAATGTTTCTTTGATTTGGCCTTGTGTCATACTTAACCAAACTCCCTACAGCTTACAAGTTTTATCCAGAATTATCATCAGAATTATCAGAAGGTTTTCATCAGACGGTTGGAATGTGAGAAATAGTGGAATAGTGTGGAATAGTGGAAGTGTAGCTATATGGAGCTGATTAATGTTTCTTTGATTTGGCCTTGTGTCATACTTAACCAAACTCCCTACAGCTTACGAGTTTTATCCAGAATTATCATCAAAATTATCAGAAGGTTTTCATCAGACGGTTGGAATGTGAGAAATAGTGGAATAGTGTGGAATAGTGGAAGTGTAGCTATATGGAGCTGGTTAATGTTTCTTTGATTCGGCCTTGTGTCAGACTTAACCGAACTCCCTACAGCTTACAAGTTTTATCCAGAATTATCATCAGAATTATCAGAAGGTTTTCATCAGACGGTTGGAATGTGAGAAATAGTGGAATAGTGTGGAATAGTGGAAGTGTAGCTATATGGAGCTGGTTAATGTTTCTTTGATTCGGCCTTGTGTCAGACTTAACTGAACTCTCTACAGCTTACGAGTTTTATTCAGAGCTATCATCAGAATTACCAGAAAGTTTTCATCAGATGGTTGGTTGTAGATTGGAATATGTAGAGTTGTGTGGACTAAATTAAGAATAAAATATACATTTTTCATGTTAAAATAAAAATTTATTAAAATTTATTAAAAGGAAAGAATAACATAAATTGTAGGAGTTAATGTGCAATTAGAAACATTATTAAGAAGTTAAGGGTAGATTTCATGTTCAATGAGAAAGTTAAAGGTATCAAGATTTGTAGAAAATGTTCGTAGTAGTAATTATTGAATGAGCATTTGCGTACGTACGTATGTATGTGTTGGTTTGGTAGGAATGTCTTTGGATGGAGAAGAAGAAGTAAAAGGAATCAGCAAACGAGAATGAAAGAGAAAGAGAACAAGGTGCAACCTGATTTTATCTCCGGGTCAATTTGAAGTTAAAGTTATATTTTAGTTTTTTCTCGCTGCTTCCATTTGGCTGACTGACTAACGCTGATCGGTACCCTTTTATTGTCATTAAACTTTTCGCACGGAATGGCGGGGTCCTCAAGTCTTGCTTGTCGTTCCCATTGGTCAAAAATCAATTTAACACCTACATGCGAAATCTGGTTTCGACTTTTTCTTTAAATGGCCAATGCTTTTTCCATTTGGGAAAAACCAAGATTGTGAATTTTTGTAAAAAAATGAAGAAGGAGGTTGATTTTAATTCTTGATTTCTTATCGCTACAGATCTTTGGAAATGGCTAAAACGAATTGTTTGTTTTGATTACAAAATACCACCGTATCACTTACAATCAAATGGAGCTCCAGAAAGAATGATATACACTGTAAAAATGTGTTTGAAGGTATTTTTCAAGTATAGACAGTTCATTACTAAGATTACTGCTTAGTTATAGGACGATTCCACATGAAAACAGATTGCAAAGTTCATATGTGTTAATTTGAACACGAATAAAATCTCTTAACATTGTCTTACTCGACAAATATAAAATGTGGTATGAAAACGACAATGTAAGTAAACCCTGAGATAGCTAATTTTGTAATGCAGAGAGGACATCACGCGGGAATTATATCAAAGAAAGGAAAAAAAGTTTTATGGATTATTCTGATCATACCCAGAATTGAAGAGGGAGATGTTGTGATGGATGAAGATCTTGTCTAAGAAGAAAGGATGAGTTCATCATATCAGGATAATATCAGAGAAAACGAGACTCTGGATGATAGTGACCCAGAGACAGAAAATGAGAAAAGATCAAGGTCTCCATTAAAAAGAACAGGAAATAAACCTGAAGGGGAAGAGGAGGTAAGAGGTTGTTGAAGAAGTTCAAGAACAACGAAAGGCATTACAATTTTTCGGTTCAGGGAGATGTAATGAGATTCGCGAATAGGATTTTACCTGTTTGCATATATTGATGATAAGAAAAATAAGTATAGAGTGAAGAGTCAGGTGGGAATAAGTTGACTACTAATCCCATGTCGCAGAACAACAATATACAACACTGTCTACGAGGTTCATTCAATAAATAAGGTGAATGTTTCGGTATAAGGACTTCTACGAGGGTCATTCAATAAATAAGGTGAATGTTTCGCTATAAGGACTTCTACGAGGGTCATTCAATAAATAAGGTGAATGTTTCGCTATAAGGACTTCTACGAGGGTCATTCAATAAATAAGGTGAATGTTTCGGTATAAGGACTTCTACGATGGTCATTCAATAAATAAGGTGAATGTTTCGGTATAAGGACATATACGAGGGCCATTCAATAAATAAGGTGAATGTTTCGGTATAAGGACTTCTACGAGGGTCATTCAATAAATAAGGTGAATGTTTCGGTATAAGGACATATACGAGGGCCATTCAATAAATAAGGTGAATGTTTCGGTATAAGACTTCTACGAGGGTCATTCAATAAATAAGGTGAATGTTTCGGTATAAGGACATCTACGAGGGTCATTCAATAAATAAGGCGAATTTTTCGGTATAAGGACATCCACGAGGGTCATTCAATAAATAAGGTGAATGTTTCGGTATAACGACTTCTACGAGGGTCATTCAATAAATAAGGCGAATTTTTCGGTATAAGAACATCTACGAGGGTCATTCAATAAATAAGGTGAATGTTTCGGTATAACGACTTCTACGAGGGTCATTCAATAAATAAGGTACATTTTTCGGTATAAGGACTTCTACGAGGGTCATTCAATAAATTTGGTGTATTTTTCGGCATAAGGACTTCTAATACAGATAAAAGCTGACCTTTTTTAATTTTTTTTCCTTTACTTCTTTTTCAAAGGGATTTATTTTCTTTTCAGATTGAAAAAAAACTTTGTGAATTTTGGGGATTAGCAAAGATGGCCGACCAAGAAGCATACTTCAGGATTGAACAGCTATCAAGTGTTTGGTTGCTGAAGCGTGCAAACCAGTTGAAATTCATAGGAGAATGTCCACTGTGTATGATGTCACATGTTTCAGCGAAAAAATTGTCTACAAGTGGGCTAAATTGTTTAAAGAAGGACGGAGCAGTGTTGAGGATGAAGACAATCCTGGGAAGCCTAAAGAAGTGAGATCTCCTGAGGCGATCGAATCAGTCAATGACCTCATTCAGTCTGACAGAAGAGTGACAGTGGATGACATTGCAAGCATTTTGAGTCTATCTGTTGGGGCAGCACACAAAATTTTCCATGATGACCTTGCCTCGAAGGTCAGCTCACACAGCTGCCCAAACGGTGCAGACCATCAACGAGCTGGGCTGGGAACTGCTTCCTAATCCTCCCTACAGCCCAGACCTTACCCCTTCAGACTTTTATCTGTTTGGTCTCTTGAAAGCGTTCACGAGAGGCACGAAGTTTGAAAGTGACGATGAAGTCAAAAGTGCTGTGAGCAATTGGCTGAGACATAAAGTCCAAAGATATTTACGCTGAGGGAATACGGAAGCTTGTGCACAGATGGGAAAAGTGTGTGACACTACTGGGAGACTACATTTAAACATAAAAAAGTAAGCTTCTATCTGTATTAGAAGTCCTTACACCTAAAAAATTCACCTTATTTGTTGAATGACCCTCGTATTTTAACCTTAACTTAGTCTCACAAAAGGTCACACGTGAGGAATCGACTTCATGACAATGGTTTCTTAGTCTGGTTCGCTAAACATTTAACAATAGTGCTCTGTGAAACTAGAATATTCATCGTTAATATACAATCTCTATACAATATACCATACACAGTGTGTCGTCAGGGTTGCCCACCAGAATTGGATACAAGGACACCTATCCATGGGAAACAAGCACTATATTCTAGAAATATTTTCATAGCAACTACTCTGAAGAGTTTCTTCCTTGGTACCTGCCCACATGAATTTCAGCGAGCTACTAGATTGGCACCTAGGTCCCACCTTTTTATCGTTGAATCAGTTAAATGTAACCGTCACTTCTACTCCAACAGTTTCTTTTCTCGCAACTACTACTTCTGGAACTCCCTTTCGTTTACTTGCTTTCCTGATTGCTACAATCTCCAAAATTTAAATGTAACGTCATTTGCCATCTTTTATCTTCTTGAGTCACGTTCATCTTTTATCCTTTCCATAATACCTCCTGTACTCTGTCTTGTCTCTCACTGTAACCCATTTTCTGTGCACTAGGCGGTCCCGCCTTATTTGTGCTGAACTGATTTAAAAAAGGTTTCAATGAAAGTCCAGTGATTAAAATCGAGAATCATTCAAAATTGTGCTTGTTTGTTTTTATTACACTTTAGCAATCAAGAAACCTTCAGATGTCATGGCAGTTTAACTTAATTGTGGAATTCGAACACACTTTTGACATTCTTTCAACAGGTAACTTGTGCAAAATTTGGCCTTGTTCAGCAAGTAATTCGATCCGATAAAATGCTTTACACTTTAGCAATCAAGAAACCTTCAGATGCCGTGGCAGTTTAACTTAATCGTGGAATTCGAACACACTTTTGACATTCTTTCAAAAGGCAACTTGTGCAAAATTTGGCCTTGTTCAGCAAGTAATTCGATCCGATAAAATGCTTTTGAAAGCGTTTGAAAGCGGAATGGGAATACAAGTAAGATCTCGAAGAGTCAACTCAAACAATTTCAGATTGAGTAATTGATACCAAAAAAGAAAGCATCGACGTAAAAAATAAAATAATAAGTAAAACAAAACTAAAAACAAGGAAAAAAAAAACAGCGGTGGAAAACATTGGTCAATATGGCGGCCATGCTACCTAAAAATATGGCGTCAGAGCAAGGACGGTGAACAAACAATCTGATGGCTGTGGGTTTGTTTGAAGAAACAGACGAAACATAAAATAAGGTATTTGCATAAAAGGATGAAAAATAAAGAAGATGAAATTACTGCTGATAAATTCGCATCATTAAGCATCATTAAAATTTAACACTATATATATAACTCACTACATATATTGGTTTTACTACAACCACACTCTTCCGTAGACATACCTACCACCTTTCTGATAATATTTCCATTAAACACCATTTCTTGGAAAACGTAGCCATATATATAATATTATACAGATTTTCATCGATAACACAATAATACTCACACACATACACACACAGTAAAAAGAACCTTCAGATATTAGAGGCTATCAACATTAAATCTTAAATCAAGGCAATCCATACTCAATAAAATAACATTTCAGTCTAGTCACAAAACATTACATTGCATTTAGTGGTTCAGTTGTTAACGTTCCGGTCACTCATGCGGTGTAACGTCATAGAGCCGCATTACAAATTTACGACCTGCATCTGCTATTCGGCGAGTGTTATCGTCGCATAGCAATGTTTTATGACAACACAGGATAATAAATTATTTGTTGGTGGATGTCTTTACTGTACACATTCTCTCCTGATGACCCCAATTTAAATATAAATTCGAAAGGATCAAAAGAAGTTCAATGAAGTCATATGCCGTAGAGAAGCTCGGTGGAAATGTTATTGGTATGAGGAGCATTTTATATTCAGCTCGCTTCAGGTGAGTGTCAATTACTTTCCAGTAATTTCCTTCTCCTTATGTTAACGTCCATGTTACCACTCTGAATATGGCTCATGTAAGCCGAAAGCTTAGAACCAGCGTAATAAAGAAAAATTTTAACTAAAAATACGAAAGTATTATTTAAATCACGATATCAAAGGCACCTCGCTATAAGTGAGGCACTGTATATCGAACAATTTTCTCCTACCATCAACCTTATATTAGTTAACAATGGGAATAGTGATTTGAAAGTTCTTCTTCTTCTATGTGCCCTGTCCCTTCAGGACGTAGGCCATCATGGATCTCCACGTCTCCCTATCCCTTGTGGCTCTTAGTATGTTTGCTCCTGTTGCTCCTGGCAACCCCCGTTCCGTCATCCACCTGATCAGACCCTGCAAATATGTTATCCGCTGCCTTCCTCTGTCTCTCCTTCCTTCTATCTGACCAGTCAGTATCAAGTTCTCCAGGCTCTCCTTCCTCATTGCATGTCCCAGGAACTTCAGTTGTCTCTTCCTGATGCTCAGCATCAATTTCCTTTTGTTGCTATTCTTTCTAACACTTCGTCGTTGCTTGTATGCTCAGTCCACGATATCCGTAGCATCCTTCTGTAGAACCACATTTCGGCCGCTTCTAGTTTTGTCCTCATTTTCGATGATATTGTCCAGCATTCACAGCCGTACTGAAGAACTGACATCACGTAGCAGTCTAGCATTCTTTTCTTCGTTTCTATTGAGATCTTCCTGTGTGTTAGTATTTTGCTCATCTTCTGGAACGCGTCCTTTGCCATGCCAATTCGCCTTCGGATGTCCGTGTCGCACTTTCCATCTCCTGTTAGAACACTTCCTAGGTACTTAAATTCTTGGACTTGTTTGATTCTGTTATCCCCCACCTGTATTTGGCATTTTGGGTTGTATCTTTTGTGGATGACCATTTGAAAGTTATTTTTTTTTAAATAAACAGACTCTCACGTGATGCCCAGCCACGCGCATCACATGATAGCTTTGAAAACGTGAACGTTCAAATAAAACACCGTTACAAGAGTGTTCTTAAAAAGAAAAACGGTAAAAGGTAAAATCACTTATTAAAAATCGCCTGAAGACACCACTCATGGTAGAAACCTGGGTAGCGAAATAACTCGTTTAAAAATGCAAAATATTCAAAAGTTCTACAATATAATTGTATCGAACACTTTTTAATACAAATGTGTTAAATGATCTAACCCTATTCGGACCAAAAGCTAAGTATTAAACAATCAATCAATCAATCAATCAATCAATCAATATATATATATATATATATATATATATATATATATTATCTTATATTACATATATCCTGTATATATATATATATATATATATATATATATACAGGATATATGTAATATAAGATAATATATATATATATATATATATATATAATATAAAATTATATAATATAAAATTTGTCTTTTATCTGATTGATTTTGTATTTAGCACCTCGACTCCAGACGGTCGAAGATGAACAATTTTTCAATCGTTTGATCCACTCGTCAGGAGCCTATTTTCTTAATTTCTATATTTTTTATTTACTTTTTCTTCTTTCTTTCTTTTGGCTCTGAGTTCCAAAGATAATGCAACATTGTTATTTCCGGAATCAAAATAATTATTATTATGTCTTTAGACAATTTTTTCCCAAATATACTGGAGTTTACATAAGTTTATAAAATATAGTTAAATTTTGTCTTTTATTTATTTATTCGTTTGTTTAAGTAATAATCTTTTTTGTCAAATAAATATATCAAATACTTTCTTTGTAGAAAATCGCTTCGGAATAAAAAGATTAATCGGGTCGTAATTCTCTTTTACGAAGGCTAATTTGTATTGATGAGGACATTCATTTTTTAATTATGAAGGTAGAAGTTCGTGCTTGAAAGATTTTTATTAATAATGCGTACAGCTATTTCTTGCTCTAGAGTGAAAATTCCACCATTTATATTTAGAAAAGAGGCAGTTAGCATGTACTAACAAACTTCCGTTTTAGGATCACCTTGGTAACATTTATATGCCTACAAAGTGTTGCTATGGGAAGTCGTTCGGGTCATTTAATCTCAGATTATTATTATGCCCATATATAAAAGAAAGTATTCAAGGAAATGACCAAGCCAAGAAAAAGCCTCTGATACATTGGCAATATTTTCACTTTTTAATTAAAATGTTAGATTATATTTTTTAATGTCATTTAACATTTTAATTAAAAAGTATAAATACTGCTAAAAAACATTAACAACTAAAAAAAGGGCCTAAAACATGATACTGTTCTTAATTTTATGTAAGTATTAAGTATTCGGGGAAGACAGAGCAATCAAGAACGTCTGCTGGCAGTAAACCGCTCGCATACAGACAGAAAACGAATTCAGCAGACATACACGTGCGTTGTGGTGCATTGGATATCGGCTCGGAACGAGAAATCGGGGAGCCGAGTTCGAATTCCAGCTGAATTCATTGCATTCACTTACGCACAAATACCCTTGGGAAAAGTATTAATCCATCTATTCCTTCCAGTTATGGGTTAAATAACAGGACAGAATGTGTTCTATAGCCTTGGTTGGCAACCAGACTACCGCAGAAAGCAATGGCAACCTACTGCGGGATAATCTTCTGCCCAGTGAGTCATGTCTTTTTCGAGACATGATCGCCCAAGTATCACGTATGGCAATTAACTGACTGACAAAGATAGAAAGGGATGTAAAACATGATGTATCTTCTCAGCAAATCTATTCAACACTAGCAGTATAACCCGGCGTTACTCGGGTCTAATGAAAGCTTTAAAACTAATCCATGGTCCTGGAGCTCAGACTATTTGGACGTTGGCACGAAAGACTAAAAAGCAATAGTTGTTTCCAGTTAAAGCGAAACCGTAGACTGAAAGAAAAATGAATGGATGTAAGTCAAATTTTGATTTCCTACTATCGATATCAAATAAGTTTTTTTCGTCGTAAACTGAATTTTGAAGACTAAATAAGTCCTCTGAGTAAATGGTATCATGATTGAGACTTAGAACTACAATTATACCTACTTAGAGTCAAACCCGAAGCAAAAAGTAAAATAAAACAGCTGAAAAAATAGACATACAGGCAGATAAACAGACACACACACAAATATCGTGCCATTTATATATATATATATATATATATATATATATATTATCGATTTTCTGCACTATTGTACGAACTGCAACTTTGAAACTTCTGAATATCGTTTCTTTGTCGTTGAGTGTATCAAATTTGATTAAAATCGGACCACTCCTTCTATAACCCCCTTTTTTCGATTATCGATTTTTGATATTTATCGGGGGTACCTCGACACAGAACCTAGCTAAGAACACTCGCTGATGCTTATAGTACAACTGTGTAAATTTTCAAGAAAATCGGTTCAGCCGTTTTGGAGTCTATAGGTAACGGACACACACACAAACACACATAGACAAAGTTCCATTTATAAATAAGTTTAGATATACAGCGAGGCAAATCTGAGATTCCTAGGAGCCATGCAATGATTTGTCATTGGCGGCCACAATCTGCACAATATAAGATACGCAGATGATACAGAGCTGAAAGCAGACACATAGGTAACGAAAGCGGAGAGAAAGGACTATATATAAACTACAAGAAAACAGAAAGCAGGGTCATCAGTAAAAAGAGGAGCCCAAAATGCCAATTACAGGCTAGGGATACTAAGATCAAAGAGGTATAAAAATTTAAATACCTTGGATACTTTTGTAACAAAGGAGAGAAAATGTGACACCGAAAACGAATTGGCATGGCCAAGGATGCTTGGCCAACTCTTTGGATCAAGTCAAAGGAACTAACGAACTTCTATATCCACTGGGTTATTTGTCTGTGACTTGACCCAAAGATTTGTGAATTCAATACCAGGCAGTGGTGAACAAGTAACTTACAGCGTTAGAGGGAGATAACTCATGACTACCAAAAGAGGCTCTAGGCAAGGGATGAAGATCATATACCCCAGTGATTGTAATAAAGGGTTCGGCTCGAAATTCCTAGCACCTGATGAACGCCGGAGCGTACAGCGGCCGAAAGGTAGTACAAAGAGCAACAAAGATGAGGACAATAGCCCGAATAATGTAAATACTGTAAATACTGCCTCATCTCAGAAATATAGACAAATAGAATGATCTATTATTAAACGTCGTACAAATAACAACAAAGATAAGGACAATAGCCCGAATAATGTAAATGCTGTAAATACTACTTCATCTCAGAAATACAGACAAAAGAGAAACACACCATTAGGGAGAGAGGACAATAAGAGAAAAAAAAATACAGAAAGATAGCGTTGTATTTAAAGTTTCTGGAGATAAAAATTTACTGGATAAAACTACAACATGATTAGACCTAACAGCCAATCAAGTACTAGTCTGCTCATGGAATCAAGTCTTGTGATGTTATAGAGGGCGTCAGCTTATAGGGGGTGTCAGGAAGTGGGTAAGAGAAGGATGAGAATACTGATGAGAGTGGAGTGAACGTAGAAAGGAGCATGAGAGAGAGAATGCAGGTTAGTGAGATAGGAGATGACTATTGATTTTACATTTAAACTTTTAGAGATTGTAGCTGTCGTGGAAGCAAGTAAACGGATAGGGGATTCCACAGGCAGAAAGTGCGAGAAAAGAAGCTGATGGTGTAGAATTTGCGTTTACATTTTATTGGTTTCACATTAAAAGGGTGGGACTTAGTTGTTAATCTTGTGGCTCGAGTAAATTCATATATAGGGGGCACTAGGGAGCTAAGTTCATCGGAGCAGAAGCCGTGCAAAGTATTGAGATAATGAGATAAACACAAGAAGAAGATTAAGTTCAACTAAAAGTAAGAGTCCCCAATGAGGATAAAACTGTCTATTCAGTTGAAATTAATCTAGTGAGACAAGCTTAGTTGAAATTAAACTATGAATAAATTAATAGTTACTGGTCGGCTTTTTTCGATGCCTCTATACAATATTAATCGGTTACTTTTAATATTTTTTTACCTTCCTGCAAAACTATTTTCTTTTATTTTTAAATATCGGGGTCTTTTTCTAGATTTATCGTGTCATAGCCAATGCATATTTTCTTCTTCTTATATGTGCCTCGTCTCCTTAGCACGTAGGCGATCATGGCTTTCCACGTCTCCCTATCACTGGTGGCTTTTAGCACGATTTCTCCTGTTACACAACGAAATTCCCGTTCTGTCATCCACCTGTTCAGGCCCTTCAAATATGTTATCTGCTGCTTTCCCCTGTCTATTTTTCCCTCTATCTGGTCTGTTAGGATCAGCTTCTGCAAGCCCTCCTTCCTCATTGCATGTCCCAAGAAATGTAGCTGTCTCTTCCTGATGCTCAGTATTAATTTCCTTTTAGTTTCCATTCTTTCCAAAACCTCATCATTGCTCACATGCTCGATCCATGAAATCCGCAGCATCCTTCTGTAGAACCACATTTCAGTTGCTTCAAGTTTTTTCTTCATCCTCGATGAGATTGTCCAGTATTCACTGCCATATTGAAGAACTGATATCACATAGAAAACCATTACCCTTTTTTTTGTTTATAGCGAAATTTTCCCGTCTCTTAATACTCTACTCAGCTTCTGGAATGCGCCTTTCGCCACGCCAATTCGTCTTACAGTTCCGTTTTATATGCTTTCCGGGAACATTTGTTAACAGCCCACATCAGGTGTGGGCGAAATACAGCCCATGGGCTGCATACCGCTCGCCAAAAAAATTAATGCCATCCGCTAATTGAAAGAGAAATTATTTTTTTCTTCTTTGAATTGAGTTATTTTGTTTTCAAACAAATGTGTTTCATGTAAAGTTTCTACTTTAAAATATAAGTTATTCTTTAAATTGAGTTACTTCATAAGACTTTCATTTTAAGTTTCCACTTTAAAAGATTAATTAATAAATTTTTAATTCTTGAAATTTTGTTTTACAAATAAATGTTTTTTTTATTTTATTACTTTAATATTAATTAATAAAATAATTTTTTTCTTGAGAATTTCTTTGTTTCATTTGAAGTTTTCATTTTAAAATATTAATAAAAATTGTTTTTTATTTCTTTAAACAGAGTTACATTGTATATCAAATAAATGTTTTTCTACTTTATAATGTTAATAAATAAAAACAATTGTTTTTTTTAAACAAGGTCTTTTTGTTTTTCAAATGTTTCCTGTGAAGCTCCTACTTGTTAATAAAAATTGTTTTCCTTTAAAGTTTAAACTGAGCTTGTATTTCAAATTAATGATTAACAATGAATCATCTACAGTTATTTAAAATTAATTAATAAAAATTAATTGCATTTTTTCTTTAAAAGCTTTATATTTTGTCTATTTTAAATATTAATTATTATGGTTAATGTACTCTGCGGCTTCGGCAGTACATATACTAAAATTGGAACGATACAGAGAAGATTAGCATGGCCCCTGCGCAAGGATGACACGCAAATTCGTGAAGCGTTCCATATATTTAGGATGTACGTTGTGGCGCAGTGGATATCGGCTCGGAACGAGAACTCGGGGAACCGAGTTCGAATTCCAGTTGAAATCCTTGCATACACTTACGCGCAAATACCCTTGGGAAAGGTATTAATCCATCTCTTCCCTCCAGTTATGGGTTAAATAATAGGACAGATTGGGTTCTATAGCCTTGGTCGGCAACCAGTCTACCGCAGAAAGCAATAGCAACCTACTGCGGGATAATCTTCTGCCCAGTCAGTTATGTCTCTTTCGAGACATGATCGCCCAAGCGTATATCGCGCATGGCACCTAACTGACTGGCTCTGCGGCTCTATAAAATTGAGGTCGGAAGAGAGGGTGAGGCCGAGAAGGCGCAGTATGTTGCTTTCAGGGAGATTCGCTTGGTCCATGCTTATGGCTGGGGGGGCAGAAGAGACTGCTTGTGATGGTTGGCAGATAGCAGCTTTGTTTTAGAAGCATTGAAATTTACAAGCCATTTGTTGCCCGATTCTACCATAAAATAGAGGTCCTTCTCAAGATCAGTAGCGAAGTAATGTTTGTCCGCCTCGCCAGATTTCTTATTTCATGCGGGAGTAAATGGTGGTGTCGCCAGCATAGATGCCTACTTGGGATTTGATCGCATCAGGGAGATCAGTTATGAAGATCAGAAAGAGAGTCTGGCCTACGATAGAGCCCTGGGGGATGCCAGTGTTCGTGTGGTAAAATTTCTTATTTGATGCGGGAGTAAATGGTGGTGTCGCCAGCATAGATGCCTACTTGGGATTTGATCGCATCAGGGAGATCAGTTATGAAGATCAGAAAGAGAGTCTGGCCTACGATAGAGCCCTGGGGGATGTCAGTGTTCGTGTGGTAAAATTTCTTATTTGATGCTGGAGTAAATGGTGGTGTCGCCAGCATAGATGCCTACTTGGGATTTGATCACATCAGGGAGATCAGTTATGAAGATCAGAAAGAGAGTCTGGCCTACGATAGAGCCCTGGGGGATGCCAGTGTTCGTGTGGTAAAATCTCTTATTTGATGCGGGAGTAAATGGTGGTGTCGCCAGCATAGATGCCTACTTGGGATTTGATCGCATCAGGGAGATCAGTTATGAAGATCAGAAAGAGAGTCTGGCCTACGATAGAGCCCAGGGGGATGCCAGTGTTCGTGTGGTAAAATTTCTTATTTGATGCGGGAGTAAATGGTGGTGTCGCCAGCATAGATGCCTACTTGGGATTTGATCACATCAGGGAGATCAGTTATGAAGATCAGAAAGAGAGTCTGGCCTACGATAGAGCCCTGGGGGATGCCAGTGTTCGTGTGGTAAAATTTCTTATTTGATGCGGGAGTAAATGGTGGTGTCGCCAGCATAGATGCCTACTTGGGATTTGATCGCATCAGGGAGATAAGTTATGAAGATCAGAAAGAGAGTCTGGCCTACGATAGAGCCCTGGGGGATGCCAGTGTTCGTGTGGTAAAATTTCTTATTTGATGCTGGAGTAAATGGTGGTGTCGCCAGCATAGATGCCTACTTGGGATTTGATCACATCAGGGAGATCAGTTATGAAGATCAGAAAGAGAGTCTGGCCTACGATAGAGCCCTGGGGGATGCCAGTGTTCGTGTGGTAAAATTTCTTATTTGATGCTGGAGTAAATGGTGGTGTCGCCAGCATAGATGCCTACTTGGGATTTGATCGCATCAGGGAGATCAGTTATGAAGATCAGAAAGAGAGTCTGGCCTACGATAGAGCCCTGGGGGATGCCAGTGTTCGTGTGGTAAAATTTCTTATTTGATGCGGGAGTAAATGGTGGTGTCGCCAGCATAGATGCCTACTTGGGATTTGATCGCATCAGGGAGATCAGTTATGAAGATCAGAAAGAGAGTCTGGCCTACGATAGAGCCCTGGGGGATGTCAGTGTTCGTGTGGTAAAATTTCTTATTTGATGCTGGAGTAAATGGTGGTGTTGCCAGCATAGATGCCTACTTGGGATTTGATCGCATCAGGGAGATCAGTTATGAAGATCAGAAAGAGAGTCTGGCCTACGATAGAGCCCTGGGGGATGCCAGTGTTCGTGTGGTAAAATTTCTTATTTGATGCTGGAGTAAATGGTGGTGTTGCCAGCATAGATGCCTACTTGGGATTTGATCGCATCAGGGAGATCAGTTATGAAGATCAGAAAGAGAGTCTGGCCTACGATAGAGCCCAGGGGGATGTCAGTGTTCGTGTGGTAAAATTTCTTATTTGATGCTGGAGTAAATGGTGGTGTCGCCAGCATAGATGCCTACTTGGGATTTGATCACATCAGGGCGATCAGTTATGAAGATCAGAAAGAGAGTCTGGACTACGATAGAGCCCTGGAGGATGCCAGTGTTCGTGTGGTAAAATTTCTTATTTAATGCTGGAGTAAATGGTGGTGTCGCCAGCATAGATGCCTACTTGGGATTTGATCGCATCAGGGAGATCAGTTATGAAGATCCGAAAGAGAGTCTGGCCTACGATAGAGCCCTGGGGGATGCCAGTGTTCGTGTGGTAAAATTTCTTATTTGATGCGGGAGTAAATGGTGGTGTCGCCAGCATAGATGCCTACTTGGGATTTGATCGCATCAGGGAGATCAGTTATGAAGATCAGAAAGAGAGTCTGGCCTACGATAGAGCCCTGGGGGATGCCAGTGTTCGTGTGGTAAAATTTGCGAATTTTTGAATATGGTCTCTGTACTGAAAAGTTTCTCCACTTCTGGCTTTGATCATTTCTTACTTAATCCACATCCGCAAATCCGATATTTTAAAAGAATACAACGACACCGACGAGAACACATCAAAATTAGTAGAATTTACCCGATTTTTCAAAAACGTTCTTGCGGCCTTGTTGAAGGATGAACTGTTTTATACCCAACCGACGAACCGTTGAAAGCTCTCGCTAATCTATCGCTATTTACACGGCAGATTACGGGGGAACTAAATTACTTCCTTCCATCAATCCAGATTTTCTTAGTGTTATGGTGCCCTCCTACGAGGAATGAACTCTTCCTCTTACTATATAATTACCTGCAAGGGAAGTCAGTAGTCGACGCCAGTTAGTTCTGCCGTGTGCATTGTTAAACTCTCTGCTTTTGGGCGGAGAGTAATAACCCAGTCGAGGCGCCGCCGAAGGGTAGAGTCTCGTCTAGGGAAAAATTAGACATTAATTTTTGCCCGGGATATATGGACCGGATTGCCCACATTAAAAAAGCCTTGTGCCACATTTAGTCTTAAGTGGGAAGGTAAATAAATACCGTAGACGGCAGTTAGTTCTGTCATGCGCATTTGTCGGACTCTCGTCTGGGGAAAATTAGACATTAATTTTTGCCCGGGCTATATAGCCCGGATTGCCCACATTAAAAAAGCCTTGTGCCACATTTAGTCTTAAGTGGGAAGGTAAATAAACACCGTCGACGGCAGCTAGTTCTGTCATGCGCATTTGTCGAACTCTCTGTCTTCGGTCGGAGAGTAATAACCCAGTCGAGGCTCCGCCTAAGGGTAGATTCTCGTTTTGGGAAAATCAGACATTAATTTTTGTCCGGGCTATATGGCCCGGATTGCCCACATTAAAAAAGGCTTTGTGCCACATTTTGTCTTAAGTGGGAAGGCAACTAAATACTAGCTACTACGATGATAGCTAGTACGCAGTTAAAGACAGCCACTACTCAGGCAATAAGCAGCGTAACTGTACCGTTCGGACTTCCTTATTTCTATTTACTTAATTGCTAACACTTACGTTGTACATATGTTCTTGTTACACTAATACACTGTTTTAAACCTACCTTCTGTGTTTCGTGTCTTACTTCCGACCAAACCGATCATTACAAATTTGTTGCAAAGTTTCGCCACAACAACAACAGCTCCACAACAAATTGGCGTCGATGATTTGCGTTAAGATTTGCTACAACAAACTGGCGACGAAGATCCACAACACTTTGATAGGACATGCTATGCCACTTACAAAAAGTCGACATATCATCGTTTCTTAAATGTGGAGGATTAGTAAGGACGAACTTCCACAAGGATTTTTTTTTCTGAACTGTTGCATTTCGTAAAGGTCTCCCGAGGGAATGCTTCCACGATCATTATAATCTTAACCGCTTCAAGTCTAGGACCAATAAAAACAACAGAAATGTGGTTCTGCAGAAAGATGATGAGGATACCATGGACTGAAGATGTGAGCAACGACCAGTTTTGGAGAAAATGCGAACGAAAAGAAAATTTATTCTTGGCATCAGGAAGAAACAACAGAGGTTCTTAGGACATGTAATGAGGAAGGAGCAGAGTTCGAAATCCAGTTGAATTCCTTGCATTCACTTACGCGCAAATACCCTTGAGAAATATATTAATCTGTCACTTCCCTCCAGTTATGGGTTAAATAACAGGATAGATTGGATTCTATAGCCTTGGTTGGCAACCAGTCTACCGTAGAGAGTAATGGCAAACTACTGCAAGATAATCTTTTGCCCAGTCAGTCATAGATCGAAAGAGACATGGTCGCCAAAGCGTGTATCACGTATGGCATTTAACTAACAATGGATGAGTGTTGTAGTGTAGTGGATATCGACTTGGAAACGAAAAATCGGGGAGCTGAGTTCGAATTCAAGTTGAATTCCTTGCATTCACTTACGCACAAATACTCCTGGAAAAGATATTAATCCGTCTCTTCCCTTCACTTATGGGTTAAATAACAGGGCAGATTGGATTCTATAGCCTTGGCTCGCAACCAGCCTACCGCAGAAAGCAATGTCAACCTACTAATCTGTCAAGTCAGACATGTCTCTTTTGAGACATGATCGTTCAAGCGTGTATCACGTATGGCACTTAACTGACTGAATGAGGAAGAAGGGTTTGGAGAATCTGATACTCTAAGCACAGATACAGGGAAAGAGAGACAGGAAAAATCAGTGCGAGGCTGACGTCATGAGTTTGAGAAGATGGATAAGGGAGCGGGGTATGGGAGAGATACCAAGAAGAACAATATTTAGAGTTAGAAGCGAAATGGGCAAGTGGAAATCCATAATCGCCTACGTCCTTAAAGAACATGGCACATCAAGAAAAGGAAGAATGAAACAAAAGTTTTGAAACAATATATTGAGATTCAATAAAGCGGAGATAAAGAATACAAAATTAAAATAGAGGCCGAATGATTTGTTCCCTTCATAGTTTTCAGTCGTTCAATGGTAATTAGGATTCATTTATTCCTCGTGGCATTATATAAATCTCCTTTTTCTCAATAGCTTTACAAGTTAAAATAGTATGTTTATTTTTTTAATCATTTTACCCCAAGCAAGGCATTCCACTGCCACTATTGCGCATGGGGCTACATAGGGGAAGGTAAAGAGAAGGAGTGGTTAGACATAGGGAATGACAGGAGGAAGGTGACAGATGAGTAAGGATAGCGAGGGTGAGGGTTGGGCAGATGGAAAGAGTGTTTGATAGAATGGGAGCAGGTTAGTGTGTTAGGAGGTGTCTATTGACCTTACATTTAAACTCCTGGAGATTGTAGCCGTCAGGGAAGCAATCGTTTGGAAGAGAATTCCACAGTCGGGAAGTGCGAGGAAAGAAACTGTTCGAGTAGAAGTTACGGCTGCATTTTATCGGTTTCACTGTAAAAGGGTGGAATCTAGTTGCTAACCTAGTATCCCGTGCAAATTCGTATTTAGGGGGCACTAGTGATCTAAGTTCATCGGAGCAGAAGCCGTGAAAGTATTTATAGAAGAGACACAGGTGGGAGAGAGACTGCAGGCGGTCTGCCAAGTCGGTATCTATCACATTACAGACCCTCCTCTGAACCTTATCGAGAAGCCCGAGGAGAACAGCAGGGGCACCCGACCAGATATGGCAGCAGTATTCAATGCTCGGGCGGATGGTAGATTTATAGATGTGCAGGATAGATTTAGACGGAAAAAACTTCCGGGTCCTACACAGAGAACCGACTTTCATAGCAGCGGATTTAGCAATGGATTCGATATAGTCATTCCATTTGAGGTCCGCTGAAAGTGTGAGATCAAGGAGGCGTAGTGTTTTACTCTCTGGGAGGCAAGCCTGGTCCATGCTAATGGGAGGTAGGTGAGATTGTCGATAATGGTTAATTGAGAGTAGCTTCGTTTTAGAAGCATTAAAATTTACTAGCCATTTCTTACCCCAGTCCAATATGGATTGGAGGTCTTTTTCAATCTCGAAATGTGTTTAATATTACAGTAAAAATAGTATGTGTTTAATATTACAGTAAAAATAGTATGTGTTTAATGTTAAACTAAAAATAAGAAGTGTTTAATATTACAGTAAAATGGAATTATCGCCTGGAAGAAAATTATTAAAAACAGAACAATAAAGACAGCGACGACAAACCCTAATTCAAGACAAAGTTGAATAAATTATCTGAGTGCCTCACATGAAAGACTTGACCAAATAAGACTGTAATATAAAAAATGTAGGAAAAAAGAAAGGAAATAATAAAACGACCCATTTTGCTTGAGTTTTGTCTAAATGCAGATAAATGGTTTATTTCTATAGAATAACACATCACTCAATAAATCCCGGGCTTAAGTAATAAAACAACAACTTTTAGGCAAAAATCTACTTTATTCATGAACATCGTCTCCTTCTAGAGTGATACACTGGTTCCAACGCTTCTCTAACAATTCGATGATTTTTTTTTATTTTTGTCCCCAAAATACGCCTCAGTTTTCTGTGTCACTTCTTTATTGGAGCCAAATCTCTTTCTCTGGAGCATTCTTTTGAGGTCTGCAAACAACCAGCAGTCGCTGAGGGCCAGATCTGGAGAATAGGGTGAATGTAGAAGCAATTCAAAGTGCAATTCATGTAGTTTTGTCATCGTTGCGATAGACTTGTGACACGATGCGTTGTCTTGGTGAAAGATCACTTTTTTCTTCTTCATTTGGGGCTATTTTTTGGCGATTTCTTCCTTTAAACGCGCTAATAATCTTATCACACTCCACCCACGTCTATTGTACAGGTGTAGAGGCTCAATCCTTTGTTCCCTGTTCAGAATGTGGTTTCCGGCTTTCTCTTTTTATATTTTATAAATTTCAAATGAAAGCAGTACTGACTGCTCAGTCAATGAATACCAAATGTTTCCTTATAGGGAAATACCAAATGTTTCCTTATAGGGAAATACTGTATCAAATATGATACGAATGGCCCTAGAGGGTTAAATAAGCAGTTTTTGGGCTCTCAAACAACTTTCAAGTGACTAGTTAGATGATAGAAAGTTTTGGATGTTTTTGAAAAACATCCTATTATTTATTGGGTTTATTCAGCCGCTTTGATGATACTATAGTTATACAATTGCTATCTTTTGATATCAATCCTCTATCCTCCATTGAAAATTTTATCCGTAAGCCGATTATTGTTCTTTTGTTGCAAGCCGCTTATATGGATTTAATCTTTCTTCAATTGATCGGAGTCATTACTTTTCTTTAGAATATTCGGGTCACCTTGATTGATGTCGAAAAAACAAACCATTTCTTGTCAAAAAGGAAGAATGGGTTGAATTCAGGAACAAGAAGTGCGCATTAGTTTACAAAGAAGCGAATTCAGGGTCATAATTTATACTGAAGGTAACAAAATATCTCTTTCTTAACAAGAAAAGAATGGCTTTAATTCGGGTACAACCAACGTGTGATAATTGATAAAGGTGTGAAGTTAAGTTTGGGTTGCCTTGATACTGAGAGCAACAAATATCTCTTTCTTAACAAAGAAAGAATGGCTTTAATTCAGGTACAACCAACGTGTGATAATTGATAAAGGTGTGAAGTTAAGTTTGAGGTTGCCTTGATACTGAAGGCAACAAAATATCTCTTTCTTAACAAAGAAAGAATGGTTTTAATTCAGGTACAACCAACGTGTGATAATTGATAAAGGTGTGAAGTTAAGTTTGGGTCGCCTTGATACCGAAGGCAACAAAATATCTCTTTCTTAACAAAGAAAGAATGGCTTTAATTCAGGTACAACCAACGTGTGATAATTGATAAAGGTGTGGAAGTTAGTTTGGGTTGCCTTGATACTGAAGGCAACAAAATATCTCTTTCTTAACAAAGAAAGAATGGTTTAATTCAGGTACAACCAACGTGTGATAATTGATAAAGGTGTGAAGTTAAGTTTGGGTCGCCTTGATACTGAAGGCAACAAAATATCTCTTTCTTAACAAGAAAAGAATGGCTTTAATTCAGGGGTACAACCAACGTGTGATAATTGATAAAGGTGTGAAGTTAAGTTTGGGTTGCCTTGATACTGAAGGCAACAAAATATCTCTTTTCTTAACAAAGAAAGAATGGCTTTAATTCAGGTACAACCAACGTGTGATAATTGATAAAGGTGTGAAGTTAAGTTTGGGTTGCCTTGATACTGAAGGCAACAAAATATCTCTTTCTTAACAAAGAAAGAATGGCTTTAATTCAGGTACAACCAACGTGTGATAATTGATAAAGGTGTGAAGTTAAGTTTGGGTCGCCTTGATACTGAAGGCAACAAAGTATCTCTTTCTTAACAAAGAAAAGAATGGCTTTAATTCAGGTACAACCAACGTGTGATAATTGATAAAGGTGTGAAGTTAAGTTTGGGTTACCTTGATACTGAAGGCAACAAAATATACTCTTTCTTAACAAAGAAAGAATGGCTTTAATTCAGGTACAACCAACGTGTGATAATTGATAAAGGTATGAAGTTAAGTTTGGGTCGCCTTGATACTGAAGGCAACAAAATGTCTCTTTCTTAACAAAGAAAGAATGGCTTTAATTCAGGTACAACCAACGTGTGATAATTGATAAAGGTGTGAAGTTAAGTTTGGGTTGCCTTGATACTGAAGGCAACAAAATATCTCTTTCTTAACAAAGAAAGAATGGCTTTAATTCAGGTACAACGATAATTGATAAAGGTGTGAAGTTAAGTTTAGGTTGCGGAAGGCAACAAAATATCTTTCTTAACAAAGAAGAATGGCTTTAATTCAGGTACAACCAACGTGTGATAATTGATAAAGGTGTGAAGTTAAGTTTGGGTTGCCTTGATGCTGAAGGCAATATCTCTTTCTTAACAAAGGAAAAGAATGGCTTTAATTCAGGTACAACCAACGTGTGATAATTGATAAAGGTGTGAAGTTAAGTTTGGGTTGCCTTGATACTGAAGGCAACAAAATATCTCTTTCTTAACAAAGAAGATGACACTAATTCAGGTACAACCAACGTGTGATAATTGATAAAGGTATGAAGTTAAGTTTGGGTCGCCTTGATATCTCTTTTTTCTTAACAAAGAAAGAATGGCTTTAATTCAGGTACAACCAACGTGTGATAATTGATAAAGGTGTGAAGTTAAGTTTGGGTCGCCTTGATACTGAAGGCAACAAAATATCTCTTTCTTAACAAAGAAAGAATGGCTTACACAATTCAGGTACAACCAACGTGTGATAATTGATAAAGGTGAAGTTAAGTTTGGTGCTTGATACTGAAGGCAACAAAATATCTCTTTCTTAACAAAGAAAGAATGGCTTTAATTCAGGTACAACCAACGTGCTTGATATTGATAAAGGTGTGAAGTTAGGTTGGGTCGCCTTGATACTGAAGGCAACAAAATATCTCTTTCTTAACAAAGAAAGAATGGCTTTAATTCAGGTACAACCAACGTGTGATAATTGATAAAGGTGTGAAGTTAAGTTTGGGTCGCCTTGATACTGAAGGCAATAAAATATCTCTTTTCTTAACAAAGAAAGAATGAAGCACAATTCAGGTACAACCAACGTGTGATAATTGATAAAGGTGTGAAAAGTTAGTTGGGGTTGCCTTGATACTGAAGAGCAACAAAATATCTCTTTCTTAACAAAAGAAGAATATGGCTTTAATTCAGGTACAACCAACGTGTGATAATTGATAAAGGTGTGAAGTTAAGTTTGGGTCGCCTTGATACTGAAGGCAACAAAAATATCTCTTTCTTAACAAAGAAAAGAATGGCTTTAATTCCGGAAGTACAACCAACGTGTGATAATTGATAAAGGTGTGAAGTTAAGTTTGGGTTGCCTTGATACTGAAGGCAACAAAATATCTCTTTCTTAACAAAGAAAGAATGGCTTTAATTCAGGTACAACCAACGTGTGATAATTGATAAAGGTGTGAAGTTAAGTTTAGGGTTGCCTTGATACTGAAGGTAACAAAATGTCTCTTTCTTAATAAAGAAAAGAATGGCTTTAATTCAGGTACAACCAACGTGTGATAATTGATAAAGGTGTGAAGTTAAGTTTGAGTTATGATACTGAAGGCAACAAAATATCTCTTTCTTAACAAAGAAAAAGAGAATGGCTTTAATTCAGGTACAACCAACGTGTGATAATTGATAAAGGTGTGAAGTTAAGTTTGGGTTGCCTTGATACTGAAGGCAACAAAATATCTCTTTTCTTAACAAAGAAAGAATGGCTTTAATTCAGGTACAACCAACGTGTGATAATTGATAAAGGTGTGAAGTTAAGTTTGGGTCGCCTTGATACTGAAGGTAACAAAAAATATCTCTTTCTTAACAAAAGAAGAATGGCTTTAATTCAGGTACAACGCGTGTGATAATTGATAAAGGTGTGAAGTTAAGTTTGGGTTGCCTTGATACTGAAGGCAACAAAATATCTCTTTCTTAACAAAAGAAAGAATGGCTTTAATTCAGGTACAACCAACGTGTGATAATTGATAAAGGTGTGAAGTTAAGTTTGGGTCACCTTGATACTGAAGGTAACAATATCTCTTTCTTAACAAAGAAAGAATGAAACTTATTCAGGTACAACCAACGTGTGATAATTGATAAAGGTGTGAAGTTAGTTGGGTCGCCTTGATACTGAAGGCAACAAAATATCTCTTTCTTAACAAAGAAAGAATGGCTTGCAATTCAGGTACAACCAACGTCAACATTAATTGATAAAGGTGTGAAGTTAAGTTTGGGTCGCCTTGATACTGAAGGCAACAAAAAATATCTCTTTCTTAACAAAGAAAGAATGGCTTTAATTCAGGTGCAACCAGCATTGTGATAATTGATAAAGGTGTGAAGTTAAGTTTGGGTCGCCTTATTCTGAAGGCAACAAAATATCTCTTTCTTAACAAAGAAAGAATGGCTTTAATTCAGGTACAACCAACGTGTGATAATTGATAAAGGTGTGAAGTTAAGTTTGGGTCGCCTTGATACTGAAGGTAACAAAATATCTCTTTCTTAACAAGAAAAGAATGGCTTTAATTCAGGTACAACCAACGTGTGATAATTGATAAAGGTGTGAAGTTAAGTTTGGGTCGCCTTGATACTGAAGGCAACAAAATATCTCTTTCTTAACAAAGAAAGAATGACACCAATTCAGGTACAACCAACGTGTGATAATTGATAAAGGTGTGAAGTTAAGTTTGGGTTGCCTTGATACTGAAGATGGCACAAAATATCTCTTTCTTAACAAAAGAAGAATGGCTTTAGTCAGGTACAACCAACGTGTGATAATTGATAAAGGTGTGAGGTTAAGTTTGGGTCGCCTTGATACTGAAGGTAACAAAATATCTCTTTCTTAACAAAGAAAGAATGGCTTTAATTCAGGTACAACCAACGTGTGATAATTGATAAAGGTGTGAAGTTAAGTTTGGTCCATACTTGATACTGAAAATAATAAAAATATCTCTTTCTTAACAAAGAAAGAATGGCTTTAATTCAGGTACAACAAAACGTGTGATAATTGATAAAGGTGTAGAAGTTAAGTTTGGGTCGCCTTGATACTGAAGGTAACAAAATATCTCTTTCTTAACAAAAGAAGAATGGCTTTAATTCAGGTACAACCAACGTGTGATAATTGATAAAGGTGTGAAGTTAGATTTGGGTCGCCTTGATACTGAAGGTAACAAAATGTCTCTTTCTTAACAAAGAAAAGAATGGCTTTAATTCAGGTACAACCAACGTGTGATAAATTGATAAAGGTGGCCGAAGTTAAGTTTGGGTCGCCTTGATACTGAGAGCAACAAAGAATATCTCTTTCTTAACAAAGAAAGAATGGCTTTTAATTCAGGTACAACCAACGTGTGATAATTGATAAAAAAGGTGTGAAGTTAAGTTTAGGTCCTTGTGATACTGAAGGTAACAAAATATCTCTTTCTTAACAAAAGAAAGAATGGCTTTAATTCAGGTACAACCAACGTGTGATAATTGATAAAGGTGTGAAGTTAAGTTTGGGTCGCCTTGATACTGAAGGTAACAAAATATCTCTTTCTTAACAAAGAAAGAATGGCTTTAATTCAGGTACAATAATGATGTGATAATTGATAAAGGTGTGAAGTTAAGTTTGGGTCGCCTTGATACTGAAGGCAACGAAATATCTCTTTCTTAGCAAAGAAAGAATGAAGCAATTCAGGTACAACAACGTGTGATAATTGATAAAGGTGTGAAGTTAAGTTTGGGTCGCCTTGATACTGAAGGTAACAAAATATCTCTTTCTTAACAAAGAAAGAATGGCTTTAATTCAGGTACAACCAACGTGTGATAATTGATAAAGGTGTGAAGTTAAGTTTGGGTCGCCTTGATACTGAAGGTAACAAAATATCTCTTCTTAACAAAGAAAGAATGGCTTTAATTCAGGTACAACTCATGATGGTAATTGATAAAGTTGTGAAGTTAAGTTTGGGTCGCCTTGATACTGAAGGCAACAAAATATCTCCTTTCTTAACAAAGAAAAAGAATGGCTTTAATTCAGGTACAACCAACGTGTGATAATTGATAAAGGTGTGAAGTTAAGTTTGGGTCGCCTTGATACTGAAGGCAACAAAATATATGCTTAACAAAGAAAGAATGGCTTTAATTCAGGTACAACCAACGTGTGATAATTGATAAAGGTGAAGTTAAGTTTGGGTCGCCTTGATACTGAAGGTAACAAAATATCTCTTTCTTAGAAAAATGGCTTTAATTCAGGTACAACCAACGTGTGATAATTGATAAAGGTGTGAAGTTAAGTTTGGGTCGCCTTGATACTGAAGGCAACAAAATATCTCTTTCTTAACAAAGAAAGAATGGCTTTAATTCAGGTACCAACCAACGTGTGATAATTGATAAAGGTGTGAAGTTAAGTTTAGGTCGCGCTGATACTGAAGGTATCAAAATATCTCTTTCTTAACAAAGAAAGAATGGCTTTAATTCAGGTACAACCAACGTGTGATAATTGATAAAGGTGTGATTAGTTTGGGGTATTGATACTGAAGGCAACAAAAACATCTCTTTCTTAACAAAGAAAGAATGGCTTTAATTCAGGTACAACCAACGTGTGATATTGATAAAGGTGTGAAGTTAAGTTTGGGTCATGTGATACTGAAGGCAACAAAATATCTCTTTCTTAACAAAGAAAGAATGGCTTTAATTCAGGTACAACCAACGTGGATTAATTGATAGGTGTGAGTTAGTTGGTCGCACAGATGCTAGAGGCAACAAAATGCCTCTTTTAACAAAGAAAATGAAGCTTTAAAATTAATTTAATAACGTATGATAATTGATAAAGGTGAAGATTGGTTGGGGTATCATGATATGGAGGCAACAAATATTTCTTATAAAGAAGAAATGGCTTAATTCAGGTACAACCAACGTGTGTTAAGTGATAAAGGTATGAAGAGGTTAAAGTTTGGACATCACTGATGCTGAAAATGTAACAATGTCTCTTTAACAAGAAGAATGGCATTTAATTAAAGTTACCATGGTGGTGATAGTGATAAAGGTGTGATTGGTTGGGTCGCCGCTGGCTGAGGCAACTTAAAGCTCTCTTAACAAAGAAAAGATGGTACAATTTCAAGCACAACAGGTGATCAAATGATGAGGTGTGAAAGTCGTTGGTCAGCACTATTAGAAGGCAACAGCTCTTTCATAGAAAAGAGATGGCTTTAATTAAAAGGCACAACCAACGATGTGATAATTAGATAAAGGTGTGAAGTTAAGTTTGGTGCCTTGATACTGAAGGCAACAAAATATCTCTTCTTAACAAAGAAAGAATGAAACAATTCAGGTACAACCAACGTGTGATAATTGATAAAGGTGTGAGTTAAGTTTGGGTCGCCTTGATACTGAAGGCAACAAAATATCTCTTTCTTAACAAAGAATAGAAACTTTAATTCAGGTACAACCAACGTGTGATAATTGATAAAGGTGTGAAGTTAAGTTTGGGTCGCCTTGATACTGAAGGCAACAAAATATCTCTTTCTTAACAAAGAAAGAATGGCTTTAATTCAGGTACAACCAACGTGTGATAATTGATAAAGGTGTGAAGTTAAGTTTGGGTTGCCTTGATACTGAAGGCAACAAAATATCTGCCCTAACTAACAAAGAAAGAATGGCTTTAATTCAGGTACAACCAACGTGTGATAATTGATAAAGGTGTGAAGTTAAGTTTGGGTCGCCTTGATACTGAAGGTAACAAAATATCTCTTTCTTAACAAAGAAAGAATGGCTTTAATTCAGGTACAACCAACGTGTGATAATTGATAAAGGTGTGAAGTTAAGTTTGGGTCGCCTTGATACTGAAGGCAACAAAATATCTCTTTCTTAACAAAGAAAGAATGGCTTTAATTCAGGTACAACCAGCGTGTGATAATTGATAAAGGTGTGAAGTTAAGTTTGGGTCGCCTTGATACTGAAGGCAACAAAATATCTCTTTCTTAACAAAGAAAGAATGGCTTTAATTCAGGTACAACCAACGTGTGATAATTGATAAAGGTGTGAAGTTAAGTTTGGGTCGCCTTGATACTGAAGGTAACAAAATATCTCTTTCTTAACAAAGAAAGAATGGCTTTAATTCAGGTACAACCAACGTGTGATAATTGATAAAGGTGTGAAGTTAAGTTTGGGTCGCCTTGATACTGAAGGTAACAAAATATCTCTTTCTTAACGAGAAAAGAAGGCGTAAACTGGTCAGTACAACCAACGTGTGATAATGATGATAAAGGTGTGAAGTTAAGTTTGGGTCGCCTTGATACTGAAGGCAACAAAATATCTCTTTCTTAACAAAGAAAGAATGGCTTTAATTAGGTACAACCAACGTGTGATAATTGATAAAGGTGTGAAGTTAAGTTTGGGTCGCCTTGATACTGAAGGTAACAAATATCTCTTTCTTAACAAAGAAAAGAATGGTTTTAATTCAGGTACAACCAACGTGTGATAATTGATAAAGGTGTGAAGTTAAGTTTGGGTCGCCTTGATACTGAAGGCAACAAAATATCTCTTTCTTAACAAAGAAAGAATGGCTTTAATTCAGGTACAACCAACGTGTGATAATTGATAAAGGTGTGAAGTTAAGTTTGGGGTCGCCTTGATACTGAAGGCAACAAAATATCTCTTTCTTAACAAAGAAAGAATGGCTTTAATTCAGGTACAACCAACGTGTGATAATTGATAAAGGTGTGAAGTTAAGTTTGGGTCGCCTTGATACTGAAGGTAACAAAATATCTCTTTCTTAACAAAGAAAGAATGGCTTTAATTCAGGTACAACCAACGTGTGATAATTGATAAAGGTGTGAAGTTAAGTTTGGGTCGCCTTGATACTGAAGGCAACAAAATATCTCTTTCTTAACAAAAGAAAGAATGAAGAATAATTCAGGTACAACCAACGTGTGATAATTGATAAAGGTGTGAAGTTAAGTTTGGGTCGCCTTGATACTGAAGGTAACAAAATATCTCTTTCTTAACAAGAAAAGAATGGCTTTAATTCAGGTACAACCAACGTGTGATAATTGATAAAGGTGTGAAGTTAAGTTTGGGTTGCCTTGATGATGAAGGTAACAAAATATCTCTTCTTAACAAAGAAAGAATGGTTTTAATTCAGGTACAACCAACGTGTGATAATTGATAAAGGTGTGAAGTTAAGTTTGGGTCGCCTTGATACTGAAGGCAACAAAATATCTTTCTTAACAAAGAAGAATGGCTTTAATTCAGGTACAACCAACGTGTGATAATTGATAAAGTGTGAAGTTAAGTTTGGGTCGCCTTGATACTGAAGGTAACAAAATATCTCTTTCTTAACAAAAGAGAATGGCTTTAATTCAGGTACAACCAACGTGTGATAATTGATAAAGGTGTGAAGTTAAGTTTGGGTCGCCTTGATACTGAAGGTAACAAAATATCTCTTTCTTAACAAAGAAAGAATGAAACTGGAAAATTCAGGTACAACCAACGTGTGATAATTGATAAGTGTGAAGTTAAGTTTGGGTCGCCTTGATACTGAAGGCAACAAAATATCTCTTTCTTAACAAAGAAAGAATGGCTTTAATTCAGGTACAACCAGCGTGTTGATAATTGATAAAGGTGTGAAGTTAAGTTTGGGTCGCCTTGATACTGAAGGCAACAAAATATCTCTTTCTTAACAAAGAAAGAATGGCTTTAATTCAGGTACAACCAACGTGTGATGTTGATATTAAAGGTGTGAAGTTAAGTTTGGGTCGCCTTGATACTGAAGGCAACAAAGTATCTCTTTCTTAACAAAGAAAGAATGGCTTTAATTCAGGTACAACCAACGTGTGATAATTGATAAAGGTGTGAAGTTAAGTTTGGGTCGCCCTTGATACTGAAGGCAATAAAATATCTCTTTCTTAACAAAAGAAGAATGGTTTCATCAGTACAACCAACGTGTGATAATTGATAAAGGCGTGAAGTTAAGTTTGGGTCGCCTTGATACTGAAGGCAACAAAATATCTCTTTCTTAACAAAGAAAGAATGGCTTTAACTTAGGTAAAACTAACGTGTGATAGTTTATAAAGATATGAATTCGAGGTCACCTTACATGACACTTAAGGCAACAAAATAATTTTAACTTAGCAACGTAATGATGCCTTTAATTCAGATAAAACTAGAGTGGTTTAATATATAAAGAAGTGAATTTTAAGTCAATTTATTTTGTACCGAAGACAACAAAATATCTCTTTTATAACAAAAAAATTATAACTTAAACTCAGGTACAAACAGCATGTCTTAGTTTATAAAGACGTGAGTTCAGGTTCACCTTGATACTGAAGGTAACAAAATATTTCTATCTTAAAAACGAAAGAATGGATTTATTTCAGGTACAACCAGAGCATTTTAATTTATAAAGGAGAGAATTCTTACTTGATACTGAAGGTAAGAAAACACCTCTTTCAAAAAAGAAAGAATGGCTTCAATCCAGGTACAATCAGCGTGTCATAGTTCATAAAGAAATGAATGTTGGGTCACCTTGACACTGAAGGCAACAAAATATGTCTTTCTCAACAAGGAAAGAGTGGTTTTAACTTAAGTGCAACCAGCGTGTGATAGTTTATAAAGAAGTGAATTCGAGGTCACCTTACATGACACTTAAGGCAACAAAATAACTATATCTTATCAACGTAATGATAGCTTTAATTTAGGTACAACTAGTGTGGTTTAATTTATAAAGAAACAAATTTTAAGTCAATTTATTTTATGCTGAAAACAACAAAATATCTAATTCTTAACAAAGTAAATTATAACTTCAATTCAGGTAAAAACAGCATGTCTTAGTTTATAAAGACGTGAGTTCAGGTTCACCTTGATACTGAAGGTAACAAAATATTTCTATCTTAAAAACGAAAGAATGAATATATTTCAGTATTTTAATTTAATTTATAAAGAAGTAAATTTTGGGCCACCTTGATACTAGAGGCTACAAAATATCTCTTTCTTAACAAGAAAAATGGTTTTAACACAGGTATAACCAGCGTGTAATAGTTTATTAAGAAGTGAATTCGAGGTCACCTTACACTACCAGCCATAATTATTAGGCCACCCCAGTTTTTAAAAATGATGTATTTCATACTATTTTAGTATTTATTGCTAGATGAATATAGAATGGTTCTTTTGTTATTATTATTTTTACTTATTATTACTTTTTACTAATATTTTACAAGACAAGGAAGCAAAGATGAACTCGCCCGAATCACCCTAAATTTTCTTCATTCTTTCATTGATGAAACTGCAATATAGGTAATTATTAAATATTTATAAATTCATTTGATGTACATTTATTGTGTAGTATTAACAAAGGAATAATTCAATTTTCATTTACAATTATTAACTTGGCAACTAAAAAATAGTATGAAATACGTCATTTTTTTAAACACTGGGGTGGCCTAATATTTATGGCCGGTAGTGTTACATGACACTGAAGGCAACAAAATAGTTATAACTTAACAACATAGTGATGGCTTTAATTGAGGTAAAACCAGCATGTTTTAATTTATAAAGAAGAGATTTATAGGTCACCTTACATGACACTGAAGGCAACAAAATAGTTATAACTTAACAACATAGTGATGGCTTTAATTGAGGTACAACCAGCGTGTTTTAATTTATAAAGAAGAGATTTATAGGTCACCTTACATGACACTGAAGGCAACAAAATAGTTATAACTTAACAACATAGTGATGGCTTTAATTGAGGTACAACCAGCGTGTTTTAATTTATAAAGAAGAGATTTATAGGTCACCTTACATGACACTGAATGCAACAAAATAGTTATAACTTAACAACATAGTGATGGCTTTAATTGAGGTACAACCAGCGTGTTTTAATTTATAAAGAAGAGATTTATAGGTCACCTTACTTGATACTGAAGGTAAGAAAATATCTCTTTCTTAACAACGAAAGAATGGCTTCAATTCAGGTACAACCAGCGTGTTTTAATTTATAAAGAAGAGATTTATGGGTCACCTTACTTGATACTGAAGGTAAGAAAATATCTCTTTCTTAACAACGAAAGAATGGCTTCAGTTCAGGTACAACCAGCGTGCGTTGGTTTATGAAGAAGTGAATTTGTTATTCCTCTCTTTCTTCAAGCATTTTATAGATGTTGAGTTTATCAAAACGATTTCGTAAAAGAACCTCTTATTTCTCTTCAAAATTTCAGCGACTCAACTGAAGTGGTGGCTCGATGTGTAGCGAGTTTGCAAGAAGAAAATGAATTTCATGTAAAGTAATCATTTCTTTGGGCCCGATCCAAATCATAACTTGGTGAGATCACATGATCGCAGGTTCGCACATCAACGCTCGCTAACCCACTTTCTATCTTGCAAGCGTCTACGGTGTCTTAGAGAGGAGAAATATATGACATTTATCTTGTACTTGCCAACGAAATTCGTGTGCCCTCTCTTGAAGCCAAATATAGCGAAGACAGGAAAATGCTCTCCATTTTGCATTCACTTGAAATTAGATTTCGGATAATGGGCGGACAGCAGACACTTAACCCTGGAGTTATTGGGTCCCCTCCAATGACCCCTCAGTACCGCTGGCCACCATCATCAAATATATCAAATAATTTCTTGTCCAAAAGACATAAATTATACAGGAAAAAAAAAAAAAAGATTGACAAAGTTTCTATCAGTGATTGAACGGATGGATATATTTAGGTTCCATCATGGTGTACTTTAATTTCTTTGACTAGATCTCGTTTACACAGAAACAGAAAGAGCACAATTGAGTGAAGAGGGCTTGGAAATTTGACACTCATAGAACAAGTCGAAGACAAATAAAGAAAGGGCCAGACCGCGAATCGTAAACCATCCCACCCGACGAGCGAATGCATATCAGTCAGTTAAGTGCCATACGTGATACACGCTTGGGCGATCATGTCTCTTTCAAGACATGACTGACTGGACAGAAGATTATCCCGCAGTAGGTTGCCATTGCTTTCTGCGGTAGACTGGTTGCTGACCAAGGCTATTGAACCCAATCTATCCTGCTATTTAACCTCTTACTGAAAGGAAGGGGCGGATTAATACCTTTCCCAAGGGTATTTGCGCGTAAGTGAATACAATGGATTCAACTGGAATTCGAACTCGGCTCCCCGGTTTCTCGTTACGAGCCGATATCCACTGTACCACAACGCACATATGTGGCAGAATGAAGAGTGGGAAATATGATAAAAAATAAACATTACTAAAAGCGTCCAGGGATAGGAAATTGTAGAGATACGACCTCCTAAACAGAAACGTTACATAGAAGTGAAAATATATATGAAGACGGAAATGTGACATCGAAATTTGAAAGCTCATTGGAAGAGCCAAAGTTACCTTCCAAAATGTAAGTAAAGCATTATGAAATCTATGACAATATATATACATATATATATTTCGTTTTTTTTTTATCATTTAACATTATATCTGAGCTTAACGATTTTTCTTTGTTTTTTGTATCATTTTCTAAATTTTGTTTCTTAATCAAAAACTTGTCTAATTTTTTTTATTGACCTCCACGCCGAATAATAAAAATGAAAAAAAATGCGTTCAATATTTTTAATTAAAAATGTATCTATTTTTTTATTGACTACTATACCATATAATAAAATGAAAAAGGAAAATCCATTCAATATACTTAATAAAAATTTCTCTATTTTTTATTGACATCTTTTCTGTATAAAAAATAAAGAAAATACGTTCAATATTCTTAATTAAAAACTTGTTTATTTTTATTGACCTCTATGTTGTACAATAAAATGAAAAAAAAAATGCGTTCAATATTCTTAATTAAAAACTTGTCTACTTTTTATTGAGCGCTATACCGTATAATAAAATGAAAAAGAAAATGCGTTCAATATTTTTAATTAAAAATGTATCTATTTTTTTATTGACTACTATACCATATAATAAAATGAAAAAGGAAAATGCATTCAATATACTTAATAAAAATTTCTCTATTTTTTATTGACATCTTTTCTGTATAAAAAATAAAGAAAATACGTTCAATATTCTTAATTAAAAACTTGTTTATTTTTATTGACCTCTATGTTGTACAATAAAATGAAAAAAAAATGCGTTCAATATTCTTAATTAAAAACCTGTCTACTTTTTATTGAGCGCTATACCGTATAATAAAATGAAAAAGAAAATGAATTCAGTATTTTTAATCAAAACATTATCTATTTTTTTATTGATATCTATGCTGTATAAAAATGAAGAAAAATGTGTTCAATATTCTTAATTAAAAGCTTGTAAATTTTTTATTAAACTCTATGCATCATAATATAAATTAAAAAGAAATTGCGTTCAATATTCTTAATTAAAAATTTATTTATCTTTTATTGACCGCTATGACGTATAATTTAATGAAAAAGAAATTGTGTTCAATATTCTTAATTAAAAACTCGTCTATTTTTTATTGATTTTATGCCGTATAATAAAATAAAGAAAAAAATGCGTTTAATATTCTTAATTAAAAACTTGTCTATTTTTATTGAGCACTATACCGTAAAATAAAATGAAAAAGAAAATACATTCAATATTCTTAATCAAAAAATTCTTTATTTTTTATTGATATCTATGCTGTATAAAAAATGAAGAATGCGTTCTATATTCTTAATTAAAAGCTCGTCTATTTTTTATTAATCTCTATTCAGTATAATATAAATTAAAAAGAAAATGCGTTTAATATTCTTAATTAAATCTTGTTTATTTTTTATCGTATAAAAAAAATTAAAAAATGCGTTCAATATTCTTAATTAAATCTTGTTTATTTTTTATCGTATAAAAAAAATTAAAAAATGCGTTTAATATTCTTAATTAAAAACTCGTCTTTTTTGTATTAACTTCTATGCAGTATAATAAAAAGAAGAAAAATGCGTTCAATATACTTAATTAAAAACGTCTCTATTTTTTATTGACCTTTATACTGCATAATAAAAACCAAAAAGAAATGCGTTCAATATTCTTAATTAAAAACTTGTCTATTTTTTATTGATTTTTATGCCGTATAATAAAATAAAGAAAAATGCGTTCAATAATCTTAATTAGAAAATTGTCTATTTCTTTTTTTTTTTTTAATCATATCACCCCGAGCAAGGCGATAACGCCACTGATGCGCAGGGGGCTACGTAAAAGTGAAAAGATTGGAAAAGAGAAAAACCGGAAACCACATCCTAAACAGGAAACAAGGGATGAGCCTCTTCACCTGTTCAATAGACTTGGGTGGAGTGTGAACCGGGCGATAGTTTACTCTATCTACTCCAAATGAAAAAAAAAATCAACAAAAGAGAAAAGTGAAAAGATTGGAAAAGAGAAAAACCGGAAACCACATCCTGAACAGAGAACAAGGGATGGGCCTCTTCACCTGTTCAATAGACGTGGGTGGAGTGTGAACCGGGCGGTAGTTTAGTCTATCTACTCCAATTAGTCTATTGACCGCATATAATAAAATGAAAAAGAAAATGCATTCAATATTCTTAATTAAAATCTTTTCTATTTTTTATTGACATCTATGCTGTATAATAAAATGAAGAAAAATGCGTTTAATATTTTTAATTAAAAGCTTGTCTATTTTTTATTAATCTCCATGCTGTACAATAAAAATGAAAAAAAAGAAATGCGTTCAATATTCTTAATTAAAAACTTGTCTATTTTTCATGGATTTCTATGCTGTATAATAAAATGAAAAAGAAAATACCTTGAATATTTTTTAATTTTTAATTTTTTATTTACCTTTATATTGTATAATAAAAATGAAAAAAAAATCTGTTCAATACGAGCTGCATGTTCTTACTACTTCGGACACAATTTAATACTTGCGTAATGAGAGAAGTTTCCAGTATCAACTTCGGATATTTTCGGCACATATCGGTGTTCGTTGGTATGTTATTAGAAAATCGCATGACCTCATTTCGCACCCTCTCCACACTCATTTCATGTATATTACTTGCTATACAGACCGGCTTTGCTCGGGGTTTTTCGTGGTTTTACAGTGGCACCCGTCTTATACAACCATCCATACTGCAGCCTCGCATACGGCAGGTGGTCGCTTACTAAAGGCTCATAGTCATGACCTATTTACGCCAGGAACGTATATTCCACTCATCAGAATGTAAATACTGTGGAACCTGTCGTATGCGACCACACCGACCGCCATCGAAATATGGTCGCATACGGCAGGTGGTCGCTCACTAAAGGCTCAGAGTCCTGACCTATTTACGCCAGGAACGTATATTCCGCTCATCAGAATGTACATATTAGAATTTTACCATGTAATCTGGTAATAAATAAATGAGAACATAAGAAATTAATTCAGCATAATTTGTTTTAAAATTAAAAAAAGAGACGAAAATATTTATTCACAAAAAATATTTATTAAGTGGACTTAAAAAAGTATACGGTTTCAGTTTTTTCTTAGAAGTGAGTGATAGCAAAAGAGAATCTGCGATAATACATTAAAAAAATAACAAAACATAAAAAAAACTGATAGTGATCGTGGGTAGGGGTAGAGAAACAGAGAGATAGAGATATATATACCCAGATAGAAATAAAGTAGATAGATACACAAAAAATAAAGGAACGAAAGAGATAGACATTTGAGAAAGGGACATAATTGTGATTTTTCTCAATCCCTGAATTTATCCAAATCAGTACAGAGACTGCGATAAATCCCTTGAACATGTCAAATGCAATGCATGTTGTACAAAACAGCTGATGTTTGACCGTGAGGTGAACTCAGGCAATGTACATTTTAACAAGAAATAACAGTTTGATACAACACTACAATAACAAAACAATGAGAAAGTGATCCTGGCTCAGATCAAATTAAAATGAAATAGATTATTCAGTTAGTTTCTCCTAATTTAGATGTTCGCAGTGTACGACCAAAATGGATTTTTTTTTAAAGCGATCGCTTGATCAGTCATTTTTACTCGTTGATGTTAGTCGCTGGACGCGTTCTGGCAGTGGTCGCTCACTAAGGTTCAATTAACATTAGCAAATCGTTCGTGCATAGAAAAATGGTCGCTAACAACAGGTGGTCGCTGAAGAAGAGGATCGCATACAGCAGGTTCCATTGTATTTATTTAATCTCCGGGAGTAGCTTGTTCACGCTCCGCTAACTGTACTTAAGGAAATCTAATTTTGTTTTTCCTTACAACTGCTCAGTGCTCAGTGATTGCTCGCCCGTTTTGACCGAGTTTAAGTGTTTACTACTCTATATCGGGATTGACCTCACGATACTATTTTAGTGTCAAGAAACTGTTGTGGAGTAGTTTTCGCACTGAAGGTTCTAATCGTGCTATGTCGGTTGCTAATCGACTTAACGTACCCAAAATGTTAGGAACTTGGTAATCTTCCACTGAAAGCTGACTCCTTAGTATTTAGCTAACTGCCAACTAATACCAACTGCCTTAGTTCAACTGTGTCCAAGCTGGAACTAACTAGTAGATCTACTGAACTCCAATAGAACTTTAAAGAACACTCTAGAACGATATTTATTTTTGTAAAAAATACAAAAATTGTGGCACAAAGCCGAAAAGGGGAAGGGTAGAAGATGGTACTCACTTAACTATCCTATACCTAGCTAAACACTATCACAACCCAATCACTCATTATAGTTTTGCGCATTCACCACAAGAACCCATCCATCAATTCTCAATCCTTCATACACCACAATACCGCATATTTGCAAGGGGCACCTAAAAGGAGGAAAAACCGATGGCAATAAAAATGTATTTATGTACAATATAAAATATAATTTAAAACATTTAATGTAGGATGAAATGATGGGAGGGGGATAAACTCAAAAACAAATTAAAAATACAACAGATTTTTTAACTAAAAATAATAAACAATGTTAGTATGACCCGTCCATCCCAGAAAAAGAGTGGCTGCTGTAGTCCGCCAAACCCAGAACTTCTAAGAACTCCTAAAAACTTCCTGTTAACTGTTATTAATATAGGAGGGAGAGTCCATTATCTGAGGAATAGGTGTGTTTCACGATAACAGAAACAAAACACGGTTTTTAGCTAATTTGATGCTGATTCCGAAGATAACCTTAAGTTTTCATGGTTATCTAAAGTCTTTGCTATACTGAAATTGCAAAATTTTTTGGAAAAAAATATCAATTTAAGATCTTGACTGATCGCAACATTTAGTTAATTGATGTTGGAGAGATCAATCAATGTTCAGGTAAGCTGAACATTTTATGCTAGCCATAAATTATTTTTATAAGAAAAAAGGTGTTTTTGTGCCAAAACTTTAAAAATAGAAGAACCGAAATTTTCCAGTTTATCGCCAACATTCAAATTAACTGATAAACTTTATCAGAATTACACTTTATCAGTAATACGCTAATATGAGTATTAATGTTTTTTTTTACTTAGCCATTGAAATAAATTTCGAGTATTAAGGTTCATTTTTTACGTAGCCATCGATAAATTTCCGCGTAATTACGGCAATGTGAATGATGAGCAAGGAGAATAATTCCATCAGGATATCAAAACAATAGAAGACGCTACCAGGGACAGTTGGGCAAACGAATGATGGCTGACAACTGCTGGAATATAAAAAAGAACTTAAATAACATTGAACATGCTAGACAATCAAGAAAAAGAAATTTTTTACCATAGTTCTTATGGTCACAATGGTCTTATTTCTGCTGTTATTTTATTAAATCATTTCCAGAAAATACTTGTTGGGCTTGATTTTGAGTTTTGTTTAACGGCATATCAACACCTCTGTGGGTTATTTAATGCTAAAAAGTTGGGGTTTTAAGGTTGTTGTTTTTTAATGTTCAGTTATAGTGAGAAGGTTGATTTAGTCAGATTTTGAGTTTGAGTTTTGTTTAACGGCATATCAACACCTCTGTGGGTTATTTAATGCCAAAAAGGTGGGGTTTTAAGGTAGTTTTTAATGTTCGTTTATAGCGAGAATGTTGATTTAATCAGATTTTAGTGAAAAATATTTTGTTTTTATTCTTTTGTTTAGAAAACTATAAATGTCTTCCGTTTTGTATTAAAATGTTTTGCTGAGAAAATTTTTTCCTTAAAAAATATGTTACGGTAATAATTTTTCTTTAAAAATGTATTGTTCGTAATATTTTTTCAAAAATGTATATTTTTCTATAAAAGTCTATTTTTATGTATATATTTCTATAAAAGTCTATTTTTATATTTTCATAGTGTTTTGAATCCTGTTTAGGGGTTAACTATTTGCCCATAGCTGAGACCCTAAAAGGTGCTACCACTCTGGGTTAAGGTGGACCTGGTAACAACAGCAATTAAGTTCTTCCATGCTCCTCACAACCTCCCAATTAGAGGTTTTGATGCCTGATGCAGTTTACCGTCATGCCCAGGACCAAAATACTTGTTGGTGTTGGTATATCCAATCGTGTTAGTTTTAAAGACTTAGGGAGGGTCTGATTGTTATTGAAAAACATTTTTTCCAAGAAGCAGACCAATATTTGTTTGTCTGAACACGAATTGAGAGGTTTCTGCAATTTCTTTTAGAAATATTACCTTTGGTAATATCATATATACAGAAAACAAATGAAAATGATTTTTTTTTTACAAAAATGGCGCTTTTCTGTACAGGAAAAACGGTAGCTATCCAAGAAAAAGTAAGGCCATTTTCAGATTCAGAGCTCTCAAATTAGCTAAAAAGAAGTTTGGTGTCTTGACATCATTTCCAAAAATTGTTTTTGTTGACCAGTGTTATCAAAACGTTTCTGCTGTTGCACTCTTTTGCTTTTATATGGAGGACGACGAGCCAGGAAACCTTCAGGGAATTTCAAACTAAACTATTTTTTCTTCCCTGGGAGTAGATTGTTTACGTTCCGTTTACCGTATCTAAGGATATCTTATTTATTTTTTATTTAGTACTGCTCAGTTATTGCTTTCCTTGTTTCGACTGAGTCTAATTATTCACTACTCTGCACCGGGATTGAACTCACAGATGCTATGTCACTAAATTCACGAACTATGCTGTGGCTAAGATCATGACACCTTTAAGGCCATGACTTAAAGTAAGATTTAGTCGCGGCGTTGTGGCACGTCATTTATTTCAGTGCCAGACGTGATACACGCTTGGGCGATAATCTTTCTTTTCATTAATAACTGAGTAGGTAGACATTCCCGCAGTAGGCTGCCGTTTCTTTCTGTATTATACTGGTTGCCAACCAAGGCTATATAACCCAATTTGTTCTGCTATTCAATACTTTTATCCAGATCAGTTAGTTAAGTGTACTATGTGATATACGCTTGGGCGATCATGTCTCTTTCGATCCATGACTGACTAGGCAAGAGATTTTTCCCGCAGTAGGCTGCCGTTTCTTTCTGTAGTATACTGGTTGCCAACCACGGCTATAGAACCCAATCTGTTCTGCTATTCAATCCTTTTATCTAGACCAATCAGATACACGTTTGGGCAATTATGTCTTTTTTGGATGGGCAGAAATATTTTTCGATGTAGGCTGCCATACCTTTCTGTGATAGGCTGGTTGCTATCCAAGTGTGTCTTACTATTCAACCCATATCGGGAGAAAAAGAAGTGGATTCATTACCTTTCTAGATGGTATTTACGAGTAAGCAAATGTAACGAACCTGATTGGAATTCGAACTCGCAACTCCGTTATCCATCACACCACATGAAGTTTATAGATGTCTTAAATGAAATGCATATTGTTTTCTGGTCTTTTCAATGCCATAGCTTTTCTGTTGTGATCTTTGACTTTGCTTAATCAATCCGATTACAAATTCAATTATATCTACGCTGACAGTTCACTGGTATATGGATGCGCTTCCAAATATCTTGATGTCCAGCTAATCTCTCCTTCGACCGAACTCTGACAGCACAGTGGGATTAAAATGGCTGGCTACATTCAATGCTTCGAAAACTAAGTCGATGTTTCCACGGAAAGTGTTCAGACGAACTGCATTCCTTAGTTCGGCCAGTTCTAACTTTCACGACTAAGACCCACCATGACACGCACATTGTAGCTTACCGCCTTCATTCCGTTCGTATTCCGTTCGTGAGATGTAAATTTCACGCGTGTAGAGTCTTCCTAAGAACCGTTATAGTGTGAAAATGACTCCTAGAAGGATGCTTCTTATATCATTACAATTTTTAATATGTTTAAGTCTAATCGATATCATCCCTACATATCCACATAAACGGTACCGCTTACATCTTACTTTATAACCCACTAACTCGAGTGTCTCTCAGGCCTTGTAAATTTGTAAAACACACACACACACACACATCGAAACAGAACATTTACAAAAGCCTTTCTATTTTTATTCCATGTGAACACAATTTAAACGTTAAACATTGCCGTGGATTTTCGACGTCAATATGTTGTGGTGCTGTGGCGAAACTACACCGCAAAATGGTAGTGACGGGTTTGTGCCGGAAGTAAGAAACGGAACAAGAAGGTAGGTTCAAAACAGCGTATCAGTATAACAAGGAAGAAGATATAAAAAAAATGTTAATAATAAGTAACTAAAAATAAGTAAGTCCGGAGGTATTATTACGCTGCTTATTGTCTGACAGCTTTCATTAACTGCTCTCTATTAACTGCAGTATTTAATTGTCTTCCCACTTATAACAAAATTTGGCACAAGACTTTTTTAATGTCAGTAATCCGGCCAATTCGTGTACAAATTTCCCCAGACGAGACTCTACCTTTCAGGAGCCTTGACTGCTCTCTATTAACTGCTCTCCGGAAGTCACGGAGGCAATCACATATAACAAGAGGAAGAGTACATTCCTCGTAGGAGGGCACTATAACAAACATCAATATTCATTACTTGGTCAGCTGCTAAGGGAGTTGTTTCACTCTGTCATGCTAGACAATCTTTCTTTCCAGAATCTATTTGGCATATCTATAAGTGTGTCATTCGTCTATGCTTAGAATATTGCTTTCACATATGGTCCGGTGCGCTTGCTATTTATTTAGGTATTCTTGAAAAGAAAATCCAATATTATTGGCCTTGACTTGGCATCTTGGTTTCATTCACTTTCCAACCGGGGTAAAGGCCGTACCCAATGTCTTTTCTGTAAATACGTTCAAACTAATTCTTCGTATGAGTTTTTCACTATGGTACCTTGACTTATGCGCAAATACCCTTGGGAAAGGTATTAATCCGTCTTCTTCCTTCCAGTTATAGGTTAAATAGCAGGACAAATTGGGTTCTATAGCCTTGGCTGGCAACCAGTCTACCGCAGAAAGCAATGGCAACATACTACGGGATAATCTTCTACCCAAAGCGTGTATCACGTATGGCACATAACTGACTGACTGAATAGTTGGAAATATGATTAAGGCTTCTACTGGGCATAAAGTGGGGGATCGGTTTTATATTATTTTGAAGAAATATACTGATGTCCCACTAATTTTCTATTTAATAATATAATACATCTCTTCCCAACTAGTTGAGACAAATAACCGGACTGATTGGGTTCTACAACCTTGATTGGCAACCAGTCTACCGCGGAAAGTAATGGCAACCTACTTCAGAAAAAATTCTCTCCAGTCAGTCATATCTCTTTTGAGACATGATCACCCAAGCGTGTATCACTTATAACACTTAACTGACTGAATAGATTTTACTGATACAATACTTACTAATTAACTCATAGCTGCGTTCCAAGGTTATTTTTACGGAAGTAAATATGACGGACCCAACCTAAGTTTGAACACGGCTCTCTTATTAACAACTAGCAGTATAAGCGGGCGTTGCTCGGGTGTAATGAAAGCTTTAAAACTAATCCATGGTCCTGGAGCTCAGACTCTTTGGACGTTGGCACGAAAGACTAAAAAGCAGTAGTTGTTTCCAGTTAAAGCGAAACCGTGGACTGAAAGAAAAATGAATGGATGTAAGTCAAATTTTCATTTCATGGTATCGATATCAAATAAGTGTTTTTCGTCGTAAACTGAATTTTGAAGGCAAAATAAGTCCTCTGAGTAAATGGTATCATGGCTGAGACTAGGAACTACAATTACACCTACTTCGAGCCAAACCCGAAGCAAAAACTAAAATAAAAGGGCTGAAAAAAATACAGACATACAGTATATATATTATCGATTTTCTGCACTATTGTAAGAACTGCAAAACTTCTGAATATCGATTCTTATGTCTTTGTCTATGAGTGCATCAAATTTGATTAAAATCAGACCACTCCTTCTATAACCTGATTTTTTCGATTATTCGATTATCGATTTTCGATATATGTCGGGGGTACCTCGACACAAAACCTAGCTAAGAACACTCGCAGACGCTTATAGTACAACTGTGTAAATTTTCAAGAAAATCGGTTCAGCCGTTTCGGAGTCTATAGGTAACGGACACACACACACACACACACACACACACACACACACACACAAAGTTCCATTTATAAATAAGTTTAGATTCCTTGCCATCATCCATTACACTATCCGCACTTCCAAACTTGCAGTGCCTGATATTCTCAAATAGTCACCCATCTTAACTGCGGTGTTTTAACTTGATGAGGCTGTAAGTCCACCAGATATTTTAGATTACTGGTAACGGTGGAATAATAAAGTGAATACTTGCTATACATTGGAATTCATGGTACCAAAAAGAGATAGCACAGTGTACTATTTTTTTGTATTTATTTCTGAAATTAGTAATTTTTAATAAAGTTCGAAATAATTCCAAGATTATTGAAAATTACTCATCTCAGAAATAAATACAAATTATGACAAGTGGCACGAATCCACTAACATAATCCATCTGACACCGAATATCAAAGGCTCCAAAAATACACAATTTCGGGACAGTGACGTAGTAGATATAGTAGTTGGTTATACAAGTGTTAGTATCATTTAGTGGTCTTGAGTTCAATCCTTGGATCTGGGCGTGACGAACCAAAATCCAACATGAAAGAACAATAAGTGATTTCACAGTGTATTTCGCAATAATCAACAAGGTAATCCATATCAGCCAATCAATGGACACCTAATGATGACCTGAGGGTACTTGGTCGAAACGTTGTGTCTATTATAACATCTATATCAACCAAGATGAAAACAAAAGTTCAAAATAATCCCAAGATTATAGCACAGTGTACCTATGTTCCATCGTTATATGACCGTAAGGCCACTTTGGATAGGATCATGACACTTTTAAAATCTTAACTAAGCGCTAAATCTTAACGAAATTGAGAGATTTTTTATGAATACTACTATTTATTATTATTATTATTGTTGTCATTTTCATCATAATTTAATTTCTGCTCTGGTCACACTACCTACCAAGAATGCGGAAAGATCTAAGGTAGTGATGTGCTGTTAGGTATTTTCCGCGCTGAGCAAACCGTCCCCTTTTTCACCGGGTGAGCGAGGAAACGACGGCCTCAACCCGGCTCCAACCGACGCACTCCCGATAACGTCAAAGGCGTGTCTCCCGCCTATGCTACATCTCCTGTATCTCCTCACAGAGTCGGACTAGAGTCAAGCTCAACCGGGTCTTCTTTCCCCGCCGATCGTTCCGAGCCCGTTCACTTGGCTGTGGTTTCGCGAGATAACATTTAATTTATTTTTCTACCTCCCATAACATCACTATCGGTACAGGGACAAAGTTTTTCTTAGTGTCTGGACTGTACTTATCAAGACAATTTTTTGTATATCTTTTAAGCTGACGTTCCTAGGGACTATTTCCATGTTTTGTTTTGTTCCTTTTTTATCATTCCAAGCGCACCTACTATCACTCGTACTATTTTTGGTTTCAATTTTTATTTATTATTATTATGTTATTTTTCATTATATTCTATTTTTGCTATGGTCGCACAACCTACCAAATCTGCAGGAAGACCTAAAGTCGGTCGTGGTGTGTTGTTATGGCTCCATTTCATGTTTTTTTTAAATATTTCCATAACATCCCTAACGTTACATAAACAAAGTTCTCCTTCGTGTGTGGGCTGTACTTAACAAGACATTTTGTTGTATATCTCTTAAGCTGGAGTTACCAGGGGATTCTTTCAATGTGTTTTTTGGTCAATTTTTTATCATTCCAAGTGCACCTACTATCACTGGTACGATACTTGTTTTCAATTACCACATTTTTACTATTTCAATTTCATGGTCTTTATATTTTGACAGTTTTTAGAATTCCTTGGTTGCTACGTTAGAATTTGCTGGACAAGCCATATCAATTAATAGGCAAGTCTTTTTCTTTTTTGGTTCTTAACAATAATGTCCGGCCTATGGTGTAATTATTATTATTATTATTATGTCATTTTTCATCATATTTCGATTTCTGCTTTGGTCTCACTACCAACCAAGTCTGCGGGGAGACCTAAGGCAGGTCGTGGCGTGTTGTTATTTCATGTTTTTCTATCTTCCCTCTCATCGCTAGCATTATATAGAAAAAGTTTTCCTTAGTGTGTGGGCTGTACTTAATAAGACAATTTTTTTGTATATCTCTTAAGCTGGGGTTTCCAGGGATTCTTTCAACGTGTTGTTTTGTTCCATTTTTGTCATTCCAGGTGCACCTACTATCACTGGCACAACTCTTGTTTTCAATTTCCACATTTTTTCTATTTCAATTTTCAGGTCTTTATATTTTCACAGTTTTTCGAATTCCTTGATTGCTATGTTACAATCCGCTGGACAAGCCATATCAATTAATAGACAAGTTTTCTCCTGGTTTTTAACAATAATGTCTGGCCTGTTTGCTTCCATTTTTCTGTCTGTGTAGATGGTGTAATCCCATAGAATGGTTACATCTTCTAATTCTGTAACCGGTACTGGGTGATGTTCATACCAGTGTTTGTTTACAGATTTTTCCATAATGTTTCCACATTGTCCAATGTAAATATTGCCCAACTCTATCGTGGCGATTTTTATATTCATTTGGGGCAAGCACAGAACAGCCTGAGATTAGGTGGTCTATTGTTTCTTGGTGTTTATCACAAAACCTGCATTTTGGATCCATATTATTATGCATAATATTTGCCTGAAAGTTTCTAGTGAAAAGACTTTGGTCTTGTGTTATTATTATGTCATTTTTCATCATATTTCGATTTCTGCTTTGGTCTCACTACCAACCAAATCTGCGGGGAGACCTAAGGCAGGTAGTGGCGTGTTGTTATGGCTCCATTTCATGTTTTTCTATCTTCCCTATCATCTCCAGCATTACATAGATAAAGTTTTCCTTAGTGTGTGGGCTGTACTTAAGACAATTTTTTGTATATCTCTTAAGCTGGGGTTTCCAGGGATTCTTTCAATGTGTTGTTTTGTTCCATTTTTTATCATTCCAAGTGCACCTACTATCACTGGCACAACTCTTGTTTTCGATTTCCACATTTTTTCTATTTCAATTTCGAGGTCTTTATATTTTGACAGTTTTTCAAATTCCTTGATTGCTATGTTACAATCCGCTGGACAAGCCATATCAATTAATAGACAAGTTTTCTCCTTCTGGTTTTTAACAATAATGTCTGGCCTGTTTGCTTCAATTTTTCTGTCTGTGTAGATGGTGTAATCCCATAGAATGGTTACATCTTCTATTTCTGTAACCGGTGCTGGGTGATGTTCATACCAGTGTTTGCCTACAGCTTTTCAATTATTATTATTATTATTATTATTATTATTATTATTACCGAGAGAACATCGGAAACCATGTTGGATATGCTTGGTAACCTTTGATGTATTCTCATTGTTATCGAGTTTGTTTGTTCAGTTGTTAGCCACGTAGACCAATGCAATTTAGCTTATTACGCCAGTCACAGTACAATGTCCTTAGCGCACGTTAAGATGTCTTCTTAACTTCCAACAAGACAATAAAGTTATACCTTGAAGTGTATCAGTTATTGGGACATAATAACCACAATACACTCAAGAGTATTTAATATTATTTGCACAAGATATATCAGATCCATTCGGCAGGCTTTAGATATCCAACGAGAGATTATCGATTGACTTTCTTGGAAATAAATGATACAGCGGGGCGGGGTGGGGGGTAGTTCAACTTCTGTATATCGGTGTTCGGGCAAGAAATTTAAAATCTTTGTCCGTATCAAATGTATTTTCGGTTTTTTTAATCGTTCCATCTGTCGGAGTTTCTAGGATGAATCAATCAAACAGCTTCACATAAATATTATAGAACTCTCCTGTCAGTGTGTTCATTCCCCCAGGTCAATAATAATAATAATAATAATAATAATAATAATAATAATAAATTATAATAATAAGAAGAAAAATTGAAGCAAATAGGCCAGACATTATTGTTAAAAACCAGAAGGAGAAAACTTGTCTATTAATTGATATGGCTTGTCCAGCGGATTGTAACATAGCAATCAAGGAATTTGAAAAACTGTCAAAATATAAAGACCTGGAAATTGAAATAGAAAAAATGTGGAAATTGAAAACAAGAGTTGTGCCAGTGATAGTAGGTGCACTTGGAATGATAAAAAATGGAACAAAACAACACATTGAAAGAATCCCTGGAAACCCCAGCTTAAGAGATATACAACAAAATTGTCTTATTAAGTACGGCCCACACACTAAGGAAAACTTTATCTATGTAATGCTAGGGATGATAGGGAAGATAGAAAAACATGAAATGGAGTCATAACAACACGCCACGACCTGCCTTAGGTCTCCCCGCAGACTTGGTTGGTAGTGAGACCAAAGCAGAAATCGAAATATGATGAAAAAATGACAATAATAATAATAATCTGTACTTGGCCCAAATGTATATAAAAATCGTCACTATAGAGTGGGGCAATGTTTGCACTGGACAATGTGCAAACACTATGGAAAATATGTAAACAAACACTGGTATGAACAGCACCCACCACCGGTTACAAAAATATAAGATGTCATCGATATCCACTGTACCACAACGCAGATCCTGTATCAAATAACAGAAATCATATCAATTGGGGACCTTCAACAACAGCAACATCTAGAATGTATAGCATATACACTACCGGCCATAATTATTAGGCCACAGCAGTTTTTTTTTTAAAAGAAATTATGTATTTCATACTATTTTTTTAGTATTTATTGCCAAATGAAAACAGAGTGGTTCTTTTGTAATTACTTTGCAAAATTTTACAAGGCAAGGGAGCAAAGATGAACTCGTCCGAATCACCCTAAATTTTCTTCAATCTTCCATTGATGAAACTGCAATATAGGTAATTATTAAATATTTATAAATTCATTTGATGCACATGTTATTGTGCAGTATTAACAAACGAACCATTCTAGTTTCATTTCCAATTATTCACTTAGTAATAAATACTAAAAAATAGTATGAAATACATCATTTTTTTAAACACTGGGGTGGCCTAATAATTATAGCCGGTAGTGTATAACTCGAAGAGAAAATAATGACAAAATCAATATGTTGATCTTCTCCATTACTTCAAGCAAACGATTATGAAAGGAACCGTAATCTATATATATATAAACCAATTTGTGTCTGTCTGTCTGTCTGTCTGCTTGTGCTTTCTACAAATCCACAGTTTTTATTCGATTCTCAACAAACTTTACACAAATATTCTTTAGGCTTCCAGTCAGGTCATGCGCTACTTATTTTTTCCGACCACCCCCGTCCGATATCGGAAATCGATACCCCGATATCCGATCAGGTCTGATCAAGATCAGGATTTTAGCTCTTTTTATCGTGGTTCTTGCTGCCGAATTTGCTCTAATTTGGTAAAGTTAAAGTTTTTAGTCTCAAACATTAGTAGATCTTCTTAGACGACTCATTTTCCCCAATATCGGAAATCGATGCCCCCGATATTCTATTGAATCTGATCAGAAACCGATATTCAGCCATGAATATGACTCATTTTCTCCAATTTTAATCCCAATGTATTCTATAAATTTTCATGGAATTACTTAGGTTAGTTTAATCTAGGATGGCTTATTTGACTCCGATATTGTAAATCGATATCCTGATAATCTATCGGGTCTGATCAAAATCAGGTTTCCAGCCCTTATATTTTAGTTTCTGCTTCAGCTTTGGCTCTAAGTAGGTATAATTGTAGTTCTTAGTCTCAGGCATGATGCCATTTACTCAGAGGACTTATTTAGCCTTCAAAATTCAGTTTGCGAGGGAAAACTTGACATCGATACTGGAAATCAAAATTTGACTTACATCAATTCATTTTTCATTCAATCTACGGTTTCGCTTTAACTGGAAACAACTATTGCTTTTTAGTATTTTGTGTCAACGTCCAAAGAGTCTGAGCTCCAGGACCATGGATTAGTTTTAAAGCTTTCATTACACCCGAGCAACTGCTAGTCAATACTAGAAATTCACCCATCGCACGTTGTATATCTGTTAAAATGAGATGCCAATATTATTATCATGTTTGCGTCATTTAGACAACAAACATCGTAAGCACATTAATGTTCAAATTTGAAAATGTTACAACTTCTTATAACTTGAGTTCTCTACAACTGAAAACTCAAATTTTATTTAAGTTTATCTATTTAATGTTAGGCTGTTAAAATACAAAGTAAAAAAGTTGTGCAACGCGTTTTGTCCGCTTTATGGACTTCGATAGACGAAATTAATGTTTTTGTTGACAGAATTATATATTTATCGAAGACGGGGGAGATACAAAATGCGAGCATCTGTTAGAATTATGTACCAAGTGGAAACGCTTAATTTAAAATTTAAAAATTTTAGAGTCTGAATTTTTTTTTCTTTTGCTAGACGTGTCTGGGCGCACAGCAGAACCGATTTCTTTTCGTCTTTGATTTTTTTTTTACTTTTATGTATTCCACGTTGTGATTACGGAAAATCTGCCAAGGAAGAGGAAATATTGTAAGAACTTGGGCATTAATTGTTTATATTACGACTGATTTTAATGTTTCATATAAATTATATTTTATTATTGTGTTCGGACAAATATACAAACTAACACTAAAACCAATTCATATTTAATTAAGTTTATTGCGATTTAAAAAATCAGTTGAGATAACACAGATCTCAATATTGTTGTTGTTGTTGTTATTATTATTATTATTATTATTATTATTATTATTGCGTCGCACATTGACATAATTCTACTCACATGGTGAAGCCTTGGACATCTCTAAAGCGTTCGACAGAGTCTGGCATGCTGGCCTTCTATGCAAACTGCGGAGCTATGGTATAGCTGGACAATTGTTTGAACTAATAAATTTATAAATTTATAAATCTACCATCCTCCCGTGCATTGAATACTGTTGCCATATCTGGTCGGGTGCCCCTGCTATTCTCCTTGGGCTTCTCGACAAGGTACAGCGAAGGGTCTGTAATGTGATCGATACCGACTTAGCAGACCGCCTGCAATATCTCTCTCACCGGCGCGACGTGGCTTCCCTGTGTCTCTTCTATAAATACTTTCACGGCTTCTGCTCCGATGAACTTAGATCACTGGTGCCCCCTAGGTTCAAATTTGCACGAGATACTAGATTAGCAACTAGATCCCATCCTTTTACAGTGAAACTGATAAAATGCAACCTCAACTTCTACTCCAACAGTTTCTTTTCTCGCACTTCCCGACTGTGGAATTCTCCTCCATATGACTGATTCCCCGACGGCTACAATCACCAGGAGTTTAAATGTAAGGTCAATAGACACCTCCTAACAAACTAACTAGCTTCCATTCTTTCAAACACTCTTCCCACCCACCCAACTATATATCACCCCCCTTCTGACATTTCCTATATGTAACCTCTCTTTCTATTTACCTTCTCCAAGCGCAATAGTGGCAGTGGAATGACTTGCTTGGGGTGAAATGATTAAAAAAAAAAAAAATTCCAGAACTCGGAGACTCCTCGCTGAAGAACTGATTTTTATTTCAAAAAAATATTTTCGCCCTGCATTTTTTTGCAATCACATTCCGTCATAACCAATAATCTTGAAGACAAACAAAGAATATTTTCCTGTTTCCAATTAATTAAAACAAAATACATCTATAGCAACCAAAATCAAACGAAAATGGACAAACCTCTTCGCAGGATATGGTCTGTTCTTGTTCAAACTATTTCGAGGGATTTTCTGGAGAGACGGCGCACCAAGTATTTTTAAAAATTGGGTTTTAGACTTCTCTTCTTTATCAGATTCGAGCGCTCCAATCAGAACAATGCAACATTTATTATTATTATTATTATTATTATTATTATTATTGCGTCATTTTTCATCATATTCCGAATTCTGCTATGGTAACACTATCTACCAAGTCTGCGAGAAGACCTAAGGCAGGTCGTGGTTTGTTTATGACTTCATTTCATGTTTTTTCTATCTCCCCTAACATCCCTAGCGTTACATAGACAAAGTTCTCCTTAGTGTGTGGGCTGCACTTAACAAAACATTTTTGTATATCTCTTAAACTGGGGTTTCCAGGGATTCTTTCAATGTGTTGTTTTGTTCCATTTTTATAATTCCAAGTGCACCTACTATCACTAGCACGATTCTTGTTTTCAATTTCCACATTTTTTCTATTTCAATTTCCAGGTCTTTATATTTTGACAGTTTTTCAAATTCCTTGATTGCTATGTTACAATCCCCTGGACAAGCCATATCAATTAATAAACAAGTTTTTCTTTCTGGTTTTTAACAATAATGTTCGGCCTATTTGTTTCAATTTTTCTGTCTGTGTAGATGGTCTAATCCCATAGAATGGTGACATCTTCTATTTCTGTAACCGGTGCTGGGTGATGTTTATACCAGTGTTTACATGTTTTAAATTATTACACATTGTCCAATGTAAAATATTGTCCCACTCTATCGTGACGATTTTTATATTCATTTGGGGCAAGTACAGAACAACCTGAGATTAAATAGTCTATTGTTTCTTGGTATTTATCAGAGAACCTGCATTTTGGATCCACATTATTATGTATAATATTTGCCTGAAAGTTTCTAGTGAAAAGTCTTTGGTCTTGCGCTGCAAGAATAAAGCCTTCAGTTTCAGACTTTAATCCAGATGCACGTAACCATCGATGAGTATTAACTTTATCAACATTGGATTTATTGGCACGTTCTGGATATTGGCCATACAGAGGTTTGTCTTGCCTGCGTTGTTTCATCTGTTCAAGAGCTTTATCTTTAGCTTATATTTTCATATTTTTTGCCGCAATAATTGGTTCTTGGCTTCTGTTTTGCTTTTCTACAAAATCTACTAAATGTAAATCTCGTTTGTATTTACTGCCTTCTTTTATTATTGAATATTTTTTCTTTCTTTCCTCATGTTGCTTGAATAATTGTATCATCCTGTCTTTTGTTGTTTCTATGTATGTTATTAAGCCAATAGTTGTTGTCTTGTATGACAATTCCAGCTGAATAAGACGTCTTCCACCTTCTTTACGGGGTATGTATTGACGGCATACATCAGCCTTTGGATGATGCATCTTATGCTTAGAAAGAAGCTTTCTTGTTTTAGAATCCATTTGTCTGATGTCGTTTAGAGTCCAGTTTAAGATGTTGAAACTATATTGGACAACTGGGATGGCAAGGCTATTAATGGCTATAATTCTGTTCTGAGAATTCAATTTAGTTTTTAATATCATTCGTAGCCTTCTATAGTACTCTTTACCCACTATTTCTTTCATTTTTTATGGTGAATGTTTTCACTCTCATTTACACCTAGGTATTTATAAGACTTTTTTGGCTCTATATCATTTATTGTTACAGCAGGGTCTAAGCTAATTGAGGATGTTTCTTGTAGCAATCCTCATGAAACTTTAGCTGTAGCACATTTATTCAAATTGAATTTTATTCCAGTATCTTCGCTGAAGCATTTTACAGTTTGCAGAAGACCTTCCTGCTCATTATCATTCTTAGCATAAAAAATGTAAAATAGATGGCTTATTTTCTTTTGGGGTATTTTATAACCACATTCTGTCTTGTTAAGTTGACTGGTTAATGCTATTAATGATATGCAAAATAGTAAGGGAGACAAAGTGTCACCTTGAAATATACATCTTTTGATGTTTATTTCACCAGGTTCCATTTATATGATTCAGGTAAAGGGTTGTTTTCTATATTGACATACATTGTTTGATGAAATTGATGATGACGGGTGATATCTTGTATGTATCTGAAGTCTTTAAGATCCAGGAAGGTGGTACACTATCGAATGCCTTACGATAATCTATCCAGGCAGTACTAAGATTTTTCTTTGCATTGAAGCAGTTTTCCATAATCATCCTGTTAATAAGTAATTGATCTTTACATCTGTAACAACCACGTTTGCACCCTTTTTGTTCAAGCGGTAGTGTGTCATTTTTCTTCCAAAAAGAAATATGTCTGTTTTGTTAAAATAGATGTTAATAGTTTGTATGTTGTCGGGAGACATGTAATTGGTCTGTAGTTTTTCAGGTTATTTGTGTCACTATTCTTGGGTAGAAATGTAATTTCTTTGGTCATCCATGCAGGAATTTTAGTGGGATCGTCAACCATTTCTTGAAGTTCTTTGGCTAGTTTTTTACGTGCTGTATTTAAATAATATAGCCAAAAGTTAGGAATTTTACTATTATTATTATCATCATTATTAATACCATCATCAGTATTATTATTATCGTCATTATCATCATCATCATTATCATTATTACCATCATCCTTATTATTATCATCATCTTTTTATTATAATCATTATTATTATCATCATCACTATGGTTATCATCATTATCATCCTTATTATCATCATACTTATTATTATCATCTTTATCATTATAATAATTGTTATTATCATCATCATCATTATTATTATCATTATTATCATCCTTATTATTATCATCATCATTATTATCACCATCATTATTATCATCATCATTATGATTATTATCATCATTATCATCATCATTATTATTATCATCATCATTATGATTATTATTATCATTATCATCATCATTATTATCATCATCATCATTATGATTATTATCATCATTACCATCATCATTATTATCATCACCATCATTATGATTATTATCATCATTATAATCATCATTATTATCATCACCATCATTATGATTATTATCATCATTATCATCATCATTATTATCATCATTATCATCATCATTATTATCATCATCATTATGATTATTATCATCATTATCATCATCATTATTATCATCATTATCATCATTATGATTATTATCATCATTATCATCATCATTATTATCATCATCATCATTATGATTATTATCATCATTATCATCATCATTATTATCATCATCATCATTATGATTATTATCATCATTATCATCATCATTATTATCATCATCATCATTATGATTATTATCATCATTATCATCATCATTATTATCATCATCATCATTATGATTATTATCATCATCATTATTATTATCATCATCATCATTATAATTATTATCATTATCATCATCATTATTATCATCATCATCATTACGATTATTATCATCATTATCATCATCATTATTATCATTATCATCATTATGATTATTATCATCATTATCATCATCATTATTATTATCATCATCAGTAATATTATCATCATCATCATTATTATTATCATCATTATCATCATTATTATCATCATCATTATTATCATAATCATCATTATGATTATTATCATCATTATCATCATCATTATCATCACCATTATTATTATCATCATCCTAATTATTAACATTTTCATTATTATCATCATCATCATCATTATTATTATCATCATTATTATTGTTTTCAAGGAATTCTCGTCTAATGTCGATTGATTCATCTTCATCAGCGACACATTGTGCAATTGGTTATGTCACAGACAGATTCTTCTGTTTTAGCTCATGTGAAATATATCATACGTATATCATTTATTTTGGGTTGTATCTCATCTTCTGTCATACTATGTATTTCTATTTTGGCCTCAGTTTTGTTTGGCTTATTTCTGTACTTAGTTTTATATTTAGTTTTATCTTATCTATATATGTATTTGACTGTCTTTTCTTTCGCCTGGTGTCCTTTCGGACATTGTCAAGCCTATTCTGACCGGATAGGGTCTTATTTTAGTTCCTACCATATTTGGTATGTATGTACTTCTGAGATTATTTTTTGTGGTCTGTCCGTTATCTCTATTTGCAATGCAGCGTTATATGTTTGCACAATATTTTTGCACAATATGCTTAATAGACTATATCAAATGCAATTTTAAAAGCTGGCCTTTTTCTGACATTTGTGTGTAAGTTACTTTGTTGATTATTTGAATGATCTGGATTTTTGCTTCACTGTTTTCAATTGTGATGTTTTCAAGGGATTCTGCTCTAATGTCGATTGATTCATTTTGATCAGAATGCTGATTATTTGAATGATCTGGATGTTTGCTTCATTATTTTGAATTGTGATATTTTCAAGCGATTCTGCTCTAATGTCGATTGATTCATTTTGATCAGAATGCTGATCATTTGAATGATCTGGATTTTTGCTTCATTGTTTTCAATTGTGATATTTTCAAGCGATTCTGCTCTAATGTCGATTGATTCATTTTGATCAGAATGCTGATCATTTGAATGATCTGAATTTTTGCTTCATTGTTTTCAATTGTGATGTTTTCAAGAGATTCTGCTCTAATGTCGATTGATTCATTTTGATCAGAATGTTGATCATTTGAATGATCTGGATTTTTGCTTCATTATATTCAATTGTGATATTTTCAAGCGATTCTGCTCTAATGTCGATTGATTCATTTTGATCAGAATGCTGATCATTTGAATGATCTGGATTTTTGCTTCATTGTTTTCAATTGTGATGTTTTCAAGCGATTCTGCTCTAATGTCGATTGATTCATTTTGATCAGAATGCTGATCATTTGAATGATCTGGATTTTTGCTTCATTGTTTTCAATTGTGATATTTTCAAGCGATTCTGCTCTAATGTCTATTGATTCATTTTGATCAGAATGCTGATAATTTGAATGATCTGGATTTTTGCTTCATTGTTTTCAATTGTGATGTTTTCAAGCGATTCTGCTCTAATGTCGATTGATTCATTTTGATCAGAATGCTGATCATTTGAATGATCTGGATTTTTGCTTGAGTATTTATAATTGTGATATTTTCAAGCGATTCTGCTCTAATGTCGATTGATTCATTTTGATCAGAATGCTGATCATTTGAATGATCTGGATTTTTGCTTCATTGTTTTCAATTGTGATGTTTTCAAGCAATTCTGCTCTAATGTCGATTGATTCATTTTGATCAGAATGCTGATCATTTGAATGATCTGGATTTTTGCTTCATTGTTTTCAATTGTGATATTTTCAAGCGATTCTGCTCTAATGTCGATTGATTGATTTTGATCAGAATGCTGATCATTTGAATGATCTGGATGTTTGCTTCATTGTTTTCAATTGTGATATTTTCAAGCGATTCTGCTCTAATGTCTATTGATTCATTTTGATCAGAATGCTGATCATTTGAATGATCTGTATGTTTGCTTCAGTGTTTTCAATTGTGATATTTTCAAGCGATTTTGCTCTAATGTCGATTGATTCATTTTGATCAGAATGCTGATCATTTGAATGATCTGGATGTTTGCTTCATTGTTTTCAATTGTGATGTTTTCAAGCGATTCTGCTCTAATGTCGATTGATTCATTTTGATCAGAATGCTGATCATTTGAATGATCTGGACTTTTGATTCATTGTTTTCAATTGTGATATTTTCAAGCGATTCTGCTCTAATGTCGATTGATTCATTTTGATCAGAATGCTGATCATTTGAATGATCTGGATTTTTGCTTCATTGTTTTCAATTGTGATATTTTCAAGCGATTCTGCTCTAATGTCGATTGATTCATTTTGATCAGAATGCTGATCATTTGAATGATCTGGATTTTTGCTTCATTGTTTTCAATTGTGATATTTTCAAGCGATTCTGCTCTAATGTCGATTGATTCATTTTGATCAGAATGCTGATCATTTGAATGATCTGGATTTTTGCTTCATTGTTTTCAATTGTGATATTTTCAAGCGATTCTGCTCTAATGTCGATTGATTCATTTTGATCAGAATGCTGATCATTTGAATGATCTGGATGTTTGCTTCATTGTTTTCAATTGTGATATTTTCAAGCGATTCTGCTCTAATGTCTATTGATTCATTTTGATCAGAATGCTGATCATTTGAATGATCTGTATGTTTGCTTCAGTGTTTTCAATTGTGATATTTTCAAGCGATTCTGCTCTAATGTCGATTGATTCATTTTGATCAGAATGCTGATCATTTGAATGATCTGGATTTTTGCTTCATTATTTTCAATTGTGATATTTTCAAGCGATTCTGCTCTAATGTCGATTGATTCATTTTGATCAGAATGCTGATCATTTGAATGATATGGATGTTTGCTTCAGTGTTTTCAATTGTGATATTTTCAAACGATTCTGCTCTAATGTCGATTGATTCATTTTGATCAGAATGCTGATCATTTGAATGATCTGGATTTTTGCTTCATTGTTTTCAATTGTGATATTTTCAAGCGATTCTGCTCTAATGTCGATTGATTCATTTTGATCAGAATGCTGATCATTTGAATGATCTGTATGTTTGCTTCAGTGTTTTCAATTGTGATATTTTCAAGCGATTCTGCTCTAATGTCGATTGATTCATTTTGATCAGAATGCTGATCATTTGAATGATCTGGATTTTTGCTTCATTGTTTTTAATTGTGATATTTTCAAGCGATTCTGCTCTAATGTCGATTGATTCATTTTGATCAGAATGCTGATCATTTGAATGATCTGTATGTTTGCTTCAGTGTTTTCAATTGTGATATTTTCAAGCGATTCTGCTCTAATGTCGATTGATTCATTTTGATCAGAATGCTGATCATTTGAATGATCTGTATGTTTGCTTCATTGTTTTCAATTGTGATATTTTCAAGCGATTCTGCTCTAATGTCGATTGATTCATTTTGATCAGAATGCTGATCATTTGAATGATCTGTATGTTTGCTTCAGTGTTTTCAATTGTGATATTTTCAAGCGATTCTGCTCTAATGTCGATTGATTCATTTTGATCAGAATGCTGATCATTTGAATGATCTGGATTTTTGCTTCATTATTTTCAATTGTGATATTTTCAAGCGATTCTGCTCTAATGTCGATTGATTCATTTTGATCAGAATGCTGATCATTTGAATGATCTGGATTTTTGCTTCATTATTTTCAATTGTGATATTTTCAAGCGATTCTGCTCTAATGTCGATTGATTCATTTTGATCAGAATGCTGATCATTTGAATGATCTGTATGTTTGCTTCATTGTTTTCAATTGTGATATTTTCAAGCGATTCTGCTCTAATGTCGATTGATTCATTTTGATCAGAATGCTGATCATTTGAATGATCTGTATGTTTGCTTCAGTGTTTTCAATTGTGATATTTTCAAGCGATTCTGCTCTAATGTCGATTGATTCATTTTGATCAGAATGCTGATCATTTGAATGATCTGTATGTTTGCTTCAGTGTTTTCAATTGTGATATTTTCAAGCGATTCTGCTCTAATGTCGATTGATTCATTTTGATCAGAATGCTGATCATTTGAATGATCTGGATTTTTGCTTCATTGTTTTTAATTGTGATACATTTTCAAGCGATTCTGCTCTAATGTCGATTGATTCATTTTGATCAGAATGCTGATCATTTGAATGATCTGTTTGCTTCAGTGTTTTCAATTGTGATATTTTCGGTTGATTCTGCTTTAATGTCGATTGATTCATTTTGATCAGAATGCTGATCACTTGAATGATCTGTAAGGCTTTGCTTCATTGTTTTCAATTGCATATTTTCAAGCGATTCTGCTCTAATGTCGATTGATTCATTTTTGATCAGAATGCTGATCATTTGAATGATCTGTATGTTTGCTTCAGTGTTTTCAATTGTGATATTTTCAAGCGATTCGCTCTAATGTCGATTGATTCATTTGATCAGAATGCTGATCATTTCGAATGATCTGGATTTTGGCTCTGCTGCTTTCAATTGTGATATTTTCAAGCGATTCTGCCTCTAATGTCGATTGATTCATTTGATCAGAATGCTGATCATCGGACGGATCTGATTTTTGCTTCATTATTTTCAATTGTGATATTTTCATGATTCTGCCTTAATGTCGATTGATTCATATATATATATATATATATATATATATATACCCCCCCCCCCCCCCCCCCCCCCCCCCCCCCCCCTCTCTGCTGACTGAATGATCTGTATGGTTTGCTTCCATTGTTTCACAGATATTTCGCCGACTGCTTCAATACCGGATTGATTCATTTTGATCAGAATGCTGATCATCGAATGATCTGTGTTTGCTTCAGTGTTTTCACCGATATTTTCATGATCTGCTCTTAATGGGTCGATTGATTCATTTTGATCAGAATGCTGATCACTGAATGATCTGTGTTTGCTTCAGTGTTTTCAATTTAGATATTTCTGCCGATTCTTGCTCTAATTGTCGATTGATTCATTTTGATCAGAATGACCATTTGGAAGGATTCATGTTTGCTTCATTGTTTTCAATTGTGATATTTTCAAGTGATTCTGCTCCAAGGACGATTGATTCATTTTGATCAGAATGCTGATCATTTGAATGATCTGTATGTTTGCTTCAGTGTTTTCAATTGCATATTGTTGATTCTGGTTTCAGAATGTTACTGATTCATTTTGATCTTTAGAATGCTGATCATTTTGAATATCTGTATGTTTGCTTCTAGTGTTTTCAATTCGTATTTTCAAGCGATTCTGCTCTGGCGATCGCATTGGATTCATTTTGATCAGAACGTTGATCATTTGAATGATCTGAATGTTTGCTTCATTGCTTTCAATTGTGATATTTTCAAGCGATTCTGCTCTAATGTCGATTTGATTCATTTGATCAGAATGCTGATCATTTGAATGATCTGAAGTGTTTGCTTCAGTGTTTTCAATTGTGACATTTTCAAGCGATTCTGCTCTAATGTCGATTGATTCATTTTGATCAGAATGTATTGATCTTATTTGAATGATCTGTATGTCGGTTTCAGTGTTTTCACCAGATATTTCGCCGATTCTCGTTCAAGGACGATTTGATTCATTTTGATCAGAATGCTGATCATTTGAATGATCTGTATGCTTGTTTCATTGTTTTCAACGGTGATATTTTCAAGCGATTCTGCTCTAATGTCGATTGATTCATTTTGATCAGAATGCTGATCATTTGAATGATCTGTATGTTTGCTCATGTTTTCAATTGTGATATTTTCAAGCGATTCTCGTCTATGACGATTGATTCATTTTGATCAGAATGCTGATCATTTGAATGATCTGGATTTGCTTCATTGTTTTCAATTGTGATATTTTCTGCCGATTCTGCTCTAATGTTTATCGATTGATTCATTTTGATCGAATGCTTGGATCATTTGAATGATCTGTATGTTTGCTTCAGTGTTTTCAATTGGTATATTTTCGTTGATCGCCCTAAGGACGATTTTATCCATTTTGATCAGAACGTCGATCATTTGAATGATCTGTATGTTTGCTTCATTGTTTTCAATTGTGATATTTTCAAGCGATTCTGCTCTAATGTCGATTGATTCATTTTGATCAGAATGCTGATCATTTGAATGATCTGGATTTTTGCTTCATTATTTTCAATTGTGATATTTTCAAGCGATTCTGCTCTAATGTCGATTGATTCATTTTGATCAGAATGCTGATCATTTGAATGATCTGTATGTTTGCTTCAGTGTTTTCAATTGTGATATTTTCAAGCGATTCTGCTCTAATGTCGATTGATTCATTTTGATCAGAATGCTGATCATTTGAATGATCTGTATGTTTGCTTCAGTGTTTTCAATTGTGATATTTTCAAGCGATTCTGCTCTAATGTCGATTGATTCATTTTGATCAGAATGCTGATCATTTGAATGATCTGGATGTTTGCTTCATTATTTTCAATTGTGATATTTTCAAGCGATTCTGCTCTAATGTCGATTGATTCATTTTGATCAGAATGCTGATCATTTGAATGATCTGGATTTTTGCTTCATTATTTTCAATTGTGATATTTTCAAGCGATTCTGCTCTAATGTCGATTGATTCATTTTGATCAGAATGCTGATCATTTGAATGATCTGTATGTTTGCTTCATTGTTTTCAATTGTGATATTTTCAAGCGATTCTGCTCTAATGTCGATTGATTCATTTTGATCAGAATGCTGATCATTTGAATGATCTGTATGTTTGCTTCATTGTTTTCAATTGTGATATTTTCAAGCGATTCTGCTCTAATGTCGATTGATTCATTTTGATCAGAATGCTGATCATTTGAATGATCTGTATGTTTGCTTCATTGTTTTCAATTGTGATATTTTCAAGCGATTCTGCTCTAATGTCGATTGATTCATTTTGATCAGAATGCTGATCATTTGAATGATCTGTATGTTTGCTTCAGTGTTTTCAATTGTGATATTTTCAAGCGATTCTGCTCTAATGTCGATTGATTCATTTTGATCAGAATGCTGATCATTTGAATGATCTGTATGTTTGCTTCATTGTTTTCAATTGTGATATTTTCAAGCGATTCTGCTCTAATGTCGATTGATTCATTTTGATCAGAATGCTGATCATTTGAATGATCTGTATGTTTGCTTCATTTTTTTCAATTGTGATATTTTCAAGCGATTCTGCTCTAATGTCGATTGATTCATTTTGATCAGAATGCTGATCATTTGAATGATCTGTATGTTTGCTTCATTGTTTTCAATTGTGATATTTTCAAGCGATTCTGCTCTAATGTCGATTGATTCATTTTGATCAGAATGTTGATCATTTGAATGATCTGGATTTTTGCTTCATTGTTTTCAATTGTGATATTTTCAAGCGATTCTGCTCTAATGTCTATTGATTCATTTTGATCAGAATGCTGATCATTTGAATGATCGTATGTTTGCTTCAGTGTTTTCAATTGTGATATTTTCTTGCGATTGATTCTTTTGCTCTAATGTCGATTGATTTTCAATTGATCAAGATTGCTGATTCATTTTGATGAATCTGTATGTGTCAGTTTGTTCATTGTTTTGATATTTTCAAGCGATTCTGCTCTAATGTCGATTGATTCATTTTATCAGAATGCTGATCATTTGAATGATCTGTATGTTTGCTTCAGTGTTTTCAATTGTGATATTTTCAAGCGATTCTGCTCTAATGTCGATTGATTCATTTTGATCAGAATGCTGATCATTTGAATGATCTGTATGTTTGCTTCAGTGTTTTCAATTGTGATATTTTCAAGCGATTCTGCTCTAATGTCGATTGATTCATTTTGATCAGAATGCTGATCATTTGAATGATCTGTATGTTTGCTTCAGTGTTTTCAATTGTGATATTTTCAAGCGATTCTGCTCTAATGTCGATTGATTCATTTTGATCAGAATGCTGATCATTTGAATGATCTGTATGTTTGCTTCAGTGTTTTCAATTGTGATATTTTCGCTGATTCTGCTCTAATGTCGATTGATTCATTTTGATCAGAATGCTGATCATTTGAATGATCTGTATGTTTGCTTCAGTGTTTTCAATTGTGATATTTTCGCTGATTCTGCTCTAATGTCGATTGATTCATTTTGATCAGAATGCTGATCATTTGAATGATCTTGTATGTTTGCTTCAGTGCTTTCAATTGTGATATTTTCAAGCGATTCGTTCTTAATGTCGATTGATTCATTTTGATCATGAATGTTGATCATTTGAATGATCTGTATGTTTGCTTCATTGTTTTCAATTGTGATATTTTCAAGCGATTCTGCTCTAATGTCGATTGATTCATTTTGATCAGAATGCTGATCATTTGAATGATCTTGTATGTTTGCTTCATTGTTTTCAATTGTGATATTTTCAAGCGATTCTGCTCTAATGCCGATTGATTCATTTTGATCAGAATGCTGATCATTTGAATGATCTGTATGTTTGCTTCAGTGTTTTCAATTGTGATATTTTCAAGCGATTCTGCTCTAATGTCGATTGATTCATTTGATCAGAATGCTGATCATTTGAATGATCTGTATGTTTGCTTCAGTGTTTTCAATTGTGATATTTTCAAGGATTCTGCTCTAATGTCGATTGATTCATTTTGATCAGAATGCTGATCATTTGAATGATCTGTATGTTTGTTTCCTAGTGTTTTCACTAGATATTTTCAAAGGATTCTGCTCTAATGTCGATTGATTCATTTGATCAGAATGCTGATCATTTGAATGATCTGTATGTTTGCTTCAGTGTTTTCAATTGTGATATTTTCTAGCGATTCTGCTCTAATGTCGATTGATTCATTTTGATCAGAATGCTGATCATTTGAATGATCTGTATGTTTGCTTCAGTGTTTTCAATTGTGATATTTTCAAGCGATTCTGCTCTAATGTCGATTGATTCTATTTGATCAGAATGCTGATCATTTGAATGATCTGTATGTTTGCTTCAGTGTTTTCAATTGTGATATTTTCAAGCGATTCTGCTCTAATGTCGATTGATTCATTTTGATCAGAATGCTGATCATTTGAATGATCTGTATGTTTGCTTCAGTGTTTTCAATTGTGATATTTTCAAGCGACTTCTGCTCTAATGTCGATTGATTCATTTTGATCAGAATGCTGATCATTTGAATGATCTGTATGTTTGCTTCAGTGTTTTCAATTGTGATATTTTCAAGCGATTCTGCTCTAATGTCGATTGATTCATTTTGATCAGAATGCTGATCATTTGAATGATCTGTATGTTTGTTTCAATGTTTTCAATTGTGATATTTTCAAGCGATCTTGCTCCAAGGACGATTGATTCATTTTGATCAGAATGCTGATCATTTGAATGATCTGGATTTTTGTTTCATTGTTTTCAATTGTGATATTTTCAAGCGATTCTGCTCTAATGTCGATTGATTCATTTTGATCAGAATGCTGATCATTTGAATGATCTGTATGTTTGCTTCAGTGTTTTCAATTGTGATATTTTCAAGCGATTCTGCTCTAATGTCGATTGATTCATTTTGATCAGAATGCTGATCATTTGAATGATCTGTATGTTTGCTTCAATGTTTTCAATTGTGATATTTCAAGCGATTCTGCTCCAAGGACGATTGATTCATTTTGATATCAGAATGCTGATCATTTGAATGATCTTGGATTTTTGCTTCATTATTTTCAATTGTGATATTTTCAAGCGATTCTGCTCTAATGTCGATTGATTCATTTTGATCAGAATGCTGATCATTTGAATGATCTGTATGTTTGCTTCATTGTTTTCAATTGTGATATTTTCAAGCGATTCTGCTCTAATGTCGATTGATTCATTTTGATCAGAATGCTGATCATTTGAATGATCTGTATGTTTGCTTCAGTGTTTTCAATTGTGATATTTTCAAGCGATTCTGCTCTAATGTCGATTGATTCATTTTGATCAGAATGCTGATCATTTGAATGATCTGTATGTTTGCTTCAGTGTTTTCAATTGTGATATTTTCAAGCGATTCTGCTCTAATGTCGATTGATTCATTTTGATCAGAATGCTGATCATTTGAATGATCTGTATGTTTGCTTCAATGTTTTCAATTGTGATATTTTCAAGCGATTCTGCTCCAAGGACGATTGATTCATTTTGATCAGAATGCTGATCATTTGAATGATCTGGATTTTTGCTTCATTGTTTTCAATTGTGATATTTTCAAGCGATTCTGCTCTAATGTCGATTGATTCATTTTGATCAGAATGTTGATCATTTGAATGATCTGGATTTTTGCTTCATTGTTTTCAATTGTGATATTTTCAAGCGATTCTGCTCTAATGTCGATTGATTCATTTTGATCAGAATGCTGATCATTTGAATGATCTGGATTTTTGCTTCATTGTTTTCAATTGTGATATTTTCAAGCGATTCTGCTCTAATGTCTATTGATTCATTTTGATCAGAATGTTGATCATTTGAATGATCTGGATTTTTGCTTCATTGTTTTCAATTGTGATATTTTCAAGCGATTCTGCTCTAATGTCGATTGATTGATTTTGATCAGAATGCTGATCATTTGAATGATCTGGATTTTTGCTTCATTGTTTTCAATTGTGATATTTTCAAGCGATTCTGCTCTAATGTCTATTGATTCATTTTGATCAGAATGCTGATCATTTGAATGATCTGGATTTTTGCTTCATTGTTTTCAATTGCAATATTTTCTGCCGATTCTGCTCTAATGTCGATTGATTCATTTTGATCAGAATGTTGATCATTTGAATGATCTGGATTTTTGCTTCATTGTTTTCAATTGTGATATTTTCAAGCGATTCTGTCGAATGTCTATTGATTCATTTTGATCAGAATGTGCTGGACTGGCCTGAATGATCTGTACGTTTGCTCTGCGTTTTCAATTGTGATATTTTTCAAGCGATTCTGCTCTAATGTCGATTGATTCATTTTGATCAGAATGCTGATCATTTGAATGATCTGTATGTTTGCTTCAGTGTTTTCAATTGTGATATTTTCAAGCGATTCTGCTCTAATGTCGATTGATTCATTTTGATCAGAATGCTGATCATTTGAATGATCTGGTATGTTTGCTTCAATGTTTTCAATTGTGATATTTTCAAGCGATTCTGCTCCAAGGACGATTGATTCATTTTGATCAGAATGCTGATCATTTGAATGATCTGGATTTTTGCTTCATTGTTTTCAATTGTGATATTTTCAAGCGATTCTGCTCTAATGTCGATTGATTCATTTTGATCAGAATGCTGATCATTTGAATGATCTGTATGTTTGCTTCTCCATCGTTTTCAATTGTGATATTTTCAAGCGATTCTGCTCCAAGGACGATTGATTCATTTTGATCAGAATGCTCGATCATTTGAATGATCTGGATTTTTGCTTCATTGTTTTCAATTGTGATATTTTCAAGCGATTTGCCCTAATGTCGATTGATTCATCTTGATCAGAATGTTGATCATTTGAATGATCTGGATTTTTGCTTCATTGTTTTCAATTGTGATATTTTTCAAGCGATTCTGCTCTAATGTCGATTGATTCATTTTGATCAGAATGCTGATCATTTGAATGATCTGGATTTTTGCTTCATTGTTTTCAATTGTGATATTTTCAAGCGATTTCGTTCAATGTCTATTGATTCATTTTGATCAGAATGTTGACTCATTTGAATGATCTGGATTTTTGCTTCATTGTTTTCAATTGTGATATTTTCTGCATGATTCTGCTTCCAATGTCGATTGATTCATTTTGATCAGAATGCTGATCATTTGAATGATCTGGATTTTTGCTTCATTGTTTTCAATTGTGATATTTTCAAGCGATTCTGCTCTAATGTCTATTGATTCATTTTGATCGAATGCTGATCATTTGAATGATCTGGATTTTTGCTTCATTGTTTTCAATTGTGATATTTTCAAGCGATTCTGCTTCAATGTCGATTGATTCATTTTGATCAGAATGTTGATCATTTGAATGATCTGGATTTTGCTTCATTGTTTTCAATTGTGATATTTTCAAGCGATTCTGCTCTAATGTCTATTGATTCATTTTGATCAGAATGCTGATCATTTGAATGATCTGTATGTTTGCTTCAGTGTTTTCAAATTGTGATATTTTCAAGCGATTCTGCTCTAATGCTCGTGATTGATTCATTTTGATCAGAATGCTGATCATTTGAATGATATGGATGTTTGCTTCAGTGTTTTCAATCAGGATATTTTCAAGCGATTCTGCTCTAATGTCGATTGATTCATTTTGCTCAGAATGCTGATCATTTGAATGATCAGATTTTTGTCATTGTTTTCAATTGTGATATTTTCAAGCGATTCTGTCTAATGTCGATTGATTCATTTTGATCAGAACGTTGATCATTTGAATGATCTGGATTTTTGCTTCATTATTTTCAATTGTGATATTTTCAAACGATTCTGCTCTAATGTCGATTGATTCATTTTGATCAGAATGCTGATCATTTGAATGATCTGGATGTTTGCTTCATTGTTTTCAATTGTGATGTTTTCAAGCGATTCTGCTCTAATGTCGATTGATTCATTTTGATCAGAATACTGATTATTTGAATGATCTGGATTTTTGCTTCATTGTTTTCAATTGTGATGTTGTCAAGCGATTCTGCTCTAATGTCTATTGATTCATTTTGATCAGAATGCTGATTATTTGAATGATCTGGATTTTTGCTTCATTGTTTTCAATTGTGATGTTTTCAAGCGATTCTGCTCTAATGTCGATTGATTCATTTTGATCAGAATGCTGATCATTTGAATGATCTAGATTTTTGCTTCATTATTTTCAATTGTGATGTTTTCAAGCCATTCTGCTCTAATGTCTATTGATTCATTTTGATCAGATTCTGAAGTGCAATTTTTCTGTCGCAGTTTGATGATTCCATTTTATTTCCTGAGAGATAATTATTGCTTATCTAATTTATTTTAGTTTGTATCTAATTCTCTGTCATATTATCTATTTTGTACTCTTGCCTCACCTTTGTTTGGTTCATGTCTGATTGTACTTATAATTAGTTTTATCTCATTTATTTTAGTTTGTGTTAAATCCTTGGTAAAAGTTTACAATATACGAGGCTTTTACTCGAGAGTAGAAGACAACCAACACGATAGTATATGGAGAGAAGTGAGGGTTATTGCAATAGAGAATACAATCAGTGGATAGACAGGGATTAGTAAGACATTACTTATTTCCGAAGCAAGGCACCGGTTAATGCGGGACTCACTATATATAGTTCCCTGTATTAGTAAGTCCGCATGCAAGTTACTTTACTGATATTTTTTTTTGCTTCAGTTTTTTCAACCGATTCTGCTCTAATATCGATTGATTTATTTTGACCAGAATCTGAATTGGTGCAATTGTTTCTGTCGCAGTTTGATGATTTCGTTTTATTTCCTGAGAGATAATTATTGCATATCTAATTTATTTTAGTTTGTATCTCATCCTCTGTCATATTATCTATTTCTACTCTTACCTCATTTTTGTTCAGGTTATGTCTAATTGTACTTTGTCATATATTTATTTTGATTTTATATAATTTTATATAATTTTAGATTGTGTTGTTTCTTTGATAAAGGGTTACAATGTACAAGGTTTTACTGGAGGAGAAAAAACAACCAACACAATAGTAGATGGAAAGAAGAAAATTTTATTGCTATAGAGAGTACAATCAGTAGATAGAGAGAGATTAGTCAGACATTACTAATTTCCGAAGCAAGACACCGGTTTATACGGGACTAACTATATATAGTTCCCTGTATTAGTAAGTCCACATGGGGAAAAGGCGGTGTAGGATATTTTATTACAAGAGTTTCTATCTCATCTTCTATAATATTATCTATTTCCACTCTTGCCTAATTTTTGTTTGACTTATTCCTGATTGTACTTTGTTTCATATTTACGAGGATCATTCAATAAATAGGCTGAATGTTTCAGTATAAGGATTTCTAATACAGACAGAAGCTTACTTTTTTTTATTTCTCAACGTAGTCTCCCAGCAGTGTCACACACTTTTTCCATCTGTGCACAAGCTTCCGTATTCCCTCGGCGTAAAAATCTTTGGACTGATGTCTCAGCCAATCGCTCACAGCACTTTTGACTTCATCGTCACTTTCACACTTCGTGCCTATCGTGAACGCTTTCAAGGAACCAAACAAGTGAAAGTCTGAAGGAACAAGGTCTGTGCTGTAACGGGGATGAGGGAGCACTTCCCAGCCCAGCTCGTTGATGGTCTGCACCGTTTGGGCTTCTGTGTGAGGCCTTACGTTATCCTGATGCAAGATGACTTCGAATAGGCAAGGTCATCATTGATAATTTTGTGTGCTGTCCCAACAGATCGGCTCAAAGTCCTTGCAATGTCATCCACTGCCACGCTTCTCTTATTTATTGAATGACCCTCGTAGAAGTCCTTATACCGAAAAATTCACCTTAATTATTGAATGACCCTCCTAGAAGTCATTATACCGAAAAATTCACCTTATTTATTGAATGACCCTCGTAGAAGTCTTTATATCGAAAAATTCCCCTTATTTATTGAATGACCCTCGTAGAAGTCCTTATACCGAAAAAATCACCTTATTAATTGAATGACCCTCGTAGAATTCTTTATACCGAAAAATTCACCTTAATTATTGAATGACCCTCGTAGAAGTCCTTATACAGAAAAATTCACCTTAATTATTGAATGACCCTCGTAGAAGTCCTTATACAGAAAAATTCACCTTAATTATTGAATGACCCTCGTAGAAGTCTTTATACCGAAAAATTCACCTTAATTATTGAATGACCCTCGTAGAAGTCTTTATACCGAAAAAATCACCTTAATTATTGAATGACCCTCGTAGAAGTCCTTATACAGAAAAATTTACCTTAATTATTGAATGACCCTCGTAGAAGTCCTTCTACAGAAAAATTCACCTTAATTATTGAATGACCCTCGTAGAAGTCTTTATGCCGAAAAATTCACCCTCGTAGTTTTATTTTATCTTTTTCTCTATTTGGCAGTCTTTTATTTCGCATTATTATTATTATTATTATTATTGTCCTGGGTGAAGGAACAGAATGGTAGGAGATTTTGATAAGATTTATGCTAACTTGTTTGATTAAGTAATCAACTAACAGAAAATTTCAAGATGAACAAAATCGCCATCATATTGTTGTATATCAATAAACAACAAACACGCATATATATAAAAATATAAGTTATATTTTTATTAATGACGATGAACCGTGTAGCACAGGGACAGAGAATTGAGAGCGCGCTTCTAATGGGGTTGACGGGAGTGTCTCTCTTCACCGGCCGATCTCTGTCTACTGTCTGGCTCTCTGTCTGTCTCGTCTGGTGAAATCCGTGCGCCGAGGTCTTTTTATAATCTCCAAACCGGGACTTCCGATTTTTGCCTCGCCCACGCACACCCACGTAATTCTCAGAGACACCTGTTCTGTTTGCCTCTGTCCATTTCCGCTACTGCCGGAAATAAGGTCAAACAAACATCCGTTCCTTTCAACGACCGGAAAACAACCCCGCTTGCATCACTTCCTCGGGTGGGACCAGATTGTTATATTACATTCCTCGCCCACCCATTTTCCAAAATGTTCACCTAAGAACATTTTAAGCGCAACACCTTCACTCTCCTCCCCATGCCACACAAGCCCGACAATTGTATAAAACATGTGCACGCCAAAACAACAAACATGTGCATGCCGAAACAAAAAAAACAACAAAAAAATATATAGGGGAGCCTACATCGGCAACCCAACAATGTTCGTGTCCATCTTGGAAATTGTTCTACCAGCTCGATGTTTCATTGTTCTTTTTTTTCTTTTAATATCCATTTTCACAGAATTGGGCAAAGTTCTTAAAAATGTTCATTTTCTTTCTCAACTCTGTCCATAAGCGTAGACTCCTCGATGCATAACCACATGATTATAGGCGGTAATCGCGCCCCAGTTTCTAAACTAACATCGAGTAAATGACCTTTGACCAACACCATGCGTGCTTCTGCTCGAGTTTATTGTTACACATGTAACTTAATTTAATTTAATTTAATTTCAAACATACTATGTTTGAACACAGAAAAATGGCCATTATCTGCCGTACATATCATTCATAGTCTGACCGAGAAATGTTCAATAGAAAATGAAGAAAATTACCCTGATTCCAACGTTAATCCGCATGCAATTTACTTGTGGAGGATATTAATTTAGTCTAAAAAAAATGGACCCGTGACTCGTAGTTCCTTAGTTTGTACGATGCTTCCCATTCCTTGAACTACTTCCTCTGGATTCGAAACCAAGCATATCTGATTTGTTGACATCTCTCTGTTTAACGCAGAGACATTTGAGTGTTGAACACCCGTTGACCCCGGAGTACTATTCACAACGGATAACTCAATTTCCTTTCCCGAAGCACTGTTGCTTCTTTTACACTTAAAAATCCGCTTCCTAGCTATTATTCCAAGGATTATCATAACGCCGACCACGCCAGCAATGACCCCTATCGTCAACTTCTTCGGGAGTTCCTCACATCCTTCACTAAATCTCTCCATATTTATCTGTTCCAAGGTATTTACTAGTTTGCGGATAGGAATCTCCTCCATATCGCGCAATTCTACCGGCATGGTGTCCACTGAAAAATTGGTAAATTACTGCGTAATTGGGGACCAAACCACTGAACCAGAGACGTATAATTTACTTTATGCTTTAGATACTATTAATAATTTTCCACGTTTGTATCTTTCTTTTTGTTCCGATCAACTGTGGAATCCTCAGGTCTATCCGTGTCAATATAAAGTTTTCAGAAATTAATATATCTTCAAAAGATATTTCCCAAGTCACATAAATGAAAATTCACAGAGGATGTTGAATTGATGGGAACCTGCACAAAAGCATAATTCACAACCATAGAAATGTAAATCATTTTGTAGTGTACAGTCATTGAAAAGAAAAAAAAAAACCTAACACTGCACAACCCAACGAAAACATTGTTATCAACAAGTTAATCCAATTATCCACTTTAAAGAGTAGAAGAAACTTCCTTTACATGATTTTACATTTCACTTACTCAATAAAAGTAAGATTAATTAAGCAACATACCAGTAAACTCACTTCACATATATAGTAAAATATTAACAACAAAAATAAATCATTAACTCAGATGTTTTGTACTTACAGATAGGTAAATATCTCAACTTTAATACTCCTGTCAACTTTAACACCCCCGTCAACCCCAAACCTATGCGCTACTCTCTACATGTAGTCCTAACCCCCTCCGTTCTACCGAACAATCCATTTTTCAACTCTAGGGCCAGATCGGCAAAAGTATGCATTTTTTTTTTCTAACTGGACTTATTATAAACACGAGCAGAGAACACACACACTATCAAATCAATGAGTCACCTACCTTGGCTGATTGTCTATAGTCGCGCGGCTGCTATATATTTTCGTCTTCTTTTTTTCTTTCTATCTGGTAGTTTTAAGTCCGTTGAATTTTCAATCGTTGCCGTGGTAACCAGCTCGTATCTATCTGTTTTGTTGTCTCAAAACAGCAAGTCACTAGCACCAAAAAGACACGTCTGTTACGCCCTGCGAATGCTGGTTCCAGTTATATCGACGAACAGGCAACACCATATATATATAAAAATATAAGTTATATTTTTATTAATGACGATGAACCGTGTAGCACAGGGACAGAGAATTGAGAGCGCGCTTCTAATGGGGTTGACGGGAGTGTCTCTCTTCACCGGCCGATCTCTGTCTACTGTCTGGCTCTCTGTCTGTCTCGTCTGGTGAAATCCGTGCGCCGAGGTCTTTTTATAATCTCCAAACCGGGACTTCCGATTTTTGCCTCGCCCACGCACACCCACGTAATTCTCAGAGACACCTGTTCTGTTTGCCTCTGTCCATTTCCGCTACTGCCGGAAATAAGGTCAAACAAACATCCGTTCCTTTCAACGACCGGAAAACAACCCCGCTTGCATCACTTCCTCGGGTGGGACCAGATTGTTATATTACAATATTATACAGAAATAGTTTTGTTTTGCTTGCAAATAAACATGTGTAAATTTTATGTATATAGATTCCTGTGCATGTTAAGTTCCGAACTATAAGTTCATTGTTACCGCATTCATAATTGATGTTTTGAAGCGTAGGGTTTCTCTTTTTTTATTAGTAATGCCTCCATTATTTTTAATTTTGCATTTTTTAATTTTTAATCATCCACATACAAAAGAAAACTTTGCAGCAGTAGGTTGCTATTTTTTCTGCTTGCCAAATAAACCTGCAGAACCCAATCTATCCTGCTATTTAACCTGTCGCTGGGGAAGCAGTGATAGATTAATTCATTTTTCAATGGTATTTGTGAGTAAGTGAACGCCAGGAATTCAACTGGGATTCGAACTCGGCTCTCTAATTTCTGATTACACAACGCACAAGTTTATAAGTCCCTACTGCAATATAAAATCGTTATATTTGCTTTGATATTGTCTATCAGAAGAGAAAATGTGTCGTTAAAGACAAATTTCTCTCCATTCACAGACGTATTTTAAACATTTAACTTAAATTTAATTATGTGTACTCTTTTTCTATGTGCCTTGTCTTTTCAGGACGTAGGCGATCATGGCCTTCCACGTCTTCCTATTCCTGGTGGATCTGAGCACACTTTCTTCTGCAACATCACGCAACCTCCGTTCTGTCATCCACCTGCCCAGGCCCTTCAAATATGTTATCCGCTGCTTTCCTTTGTCTCTTTTTCCTTCCATCTGCCCTGTTAGTATCAGGTTCTCCAAGCCCTCCTTCCTTACTACATGTCCCAGGAACTTTTGTTGTCTTTTCCTGATGTTTAGTATTAATTTCCTTTTTGTTTCCATCCTTTCCAAAACCTCGTCATTGCTCACATGCTCGATCCATGATATCCGCAGCATCCTTCTGTAGAACCACATTTCAGTTGCTTCAAGTTTTTCCTTCATCTTTGATGACATTGCCTAGCATTCACTGCCATATTGAAGAACTGACATTACATAGCAATCTAGTACTCTCTTCTTTGTTTCCAGTGAAAGTTTCCTGTGTCTTAATACTTTACTCAGCTTCTGGAACGCGTCTTTCGCTATGGCAATTCGCCTTTAGATCTCTGTGTAGCACTTTCCGTCTTCTATTAGAACACTTCTCAGGTGTTTAAATTTTTATGCTTGCTTGATTTTAGTATCTCCCAACCCTCCTTCCTTACTGCATGTCCCAGGAACTTTAGTTGTCTCTTCCTGATGCTTAGTATTAATTTCCTTTTCGTTTCCATCCTTTCCAAAACCTCATCATTGCTCACATGCTCGGTCCACGATATCCACAGCATCCTTCTGTAGAACCACATTTCAGCTGTTTCCAATCTTTTCTTCATATTTGTTGACATTGTCCAGCATTCACTGCAATATTGAAGAACTGACATCAAAATCTAGTATTCTCTTCTTTGTTACTAGTGAAAATTTCCTGTCTCTTAATATTTTCCTCAGCTTCTGGAACGTGTCTTTCGCCAAACCAATTCGCCTTCGGATCTCTGTGTCGCACTTTCCGTCTTCTGTTAGAAGACTTCCCAGGTATTAAAATTTTTGTACCTGATTGATTTTAGTATCCCCCACCTGTAATTGGCATTTTGGGCTGCCCTTTTTGCTGATGACCATGCATTCGATTCTCTTGCAGTTTATTTGTAGTCCTTTCTTGTCACTCTCTTCAGCTATCTTCTGAAGCAGGTTTTACTAGCCTATTCTTTTTAAAATCATCTCACCCCAAGCAAGGCATTCCACTGCCACTATTGCGCATGGGGCTACATAGGGGAAGGTAAAGAGAAGGAGTGGTTAGATATAGGGAATGTCAGGAGGAAGGTGACAGATGAGTAAGGATAGCGAGGATGAGGGTTGGGAAGAGTGTTTGATAGAATGGAAGCAGGTTAGTGTGTTAGGAGGTGTCTATTGACCTGACATTTAAACTCCTGGAGATTGTAGCCGTCGGGGAAGCAATCGTGTGGAAGAGAATTCCACAGTCGGGAAGTGCGAGGAAAGAAACTGTTGGAGTAGAAGTTACGGATGTATTTTATCGGTTTCACTGTAAAAGGGTGGGATCTAGTTGCTAATCTAGTATCTCGTTCAAATTCGTATTTAGGGGGCACTAGTGATCTAAGTTCATCGGAGCAGAAGCCGTGAAAGTATTTATAGAAGAGACACAGTGAACCCACGAAGCTTTCTTTCACTTCCGATATTCATCCTCAGCTGATGCAAAAAGAATGCAATCAGATCCCCAGTCTCGGGGAATAATTAGTGATCACACCCTCCGCAAGTTTATATAGAAAATTCTCACAGATACGTAATGGGATTTCTTCCTAGCCGATAAAATGGTGAATTATCGGTTTTAGCCGCATATTTTCTTTGTTTTTTCCTGGAAGTCAGAAGGATCTAACTACTTGACTGTATCTATTTTGCGTGTGAACGTTATCTCTATTTTGTGAAATTCTTATTTTATCTTTGCTTTGTCTTCATTACATTGTCTTGTCTCGTATTATTTTGTCGTGCCAGCATTGAAATGTGAGTTTAAATACAAGAAGGAAATCAAATCTAAACTTATATAATAAATGGAACTTTGTCTCTGTGTGTGTGTGTGTGCGTGTGTGTGTATGTGTGTGTGAGAGTCCGTTACCTATAGACTCCGAAACAGCTGAACCAATCTTCTTGAAAATTTACACAGTTGTACTATAAGCGTCTGCGAGTGTTCTTAGCTAGGTTTTGTGTTGAGGTACCTCCTATAAATATCGAAAATCGATAATTGAAAAAATCGGGTAATAGAAGGAGTGGTCCGATTTTAATCAAATTTGATACACTCATAGACAAAGACATAAGAAACGATATTCAGACGTTTCCAGGTTGCAGTTCTAACAATAGTGCAGAATAATATAATATAATATATATATATATAAGGCAAGACGTTTGTGTGTGTGTGTCTGTTTATCTGCCTATATGTCTGTATTTTTTTCAGCCCTTTTAGTTTTTGCTTCGGGTTTGGCTCAAGGTAGGTATAATTGTAGTTCTTAGTCTCGGCCATGATAACATTTACTCAGAGGACTTATTTAGCCTTCAAAATTCAGTTTACGACGAAAAAAACTTATTTGATATCGATACCAGGAAATCAAAATTTGACTTACATCCATTCATTTTTCTTTCAGTCCACGGTTTCGCTTTAACTGGAAACAACTACTGCTTTTTAGTCTTTCGTGCCAACGTCCAAAGAGTCCCAGGACCATGGATTAGTTTTCAAGCTTTCATTACACCCGAGCAATGCCGGGCTATACTGCTAGTATATATATATATATATATATATATATATATATATATATATATATATATTAGGTGCGATGGTAAATTGTCGCAATTATTTTATTATTTCAAATATTCTTTAGGCTGAGTCTGAGAATGGTTTTACGGAATTTTTCTTCGGAATGAGAATGTGAAATCTGTGTAAGAATCGAAATTGTGCATTCGACATTCCAAAAATCAATTAGAATACTGTGGAGAATACTGTCGTCATAAGTATATTTGCAATCATTTTCTCTCCACCAGTTAACGCAGGTATGAATAGTCAGTGAGTGCTAGAGGACAAACAAAAAGTCCAACTGGATACTGAAGGTGGGAAAAATCATTGAATGTGAATAATAGTATTAACATCGACGACACTGGAGTTGTTATAATCGCAGGAACGTTCGTTGAAATAGTATTCCTGATTTGAAGGATGCCAGCCATATTTGGAAATAAGTACTACTAATAAGTGGGTTTTATGAATATTTGTTGTTAATTTCCATTGAAGAGGAAAATTAAATAAAGATTTTTTTCCTTGGCTCTCGTTAGCTTGCAAAAAAAAAAAACAAAAACAAAATTAAAATTAAACAAAATGAAAGAAAATAAAAAAATAAGAGACGAATTGAACGAATCTGACCAGTATTGTTGCAAGCAATATGATTACTATTATTTTTTTTTTGTTTGCCTTTTCTAATCCTTTTTCTTTTTGGATGAGAAAAATTAATTACGCCCGTTGAGTTGAGTGTGGTTAATTAGATTAAGAAGAAGAGAGACAAAATGATAGAAAACAAAAAAAAAAAATAAAGATATTCATGTAAGTGATGATGATGGCGAAAGGCAGACGGTAAGATGCAGTCTTTACGCATGCGCAAGACTCAACGCCTGGTTTTGCCAAAGATAAAAAAGCGATTACTGAAAAGTATGTAAGGTATAAAAACGAGTCAGCCACGACAAGAAGGCATTGCTGCCTTGTACCAATCAGAATGATGCTGGGGCCGGAGAAGTTATATAAAGAAAGAAATCAACACAAATGTACAGTTAAGGACATTAGTGCTAAGACAACCGAAATTTGTACTTAGAATTCGATTTTAACATCAGATAGACATCTACATGTATACATAATTGGCCAATGTATGCTGGGTTATCCAAAAAGAGCCTTCTGTATTTATCGTTAGATGGCATTAGCAGCGTTTAGTTGTAAATAAATTCATTAATTGTTATGGACCCGGTTAAAGTCCGAAAAGAACAACACGACCAAAAGGGTAGAAATAACAAATATATATTAACAAGAAATAACAATACAAAATATGTAAGTTGTTAGTATAACTATCAATCTGGTTTGGAGTAAACTACTACCAACTCGACTCTCTCTCTCTCTCTCTCTCTCTCTTGAGAGGCGTAGGAAGAGTTCATTCTGGAGTTACAGGTAAGGACCCATGGCATCAATAAAAACCGTTTTTGATTGTATTTTCCTAGCAATCACATCTATTTTAAATATATTTTCGAAATATATTTGTGTTTATATACTATCTGTAATGCTGAAGAAAATAAATATAAACTACTTTTTTCTATGTGCCGTGTCCCTTCGGAACGTAGGCGATCATGGCCTTTCACATCTCCCGATCCTTAGTGACTCTTAGCACGCTATCTCCTATTACCCCACCAAACCTCGCTTTGCCATTCATTTGCTAAAGTCCATAAAGTACGCGTTACTTTCCACTGTCTCTCTTTACCTCGATCTGACCTGTGAATATCAGATCCTCCAAGCCTTCCTTCCTCATAACACGTTCCAGAAAATTTAGCTGAAAAAATGTCTCTTGATGTTAAGTATTAGTTTCATTTTCGTTTCCATCCACTCCAAAATCTCATCGTTGCTCACATGTTAGGTCCATAGTCAGTCAGTTGAGTGCCATACGTGACACACGCTGTGGGCGATCATGTCTCGAAAGAGACATGACTGACTGTACAGAAGATTATCCCGCAATAGGTTACCATTGCTTTCTGTGGCAGACTCGTTGCCAACCCAATCTGTTCTGTTATTTAACCCATAACTGGAGAGTATCTCTGCGTAAGTGAATATTCAACTTGAATTCGAACCCGTTCCCCAATTTATTGCTTCGAGTCGATATCCACTGCACCACAACGCACATCCGCTAAAGGTTCATAGTGTCCTCAGCATTTTTCTGTAGAACAACATTTCGATTGCTTTATATTTGTGAAGATTTTCCAGCATTCACTACTATATTGAAGAACAGACGTCACATAGCAACCCAGTATTCTTTTCTTCGTTTCTAGCGAAAATTTCCCTGTTTCTCAAAACTCTATTCATCTTCTGGAACGCACACTTGAACATACTAATTCATCTTCGGTTCTCAGTGTCGCATTTTCCATCTTCTGTTAAACCATCTGCTGCCATTTATGGTCAGGCACCCCTGCCGTTCTCCTCAGTGTTCTTGACAAGCTCCAAAGGAGAGTCTGTAACGTGATAGGTACTGATCTGGCGACTCGACTGCAGCCACCTCCCCATCGTCGAAATGTGGCCTCCCTTTGTCTCTTCTATAAATACGTTCATGGCTTCTGCTCGGATGAGCTTAAGTCACTGATGCCTCCTCAACAGGTGTTTACTCGTGCAACCAGACTGGCAACTGGGTCCCACCCATTCACAGTCAGGTTAGCCAAATGCAGACGACACATCTACTCCTGCAGCTTCTCTGGCACTTCCCGCCTGTGGAACTCACTCCCGTATTCTTGCTTTCCTCCAGAAATTTCAATGCAAAGTCAATACTCATCTACTAACCACTGGCCTCTAGCTCTCTCCCCTCCCCTGTATAACCTTCCCTTTCTCTCCACCTATGTATCTGTCATCGCACCTGCTTTCTCAGCTTTCTATTGTTCCTTTCTAACTAGTTTGTGCTCCTCACTCTTTTCTAATTAATCTTTTTACATTTATGTAGCCCCCTGCACATCAGTGGCGTTTACGCCTTGCTCGGCGTGAAATGATTAAAAAAAAAAAAAATTAAATTTCCTGCACCTCTTTGATTTTATTATCCCCTGCCTGTAGTTGGCATTTAGGGGGTCCTCTTTTTACCGATGACATTGCAATCGGTTTTCTTGCGGTTTATTTATACTCCTTTATTATTACTCTTTTCACTGACATATTTAAGGACAGTCAGTCAGTCAGTTAAGTGCCATACGTGATACACAATTGGGCGATCATGTCTCGAAAGAGACATGACTGTCTGGGCAGAAGATTATCCCGCAGTAGGTTGCCATTGCTTTCTGCGGTAGACTGGTTGCCGACCAAGGCTATAGAACCCAATCTGTCCTGTTATTTTGACTGATAGCTAGAGGGGGAAGAGATGTATTATATTATTAAGTAGTAATTAGTGGGGGATCAGTTTATTACTTCATAACAATAGAAAACTGATCCCTCACTTTATGACCAGTAGAAGCTTTAATCATCTTTCCAACTATTATATTCAGTCAGTTAAGTGCCATACGTGATACACACTGCTAGCGATCATGTCTCGAAAGAGACATGACTGACTGGGCAGAAGATTTTCCCGCAGTAGGTTGCCATTGCATTCTGTGGCCGACCAAGGCTATAGAACCCAATGTGTCCTGCTATTTAACCCATAACTGGAAGGAAGAGACGGATTGATAGCTTTCCCAAGGGTATTTACGCGTAAGTGAATACAATGGATTCAACTGGAATTCGAACTCGTCTCCCCGGTTTCTCGTTCCGAGCCGATATCCACTGTACCACAACGCACATCCTCATTTAAGGACAGACATTACATAAAAATCCAGTACTCTCTTCTTTGTTACCAGCGATATTTTTCCGTCTCTTAATACTTTACCCAGTTTCTTGAAAACATTATTTGCTATGCCAATTTGCCATCAGATCTCCATGTTGCACTTTCCGTCTTCTGTCAGAACACTTCCTAGGTATTTACATTTCTGTACCTGCTTGATTTTAGTATCCCTCCACCTATTTATGGCTCTTTTTGCTGCTGACCATGCATTCGGTTTTTTACAGTTTATTTGTAGTCCTTTTTTGTCACTCTCTTCAGCTATCTTCTGTAGGAGGTCTTGTAGTTTCTTTTCCGTGTCTGCTATCGGCACTGTATCACTGACTAAGGATACACAAATATTGTCACAATAGATTATTTCTCAATGTATATAGAAATAGAACAGCTTCTTCTTCTTCTATGTGCCCTGTCCATTAAGGACGTAGGCATTCATGGTTTTCCAGGTCTCCCTATCCCTGGTGGATCTTAGCACTTCTTCCCCTGTTACACCACCCAAACCCGACTTTATCATCTACTAGCTCAAGCCCATAAATCTAGAATATAAATGTATAGAAACTAGCATGGCCACAAAATGAGGGATCAATTTATATATTGATTATAATAAAGAATTGATCCCCCATTTTATATCCACATTATAATTTCTGATAAACAGCTGGCATATATATTCTTCTTCTATGTGCCCAGTCCCTTCAGGACGTAGACGATCATGGCTTTCCATGTCTTCCTATCCCTGGTGGCTCTTAGCACACCTTCTCCTGTTCTGTTACACCATGCAACCCCCGTTCTGTCATCCACTAGCTCAAACCCATAAATCTAGAATATAAATGTATATAAACTAGCATGGTCACAAAATGAGGGATCAGTTTATATATTTTATGCATTCAATTTTTTTATGTAGTTTAATTGTTGTCTTTTTTTCCCTACTTTCTTCAGCGTTTTTGACGAAATTTGACGTAAAATGTCTATGAAAATACTTTTATGTTTTTTTGTTTTTTAATCATATCACCCCGAGCAAGGCGGTAACGCCACTGATGTGCAGGGGGCTACGTAAGAGTGAAAAGATTTGAAAAGAGAATGCCGGAAACCACATCCTAAACAGGGAACAAGGGATGAGCCTCTACACCTGTTCAATAGACGTGGGTGGAGTGTGAACCGGGCGATAGTTTAGTCTATCTACTCCAATAGAAAAAAAAAGAAAAGAGTGAAAAGATTGGAAAAGAGAAAGCCGGAAACCACATCCTAAACAGGGAACAAGGGATGAGCCTCTACACCTGTTCAATAGACGTGGATGGAGTGTGAACCGGGCGATAGTTTAGTCTATCTACTCCAATAGAAAAAAAAAGAAAAGAGTGAAAAGATTGGAAAAGAGAAAGCCGGAAACCACATCCTAAACAGGGAACAAGGGATGAGCCTCTACACCTGTTCAATAGACGTGGATGGAGTGTGAACCGGGCGATAGTTTAGTCTATCTACTCCAATAGAAAAAAAAAGAAAAGAGTGAAAAGATTGGAAAAGAGAAAGCCGGAACCACTCTCTCACCGGCGTGATGTGGCTTCCCTGTGCCTCTTCTACTCTTCTTCTGCTCCGATGAACTTAGAGCACTGGTGCCGCCTAAGCACGAATTTACACGAGATACTAGATTAGCAACTAGGTCCCACCCTTTTACAGTTAAAAAGATGTTTCTTAACTTCGGTGATCGGACGGGAACCGGTGCATTCAACACGATATCTTGGGCAGGGGTTACTAAAATCAAGCAGGTACAGAAAAGTAAATACATGGATATCTTGGTTGATATAGGTGTTATAATAGAAAATTACTCATCTCAGAAATCAATACAAATTATGACAAGTGGCACTAACATAATCCAGTCGTCAAAATCCATCTGACACTGAATATAAAAGGCTCCAAAAATACACCACTAAAGTCTTTCAGGACGGTGGCGTAGTGGATATAGTAGTTGGTTATACACGTGTTAGTATCATCTTGGGGAAAATTGGTTTTATTATTTAAACGCTGTACTCATTGGGGAATGTAAATCATCTGTAATATAGACACAACGTTTCGACCCTCTGACATCAGTCAATCTACAGACACATGATAATGACCAGAGGCTACTTAGTCGAACCGTTGTGTCTATTATAACAAAACAACTATATCAATCAAGATGAGAAGTGGTCACGAGTTCGATCCTTGGACTTGGTAGTGGCGAATCAAATCCCAACATCAAAGAATAATAATAGATTTCAGAGGATATTTCGCAATAATCAACGAGATATTCCACATCAGCCAATCTATGGTCACCTGATGATGACCAGAGAGTACTTGGTCGAAACGTTGTGTCTGTTATAACACTTATATTAACCAAGATGAGAACAAAAGTTCGAAATAATTCCAAGATTATTCAAAGCCAGTGTGCCTAATCAAAACTCGTGCAAACTTTAGATCCCAAACCATTCTCGTGTTTTATGTAATTGTATATTATCTGACTTAGTGTGTAATTTCACCCAAAAGTTTATTGTTTAATGTAAAAATGCAAAGCTGGCAAAAATAAAAGGAAAATAAATATTGTTTTGAAAGGTCAAGAATGCAGTTCCGGGTGAAGGGCGAAATTGTATTAGGATAGCTGTTCTCAAAATTCATGTGTTTGTTTACATAACTGCAAGTTGGATGACTGGCTAATTTGTAGGGAGTTGGTTCATTTTTTTAATTTAAAATAAAACAAAATTCACCGTAAACATGACGGTAATGCCACTAAGATAAAGGAAGTTGTGGAGAGCCACGATTGCCCACCTCCTGAAAGGACGTTACACATAATGAAGTACTCCAGTCACTTTCTCAGCGACGTAATGTGGCTTCCCTGTGTCTTTTCTACTAATACTTTCACGACTTCTGCTCTGATGAGCTTAGCTCCCTGGTGCCTCCACTGCATGAATTTACTAGACTAGCGACTATTTCCCACCCCTTTCACAGTGAAACCAATCAACTGTAACCACAACTTCTACTCTATCAGTTTCTTTGCTCGCACTTCCCGCTTGTGGAATTCCCTTCCGTATACTTGCTTCCATGACAGCTACAATCTCCAAGAATTTAAATGCAATGTCAACTGCAGTCTCTTATCTTCTTGACTCATATCCTATCCCTGAAAACCCTTGTATCACGTGCTTCCTTTTCCCTCCACTCTCATACAGCCCTCTTCAAGCCTGTATTCTCATCAATTTCTTACTCATTCTCTGACTCCCCTGTAACTTTTCCCCCATTCTAATCAAAGGGGGTTACTGGGAGTGGAATAGATGAGAGCAATGTAGAAAGAATCGAACCGAAAACCTAGCCCTAAAAATGAAACAAGCGATAAACCTCTACTTCTTTTTAAAAGAGTGTGAACCGGGAAATAGACGAACCTATCTACTTCTATTGTTCTGATTATTCAAGATAATAGACTAGAGGACTGTTATGGTACCTTCTAGGAAAAAGCCAACTACTAATCAGGCAATAAGCAGCGTAATTGTACCGTTCGGACTTACTTATTTCTATTTACTTATTATACTTCCTTTGTATATATTGTTCTTGTTATACTAATACACTGTTTTAAACCTACTTTCTGTTTTCAGTGTTTTACTTCCAGCCAAACCGGTCACTAAAACTTTGCGGCGAGGTTTCGCCACAACAGCTCCACAACAAATTGGTGACGAAGATCCACAACAAGGACAATGGATTTAAATTTTATGTCCATATTTAAAAGGTATTATTCAAAGTCCTTTTCGGAATTACGAATATTTCGGACAACAGAATATCATTACAGGTATTGCATGTAAAGTATATATTGTTATATGAGCCTGTGTAACCTATTTCTACGTGGATATATATTTTTTTGGTTTAATACAACGGGGTGAGGGAGATTGTTACTAGTGGCATTCTTAATTTTGCAGATTGCGATATGAGTGGAGAGAAAAATAATTATAATAGATGATTAAATTGTTTATTGTCGATCACAATATGAACGCGGCTAAAAAATTGTTAAAAATAGAAATGTGTATTGAAAATTTATATAATTGTTTTTAAAATCTTAGAAAGTCGCTAGTGAAATGATCAAAACACATTTGCAGGTGTTGCAGGTCAAAATAGGGGTCAACATATCGTCGAAATGCAGAAGTTTTGCCCGCTAGTAAAATAAAAAAAGTAAGCTTTAGTTGGAATATTGTTTCAAGCTTGTCATAAATCTTGATGAGGTTAGGTGGGGTTAAATCCTCAAAATTATTCCTGGGAACAGATTCTAACGCCAGAAAAATAGATGAGGTAATCGAAAGGCAGAGGACACAAAGACATTACGTCATGTGAGGTGTTGATATTTCATTCATTGAGCCGTACCTTCCTTTTTTCATCGTGTAGTGGAAAATAATCTCATTGGTTAAAGCTTTGATTCGCATAGATCCCCGGAAAGAATTGGGGACAGCTATAAAAGTCTAGACTCAATGAGAAAAATCAGAGTTGGTGAGAAAGAATTTCGAGCAGCAAAGAAAAACAACCCGCTTCCGTCATCGCCGTCGTCGTCGTCGTCATCAGCCGTCTCGTTCGCTCTAGTTCGGTAAATTCCGTTAAGCTCCGATAAGAAACCAAAAGAACTTTGTTGTTTTAAAAGTTACTTGGAGAATTGACAGTTCTGATGATTTCGAACATTTGAAAGCTCTGATTATTTTTATTGAAACTTCGAAAGGACTTATTTTTACTCGGAATATTTTAAAAGCTCTGATTACTTTTAATAAAACTTCGAAAGGACTTATTTTGATTTGAAAATTGAAAGCTCTGGTATATTTAAACGAGTCCTCTCTCCGTTGTAAACTTGAATTTCGATAATTGTACCTTCTATTATATATATATATATATATATATATATATATATATATATATATAAAGACTTTCGTAACTCATCCAGGCGTCTTCGAACTTAGCTATTTAATTTTTTTTTTGGTGTCGTATTTATTTTTTTTAACACAAGTGTACACAAGTGTCCGGTCTGGTTTGATATGGTAGAGAGACGGCTACCAGGCTTTTCGACGTGAGTTTCTGTGATCAAATGAACACAACGTGGGCAGAGAGTTCGTCGTTGTAATAGACGTCCTGAGAACCAGCTGCTGTGACGAAATCATCACGACTAGCGGCCCTAAAGCGTCGTCATAATTGGTGCCGTTTTGACAGCATCAATCCACTCAGGTTCCGGTCATCATAATCGCAGCAGTGTCCGGACCAGGGGCAGCGAGCCAGCCAGGTCGAGTGTCACAGTTAATCGGAAAGCCAAGTTCTAATTCCTGTTAGGTTCGTTATCTTCATTACGAACAAATTCGAAAGAAATTATTTTTAAGTTTGTCATAAACCTTGATGAGGTCAGGTAGTGGAATGAGAAATTGGAGAGCCGAGTTCAAACTTCATTTGAGTTCGTTACACTTACGTTTTAACATGTACTATTAGGAAGAGTAAGAAACCATTTCTTCCCTTGCACAAGATAAATATCAGCTAAATAACAGGCTAGACTGATCTTTCTAGCCAGAGTTAGCAACCAGTATATTAGAAAGACAACTTTGAATTCGAAACCGTAAATCGTCCTGGCAAGGCAAGTCGTATACAATAGGCAGAAACAAGATTTTTTCGCCGGTGGGCCGCATCAGATATGGCTCATCAAATGTGGGTTGTGGTGCAGTGGATATCGACTCGGAACGACAAATCAGGGAGCCGAGTTGGGATTCCAGTTGAATTTCTTGCATTCGCTTACGCACAAATGCCCCTGGGAAAGGTATTAATGCGTCTCTTCCTTCTAGTTTCTGGTTGAAAGACCTCCCTTCCAGCAGTAACGAATCAAAACTCGCAGCTCAATTTTATCAGTTGCCATCTGGAATACAAAGATGAAGATCACTATAAGAATATAAACGCAAAATTGCATAAAAATTCAATTTTTCGTAAGTGTTTACGAACTTTTGGGACAACCTAATACTATTCAGGCTATTCGGAACCAACTAAAAATGCACGATTCTTTCAAAGTTCCACCAAAAGCACAACATGACTTTCTTGCCGAATCGATCTTGTTTTGGAACCGTCGGTGTCTCTTGCCCTTTCTGAACCCATCGCTTGTCTCGATTGTGCTGGACCAGATAGACCCATTTCTCGCAATGCGCTTCCAAAAACGCTCGTCCAATGGATTGCTGAGCAATTGACGGCAAATTTCAACTCGTCTGTTGGCTTGCGCTTCGGTGAGTTCGTGCAGATCTTGGCGTGGCTTTTTGTGAACAAAATCAAGTTGCTTCAAATGTCGGTGAATTGTCGATTTGCCAACTCCAAGTTCATCAGCCAATTCTCGAGTGCTCGATGAAGGCGCAATGTCCAACCCGGTTTGCAAGTTTCCATAATCCAACTTTAACGGCCGTCTCGAGGCTTATATTCACGACTTATGTCGCTAGAATCGAAACGCTTGTACCACTTTGAGATCGCCGCATATGCAATTGTTCCTTCACCTTCGGCAGCACAAATCTCTTCTGCAGCTTTTCTGTTTGAAAGACCTCCCTTCCAGCAGTAACGAATCAAAACTCGCAGCTCAATTTTATCAGTTGCCATCTGGAATACAAAGATGAAGATCGCTATAAGAATATAAACGCAAAATTGCATAAAAATTCAACTTTTGGGACAACCTAATATTAGGACAAATCAGGTTCTATAGCCTTGGCTGGCAACCAGTATACCACAGAAAACAACTGAAACCTACTGCGGGATAATCTTCTGTTTAGCCAGTCATATGTCCTTCGAGACATGATCGCTCAAAGCGTGTTCACGTATGGCACTGACTGGCTCTAAAAGATTCACGGTAAATCTTTCGTTTAAGATGACTTTTTCACGACACTTAATCGTCCGCCTTTGCAATAGGTGAAAGGTTGATTTGTTTGTTTTTTTAGAAAAAAGATTTCTCAACATTTAATAAAAATGGTTTCAGTAAAATATTATCGCAAATAATAGTGAGTAACACATGCATATGTAACTCGAAAATACAAAAAACATTTCATGAATATTCCTGTTTTTAAAGTAGGGACCAATAGTAGCCTAATAGATAGTAGCCTTATAAATAGTAGTCTTATAAATAGTAGCCTTATAAATAGTAGTCTTATAAATAGTAGTCTTATAAATAGTAGTCTTATAAATAGTAGCCTTATAAATAGTAGCCTTATAAATAGTATAAATATATATAAATATAATATATAAATATATAAATATAAATATATAAATTTATATAAATATAAATAGTATAAATAGTATAAGTAGCCTTACAATAGTAGCCTTATAAACATGCAAGATAAAAGAGAGATTTAAAGTGAGAAAGATGGAGATTTTATAGAAGGGAGCCGGGAATACCATAAAAAATATTTGAGCCTAAAAAAAAATTCTAAATAAAACGGGAACTAAAAAAAAACTCACACTTACAATCAAAACATTCTTACCTTTAATAGTGACTTCATCACAGAAAATAACTTAGGAAGACGTAATTTTTTTAATCATTTCACCTTAAGCAGGTTGGGGCCGCCATTAGTTCGTTGGGGTTGCAGTGAGAGAAAAGACTGGGTACAGAGGGTACGAGGAAAGGTTAAAAGATGAATGGGATTCAAGAGGATACAAGTTGACAGTTGACGTTAAATTAAAATTTTGGAGATTGTAACTACCAGGGAAGCAAGTAAACGGAAAAGAGTTCCTCAGATGGGGAGTGTGAGAAAAAGGAACTATTCAAGTAGAAGAGGCCGTCACCTTTAACTATTTCATCAATAAAAGGGTGCGACCTAGATGCTATTAAATTAATGCCCTTAAATTCACGTGGCCGAAGAACCAGGGATAAAAGCTTATCAGTGCAGCTACCCTAAAAATATTTGTTGAAAATACAGAGCGAAGCCACGTCAATTCGGTGAGAAAGTGACTGATGTCGAGATGCCGAGGTAGAACCGATTACATTGCAGATTCTTTTTTGAATTTTGTCGAAACCTTTAAATGAATAGCAGAAGCACCTGAGTAGATATGGCAACAGTATTCAATCCACAGACCAATGGTAGATTTACAAATGGTTAAAATGGATTCTGACGAGAACCTCAAGGTAAATAACAGGAACACCCGACCAGGTATGGTAAGAGTGTTCAATCCACGAACGAATGGTAGATTTATAAATGGATTCTGACGAGAACCTCAAGATGAATAACAGAAACACCCGACCAGGTATGGAAACAGTACTCAATGCACGGACGAATGGTAGATATGTAAATGTGCTAGATAGATTCTGTCCAGAAATATGTTATGCACGACACAGTGACCCAAAGTCTCAAGAGGCAAATTCAGCTTTTGATTCGATGCTGTTGCTCCACGTCAAGTCAGTTCAAAACGTGAGACTACGAAGGCACAATGAAATTTGGTTATATATATATATATATATATATATATATATATATATATATATATATATATATTTAGTATATCGAGGCAGCAAGTAATTTTCTAGACATATGCTGTTAAATATAAGAGACAATGAATGTCTATTATGTTTAATCATGAGCCGTTCTAAACGTCGTATTTTTGCTTTAATTTCAGTTGAAAATAAAGACAAAAATTCTCCAACATTTGGATAATTATTTATTGGTTTTCTTCTAAGCTTTCGGCTCACATGAGCCATCTTCAGAGAGGTAGTTTAAACTGAAATATTATAAAATCCACCATCACCGACGATTTTATTTTGTGTTGACATAAAACTCCGCTTGGCAACGGCAATAGTTACCAAAAATAATAAACGCAGTTCTTAAGTTTGCGATGCGGTTTTATGACGTCACATCGCGGGATAGCGCGAAATGACAACAAAACCATCTAGTCAAATGCAATGTAATATGTTATTTCCTGTTTTAAAGTTGATTTTATTGAGTGTTGGTTGTTTTGATTTGATGTACATGGCCTCCAATATCTGCAGGTTCCTCTTACTGTGTGTATGAGTAAGGATCACCGTATTGTTGACCAAAATCTGTCTGATATTACCTACATGTTTATGTTTTTCAGAGAAATGTTGTTTAATAGTACTCTGATCAGAAAGATGACATGTAAGTCTACGGGAGAGCGTGGTTGTGGTAAAACCAATATATGTACTAGGTTTTTGAGTAGTATCAGAGATGCAATCTCTGAATGGGCATGTAAATTGGTACACTACATTGGTTTTTTGTAAAGAATTTAGTTTAGTGCCTGTTGGGTTATTATAAACTATGAGGTCAATTGTTTTAAACTTTTTATAATATATAATGAGTTTAATTTGATTATTACCATCCACTGGTTTAACATTTCTACGTATTATGTTTTTGAGAGTTTTTTCATCTTGTTTATAATTATTATGTATTTGGTTGCAATAGTATAAGTTAATAGTGTTATGTTTATTTTGATGTAAACCATTATTATTAATATTATCATTATTGTTAGAGCTATTGTTAAGTTTGTTGAGATACATTTTAATTTGTTGATCAATAACAGAGTTAGGAAATCCATTATTGACTAGTGTTTGCTTAATGTTGTGTAATTCTTTATATATATATATATATATATATATATATATATATATTGCTCGGGTGTAATCAAAGCTTTAAAACTAATTTATGGTCCTGGAGCTCAGACTCTTTGGACATTGGCACGAAAGACTAAAAAGTAATAGTTGTTTCCAGTTAAAGCAAAACCTTAGACTGAAAGAAAAGTGAATGGATGTAAGTAAAATTTTGATTTCCTGGTATCGATTTATATATATATATATATATATTATCGATTTTCTGCAATATTGTAAGAACTGCAACCTTGAAACTTCTGAATATCGTTTCTTATGTCTTTGCATATTAGTGTATGAAATTTGATTAAAATCGGACCACTCCTTCAAAAACCCGATTTTTTCGATTATCGATTTTCGATATTTATCGGGGGTACCTCGACACAAAACCTAGCTAAGAACACTCGCAGACGCTTATGGTACAACTGTGTAAATTTTCAAGAAAATCAGTTCAGCCATGTTGGAGTCTATAGGTAATGGACATACACACACAGACATAGACACACAGAGAGAGAAAAAGTTCCATTTATGAATAAGTTTAGATATATATGTATATATAATGTGACAATATATTTGAACAGTTTTAAGCAAAAATAGATAAAGACAAACGATGATTAATTAGATGCTTTTTATTAGATTAAAAATAGGTTTGAAAAACGGAAGTTCAGATAAGAAAAGAAAGACCAATTTTTCGAAATTGTTTGATTAAACCCGTTTTCTAGATAATTAAATATTGTTTATCTTCAAATAGATTTTCGGAGTTAGACAACAGATAAAGATAAGACGTTGACGGGAAAAAAGTGTGAAATCACAAAAACGAAAATATCTTTGTATACTTCTATCCTCAAAATATTATATATTTATTTATTTTATAATCAGAGAAATAGCTTAAATATTTTTGCTTGCAATATTATATAGTGAACAGATAAGCATTATTTTTTGGGGAAGGGAGTGTTGAATAATATGTAGTAAATATATTAGGACCTTAATGACTTTTTTGCTTAGAAAATAATATAGTGAACAAATAAGTATTATTTTTTGGGAAGGGAGTGTTGAATAATATGTAGTAAATATATTAGGAACTTAATGACTTTTTTGCTTAGAAAATAATATAGTGAACAAATAAGTATTATTTTTTGGGAAGGGAGTGTTGAATAATATGTAGTAAATATATTAGGACCTTAATGACTTTTTTGCTTAGAAAATAATATAGTGAACAAATAAGTATTATTTTTTGGGAAGGGAGTGTTGAATAATATGTAGTAAATATATTAGGACCTTAATGACTTTTTTGCTTAGAAAATAATATAGTGAACAGATAAGTATTATTTTTTGGGAAGGGAGTGTTGAATAATATGTAGCAAATATATTAGGACCTTAATGACTTTTTTGCTTAGAAAATAATATAGTGAACAAATAAGTATTATTTTTTGGGAAGGGAGTGTTGAATAATATGTAGCAAATATATTAGGACCTTAATGACTTTTTTGCTTAGAAAATAATATAGTGAACAAATAAGTATTATTTTTTGGGAAGGGAGTGTTGAATAATATGTAGTAAATATATTAGGACCTTAATGACTTTTTTGCTTAGAAAATAATATAGTGAACAGATAAGTATTATTTTTTGGGAAGGGAGTGTTGAATAATATGTAGTAAATATATTAGGACCTTAATGACTTTTTTGCTTAGAAAATAATATAGTGAACAGATAAGTATTATTTTTTGGGAAGGGAGTGTTGAATAATATGTAGTAAATATATTAGGACCTTAATGACTTTTTTGCTTAGAAAATAATATAGTGAACAGATAAGTATTATTTTTTGGGAAGGGAGTGTTGAATAATATGTAGTAAATATATTAGGACCTTAATGACTTTTTTGCTTAGAAAATAATATAGTGAACAGATAAGTATTATTTTTTGGGGTAGGGAGTGTTGAATAATATGTAGTAAATATATTAGGACCTTAATGACTTTTTTGCTTAGAAAATAATATAGTGAACAGATAAGTATTATTTTTTGGGAAGGGAGTGTTGAATAATATGTAGTAAATATATTAGGACCTTAATGACTTTTTTGCTTAGAAAATAATATAGTGAACAAATAAGTATTATTTTTTGGGAAGGGAGTGTTGAATAATATGTAGTAAATATATTAGGACCTTAATGACTTTTTTGCTTAGAAAAAATATAGTGAACAGATAAGCATTATTTTTTGGGGAAGGTAGTGTTGTTGTCAGTTCTTCAGTACGGCTGTGAATGCTGGACAATATCATCGAAAATGAGGAAAAAACTGGAAGCGGCCGAAATGTGGTTCTACAGAAGGATGCTACGGATATCGTGGACTGAGCATACAAGCAACGACGAAGTGTTAGAAAGAATGGCAACAAAAAGGAAATTGATGCTGAGCATCAGGAAGAGACAACTGAAGTTCCTGGGACATGCAATGAGGAAGGAGAGCCTGGAGAACCTGATACTGACTGGTCAGATAGAAGGAAGGAGAGACAGAGGAAGGCAGCGGATAACATATCTGCAGAGTCTGATCAGGTGGATGACGGAACGGGGGTTGCCAGGAGCAACAGGAGCAAACATACTAAGAGCCACAAGGGATAGGGAGACGTGGAGATCCATGATCGCCTACGTCCTGAAGGGACAGGGCACATAGAAGAAGAAGAAGAAGTGTTGAATAATATGTAGTAAATATATTAGGACCTTGATGACCTGACGCTCTTTTCGAAGAGATGCTGTTCTCAGAACTGATTGCGTGTAGTTCCAGATGGTAATATTGTAATATAATAATCTGGCCCCACCCGAAGAAGGAAGTGAGGAAGCGGGGGCGTTTTCCGGCCGTTGAAAGGAACGGATGTTTGTTTGACCTTATTTCCGGCAGTAGCGGAAATGGCTACAAGAGGCAGACAGAACAGGTGTCTCTGAGAGTTTACGTAGGCGTCGCGTGGGCGTCGCGTGATCAAGGCAAAAGCCGGAAGAAACGAGTCCCGGTTTTGGAAGATATATAAAGACTGCGAAAACACGGATTCGCCAGTCAGTCAGTCAGAGTCAGTCAGTCTCGACAGACGAGTCAGTCAGAGTCAGGCAGTCAGTCTCGACAGAGAGTCAGAGTCAGTCAGTCAGTCAGTCTCGACAGGCAGTCTAGGCAGAGAGACGTAGAGGAGAACAGATACGACGACACTCTCCCGTCACCCTGTCAACCCTTAGAGGCGCGCTCCCTCAACTCTCTGTTCACTAGGCCACACGGTCCATCGTTCATTAATAAAAATATCACGGATATATTTTTATATACAGACGTGTTTGTTATTTATGGATATATAACAATATATCTGTCAAAAAGTACTATAAACAAACTTGGAATTCAATATATATCATTTCGCCGAATGTAGTGGATTGCTACGTGATGTCAGTTCTTCAATATGGCAGTGAATGCTGAGCAGTCTCAATGAAGACGGAGAAAACATTTGAAGCAATTGAAATGTGGTACCACATAAGGATGCTGTGGATATCATGGATCGAGCATGTGATGAGGTTTTGGAAAGGATGGAAATGAAAATGAAATTAATACTGAGTATCAGGAAGAGGCAGCTAAAGTTTCTGGGACATGCAATGAGGAAGGAGGGCTTAGAGAAGCTGATACTAACAGACCGGATAGAAGGAAGGAGAGATAGGAGAAAATATCGAGTAACGTACTTGATTGGCCTGGTAGAACGGGGTTGCGTGGTGTAACAGGAGAAAGCGTGTTAAGAGCAACCAAGGATAGGGAGACGTGGAAGGCCATGATCGCCTACGTCTTAAAAGGACAAGGAACAAAGAAGAAGAAGAAGAAGAAGAAGAAGAAGAAGAAGAAGAAGAAGAAAACAGGTTTGTTTACATGGCCTTAAACGTATCGGATTTCTTGCCAAAGAAACTGTATTCGAGAGGAATTTTACTGCACTACTTTATTCAAAAGAAATCTGCAGCTGAAGCACACACAATTCTTGTTGAGACTTACGGCGGCCATGCTCTGTCGGAAACAACATGCAGAGATTGGTTTAGACGCTTCAAAAATAATGATTTTGAAGTTGAAGATAAAGAATGTTCTGGTGCATCAAAATGTCTGGAAACGAAGAATTGGAGTCATTACTTCATGAAAACTCATGTCAGGGGCAAGCTGAACTTGAAGGATCATGAGGAGTTGATAACAGCAGTTTCGAAACGTTTGAAGGCATTAGGAATGATTCAAAAGCAAGGTCATTGTGCGCCGTACGAGTTGAAGCCGAGAGACGTCGAACGGCGTCTTGTCACATGTGAACTACACTTCAACAACAGCAAAGGAAATATTTTTGCATCGTCCTGTGACCGGCGAGCAACCGTGGGTACACTACGATAACCCTAAGCTTAGAAGATCGTGTGGTAAGCTGAGCAATGCATCAACATCGTTGGGAAAACAGAACATCCATTGTTCGAAGTTTCTACTCTGCATTTGGTAAGATCGTTTTTTTATAAGCGAGCAAGGCATGTCACTGCCACTACTGTGCAGGGGGCTACGTAGAGTGGAGAAAGGCTGATTAAATATAGGAAATGACAGAGGGTGGGTGATAGGCGGGTAAGGATACCGAGAATGAGGGTTGGGTAGATGAGAGTGTTGTGAGAATAGTTGGGAGTTAGTGTGATAGGAGGTGTCTATTGACCCTACATTTAAACACCTGGAGATTGTAACTGTCGGGAAAGCAGACTTGTGGAAGGGAGTTCCACAGGCGGGAAGCGCGAGAAAAGAAGCTGTTGGAGTAGAATTTACGGTTACATCTTATTTGTTTAACTGTAAAAGGGTGGGACCTAGTTGCTAATCTAGTATCTCGTGTAAATTCGTGCTTAGGCGGCACCAGTGATCTAAGCTCATCGGAGCAGAAGCCATGAAAGTACTTGTAGAAGAGGCACAGGGAAGCCACATCACGCCGGTGTGAGAGCGGCTTTCGTCTAGTTTATTATTAGCTGCTTAAAATCCATCAGGAGAAATGGGTATCGACTACAATTGATGCATTTGAGCCGAGTATTGAAAAAGAAAAGGGCCGCTATACGAGCAGAGACACGACAAAATGAATTTGCAACATGGCAACGCTAGGCCAAAACTTTATAGCTATCAAGTTGACGAACATTCAACATTCAAGGATATACACCTGAATATGGCCAGCGGATATTTCACATACGTAAACTTCTGGAATGATTAGACGAAATATTTTTATAATTCATTTTTAATTAGTTTTTTTTTTAATTCGCTTATCTTTCATTTGTTTTTAAAAATCGATCCATTTTCGAAGACGACAGCAAAGGAAAATAAGAATGATATGGGAAGATAAAGGGTTGTCCAATGAAAAAATAGTTCAATGAAAAATTTCCAACAAAATATAGAAAAAATACAGAAGTTGAAAGTGAAAGAGTTCAACAAGAAAGGTAACGAGAAGAAATAAATAAAGAAGAAGAAAAAGAAGAAGGTAATTTAAGAAGTGGAGAAAATGAATAATAATAAGAAGAAGAAGAAAAAGAGGAAGAAGACGAAGAAGAAGATGAAGTGGAAAGGAGAAATTCGTGAAAGAAGAAGAAGAAAAAAATGAACAAAAAACAAAAAGAAGAATATCGTTAAATGAAAAACTGAGTTATATGAAGAAGAAAAAATGAAGTGAAAGAAGTTCGTAAAAGAAGAAAAAGTAAGAGAAAAAGGTCATTAAAGAAAGATATTGGAAAAAGAAGAAAATCCTCTTTAAGGAAAAGAAGAAAAGGGAAAAAGAAAAAATATATATTAAGGGAAAGGAAGAGAAGAAGAAGCAGATGAAGAAAACAAAGAAGAAAAATAATATCTTTAAAGAAGGGAAGAAAAAGGAGAGAAAATAAATATATGAAAGAGGAGGGAGAGAAGAAGAAGAAGCAGATGAAGAAAACAAAGAAGAAAAAAAGAATATCTTTAAAGAAAGGAAGAAAAAGGAGAGAAAAATAAATATATGAAAGAGGAGGAAGAGAAGAAGAAGAAGAAGCAGATGAAGAAAACAAAGAAGAAAAAAAGAATATCTTTAAAGAAAGGAAGAAAAAGGAGAGAAAATAAATATATGAAAGAGGAGGAAGAGAAGAAGAAGAAGAAGCAGATGAAGAAAACAAAAGAAGAAAAAAAGAATATCTTGAAAGAAAGGAAGAAAAAGGAGAGAAAAATAAATATATGAAAGAGGAGGAAGAGAAGAAGAAGAATAAGCAAATGAAGAACACAAAGACTGGAGAAAACGATAGAAAAATAAATATGCAAAAGCGAAGAAGAAGAAGAAGAAGAAGAAGAAGAAGAAGAAGAAGAAGAAGAAGAAGAAGAAGAAAAGAAAGGAAAAAAAGAAGCTCTATTAGTAAGAGAACAAAAGAGATGAGGTAAAATAAATATACGAAGAAGTTAATAATAATAATAATAATAATAATAATACTTTTCCGTAGTGTTTGCACATTGCACATTGGATAATGTGAAAACACTATGGAACATCTGTAAACAAACAGTGGTTTGAACATCACCCAGCACCGGTTACAGAAATAGAAGATGTTACCATTCTATGGGATCACACCATCTACACAGACAGAAAAATTGAAACAAATAGGCTGGATATTATTGTTAAAAATCAGAAAGAAAAACATGCCTATTAATTGATATGGCTTTTCCAGCGGATTGTAACATAGCAACCAAGGAATTCGAAAAACTGTCAAAATATAAAGACCTGGAAATTGAAATAGAAAAAAATGTGGAAATTGAAAACAAGAGTTGTGCCAGTGATAGTAGGTGCACATGGAATGATAAAAAAAATTGAAACAAAATAACACGTTGAAAGAATCCCTGGAAACCCTAGCTTAAGAGATGTACAAAAAATTGTCTTATTAAGTACAGCCCACACACTAAGGAGAACTTTGTCTATGTAACGCTAGTTATGATGGGGGAGATAGAAAAAACACGAAATGGAGACATAACGACACACCACAAGCTGCCTTAAGTCTTCCCGCAGACTTGGTTGGTAGTACGACCATAGCAGAAATCGGAATATGACGAAAAATGACATAATAATAATAATAATAATAATAATAATAATAATAATAATAATAATAAACAGTGAAACAGCGCTGGCAAGACAAACCTCTGCATGGCCAATATCCAGAACGTGCCAATAAATCCAATCTTGACAAAGTTAATACTCATCAATGGTTACGTGCATCTGGATTAAAGTCTGAAACTAAAGGCTTTATTCTTGCAGCGCAAGACCAAAGTCTTTTCACGAGAAACTTTCAGGCAAATATTATGCATAATAATATGGATCCAAAATGCAGGTTTTGTGATAAACACCAGAAACAATAGACCACCTAATCTCAGGCTGTTCTGTGCTTGCTCCAAATGAATATAAAAATCGCCACGATAGAGTTAGGCAACATTTACATTGGACAATGTGCAAACATTATGGAAAATCTGTAAACAAACACTAGTATGAACATCACCCAGCACCGGTTACAGAAATAGAAGATGTAACCATTCTATGGGATTACACCATCTACACAGACAGAAAAATTGAAACAAAGAGGCCAGACATTATTGTTAAAAATCAGAAAGAGAAAACTTGTCTATTAATTGATATGGCCTGTCCAGCGGATTGTAACATAGCAATCAAGGAATTTGAAAAACTGTCAAAATATAAAGACCTGGAAATTGAAATAGAAAAAATGTGGAAATTGAAAACAAGAGTTGTGCCAGTGATAGTATGTGCACTTGGAATGATAAAAAATTGTAACAAAACAACACATCGAAAGAATCCCTGGAAACCCCAGCTTAAGAGATATACAAAAAATTGTCTTATTAAGTACAGCCCACACACAAAGGAAAACTTTATCTATGTAACGCTAGGGATGATAGGGAAGATAGAAAAACATGAAATGGGGCCATAACAACACGCCACGACCTGCCTTAGTTCTCCCCGCAGACTTGGTTGGTAGTGAGACCAAAGCAGAAATCGAAATATGATGAAAAATGACATAATAGTAATAATGAGGCGAACGCGTAGGATACAAAAAGACAATTAAGTCTGCAGACTTTGGAATTGGTGACTGAATAGGACAGTCTAAAGTTTTAGTTCAATTGACAAGTGAAAATATGGAAGCGGCAATATGAAAAAAAAAAAACGAATAAAAAAGCAAACAAAAAATAAAATCAAGCAGGAATTTACAGTCGACACTGACATTGTCTTGTCTACAAAAGATATTTGAAATGAGAAACTGAATCTTGATTAATGGCAAGCAAAAACATTTCTCCATAAGAGATCACTGATTATATAGTTAGCAATATTTATTCGTTAGTTTTAGATATATGCGTTGCCATGGGTCGTCGTACGAGGCACATGACCTCAAAAGACAGAGGAGTGAGAAAAAAGATTTTGTAAAGTCTTTCATTGGTACGAAAATAATTTTGCTATTTCTGAAAACCATAAAGAGAAATCACAGGAGAGTCTTCTTCTATTTGGCTTCTCTTTTCAGGACGTAGGCGATCATGGCCTTCCACATCTTCTTATTCCTGGTGGCTATGAGCACACTTTCTTCAGTAACACCACGCAATACCCGTTCTATCTGCAGATGAAGAAGAAAAAAAAAGATCTTTAAATGAATAAATAAGAATAAAAATAAGAAGAGTATGAAGACGAAAGCGGATGTGCAGTGGATATCGGCCCGGAACGAGAAATCGAGAAGCCGAGTTCGAATTCCAGTTGAATTCATTGCATTCGCTTACGCGCAAATACCCTTGGTATTTCCTTCCAGTTATGGGTTAAATAACAGGACAGATTGGGTTCTATATCCTTGACTGGCAACCAGTCTACCGCAGAAAGTAATGGCAACCAACTGCGGGATAATCTTCTGCCCAGTCAGTCATTTCTCTTTCAACACATGATCGCCAAAAGCATTTATCACGGAAAGATGATTGAGGCTTTTACTGGTCATAAAGTGGGGGATCAGTTTTCTATTGTTATGAAGTAATGAACTGATCCCCCACTAAATACTACTTAATAATATAGTACATATCTTCCCCATCTAGCCATGAGTCAAATAACAGGACAGATTGGGTTCTATAGCCTTGGTCGGCAACCAGTCTACCGCAGAAAGCAATGGCAACCTACTGCGGGATAATCTTCTGCCCAGTCAGTCATGTCTCTTTCAAGACATGATCGCCCAAGCGTGTTTCATGTATGGCACTTTGACTGACTGATGAAGACGAAAAGCAGTTTATAGTATCCCAGAAATTTGGTTCCAAAGACTACTAGCGACTCTGCATTCATATATTTATTTTATTTTCATATATTTATTTTTCTTTTTACTTCCCTTTTTAAAGATATTCTTAGGCCCTTCAAATATGTTATCCGCTGAGTTCCTCTGTCTCTTTTTCCCTCTATCCGGCCTGTCAGTATCAGGTTCTCCAAGCCCTCTTTTCTCATAGCATGTCCCAGGAACTTTAGCTGTCTCTTCCTGATGCTCAGTATTAATTTCCTTTACGTTTCCATCCTTTCCAGTACCTCATCATTGATCACATGCTTGATCCATGATATTCGCAGCATCCTTCTGTAGAACCACATTTCAGCTGCCTCAAGTTTTTTCCTCGTCTTCTTCTTTTACGTGGCCCGTCCTTTCAGGATGTAAGCGATCATGGCTCTCCACATCTCCCTATCCCTGGTGGCTCTAAGCACGCCTTCTCCTGTTACACCGTGCAATCCTAGTTCCGTCATCCACCTGATCAGGTCCTTCAAATATGTTATCTGCTGCTTTCCTCTGTCTCTTTTTCCCTCTATCCGGCCTGTCAGTATCAGTTTCTCCAAGCCCTCTTTTCTCATAGCATGTACCAGGAACTTTAGCTGTCTCTTCCTAATGCTCAGTATTAATTTCCTTTACGTTTCCATCCTTTCTGAAACCTCATCTTTGCTCACATGCTTGATCCATGATATTCGCAGCATCCTTCTGTAGAACCACATTTCAGCTGCCTCAAGTTTTTTCCTCGTCTTCTTCTTTTATGTGCCCCTTCCTTTCAGGATGTAAGCGATCATGGCTTTCCACATCTCCCTATCCCTGGTGGCTCTTAGCACGCCTTCTCCTGTTACACCGTGCAACCCAAGTTCCGTCATCCACCTGATCAGGTCCTTCAAATATGTTATCTGCTGCTTTCCTCTGTCTCTTTTTCCCTCTATCCGGCCTGTCAGTATCAGTTTCTCCAAACCCTCTTTTCTCATAGCATGTCTATTTTCTGATCTATCTGCCCTCAAAGAAGTATAAATAAATGAAAAAAAAGTTGTCAAAAAGAAGGAATAACTACAAGGAAATTTGAAATTTGAGGAAAAATTAAAAGTATTAAAGAAGGAAAATTAAAAGTGTCATTAGCGAGAAAAGAAGTAAAGTTAGGCAATAATTCCACTCAGACACAGAGTAGGTTATAGTGTGTGAAAGTGAATGTGAAAAATTTAATAAGGGAATATGAGAGAACGATAACAAAATAATAGGTTTCAAGAAGATAGAAGATAGGCAGTTGACATTGCGTTTAAATTTTTTGAAAAATCTTGATTGATTGATTGATTGCTTCGTTTTTGACAGTTTATCAACCCTTTGCAAATTATTTAAAAAATTTCTTGTTAGTTTGTAAGAATTTTTTTAAAAAAATTGATGTTTAATAATAAAAGTCTTACTAATTAACCCGTAGCTGGGGAAGAACTAATTGATAATCTCTCTATCAATTCATGACTGACTAAGCAGAAGATTTCCCGCCGTAGATTGCCAATTTCTTTCTGCAGTAGTCTGGTTGCGATCCAAGGCTGTAGGACCTAATAGTTTGTGTTGCTATTCAACCCATAGTTGGGGGATAAGAGATAGATTAATACATTTTCCAAAAGCATTTGTTCGTAATGAAGATGACGAACCCAACAGGAACCCAACTCGGCTCTCCAATTAACTAGGACACTCGGCCCGGCGAGCTTGCTGCCCCTGGTTCGGACACTGCTGTGATGATGATGACCGGAACCTGAGTTGGTTGATGCTGTCGAAACGGCTCCAGTTATGACGACGCTTTCGGGCCGCTAGTCGTGATGATTTCGCCACAGCAGTTGGTCCTCTATTACAACGACGAACCCTCTCTCCACGTTGTGTTCATTTGATCTCAGAAGGTCACGACGAAAAGCCTGGTAGCCGTCTCTCTACCATATAAAAAAATAAATACGGCACCAAAAAAAAAAAAAAATTAAATAAACTAAGTTCGAAGACGCCTGGATGAGTTACGAAAGTCTTTATATATATATATATAAATTAAAAACAGATTGTACAATCGTCGAAATTCAAGTTTACAACGGAGAGAGGATTCGTTTAAAAATACCAGAGCTTTTTTTTCAAATCAAAATAAGTCCTTTCAAAGTTTCATGAAAAATAATCAGAGCTTTCAAATGTTCTAAATGATCAGAGCTGTCAAATCTCCAAGTAACTTTTAAAACAACAAAGTTCTTTCGGGTTCTTCTCGGAGCTTAACGGAATTTACCGAACTAGAGCGAAAGAGACGGCGGATGACGACGACGGCGATGACGGAAGGGGGTTGTTTTTCTTTGCTGCTCGTAAATCTCTCTCACTAACTCTGATTTTTCTCACTGTGTCTCGACTTTTATAGCTGTCCCCAATTCTTTCGGGGGATCTATGCGACTCAAAGCTTTGACCAATGAGATTATTTTCCACCGCACGATGTAAAAGGGAAGTTACGGCTCAATGAATGAAATATCAACACCTCACATGACGTAATGTCTTTGTGTCCTCTGCCTTTCGATTACATCATCTATTTTTCTGGCGTTAGAATCTGTTCCCAGGAATAATTTTGAGGATTTAAACCCACCAGACCTCAAGATTTATGACAAGCTTGAAACAATATTCCAACTGAAGCTTACTTTTTTGATTTTACTAGCGGGCCAAACTTTCGCTTTATATCACACAACGGCCGACGATATGTTGACCCCCATTTTGACCTGCAACACCTAAAAAAATTGTTTTGATCAATTCACTAGCAAGTTTCCAAGATTTTAAAAAGAAATAATATAAATTTGCAATATACATTTCTTTTTTTAACAATTTCTTACCCGCGTTCATATTGCGATCGACAATAAACAATGTTATCATCTACTAGCAGTATAGCCCGGCATTGCTTGGGTGTAATAAAAGCTTTAAAACTAATCCATGATCCTGGAGCTCAGACTCTTTGGACGTTGGCACAAAAGACTAAAAAGCAATAGTTGTTTACAGTTAAAGCGAAACTGTAGACTGAAAGAAAAATGAATGGATGTTAGTCAAATTTTGATTTCCTGGTATCGATTTATATATATATATATAAATATATATATATATATATATATATATATATATATATATATATATATTATCGATTTTATGCAATTTACCTATAGACTCCGAAACGGCTGAACCGATTTTCTTGAAAATGTACACAGTTGTACTATAAGTGTCTGCGAGTGTTCTTAGCTAGGTTTTGTGTCGAGGTACCCCCGATAAATATCGAAAATCGGGTTATAGAAGGAGTGGTCCAATTTTAATCAAATTTGATACACTCATAGACAAAGACATAAGAAACAATATTCAGAAGTTTCAAGGTTTCAGTTCCTACAATAGTGCAGAAAATCGATAATATATACATAAAAGGCAAAATGTTTGTGTGTGTGTCTGTTTATCTGCCTGTATGTCCTTTACACAAATCCACAATTTTTATCCGATTCTCACCAAACTTCACATAAATATTCTTTAGGCAGAGTCTGAGCTCCAAGACCATGTATTAGTTTTAAAGCTTTCATTACACCCGAGCAACGCCGGGCTATACTGCTAGTCTAGAATATATGTTGATAGGAACTATCATGGTCATAAAGTTATGGATCAGTTTCTATATTGATTATAATAGAGAATTGATCACCTACTTTATATCCACTATCATTTCTTGTTTGTTTATCAGATTCTGATTAGGTATGAATCCACTTCATGTCTTTTAGTTCTTCTTCTTCTTCTTCTTCTTCTTCTTCTTCTTCTTCACGTGCCATTTCCGTTTAGCACGTAGGCGATCATGGACTTCCACTTGGCTCTGTCTCTTGTCGCTCTCAGTAATATTTCTCCTGGTATCTCTTCCAATCCCCGTTCCGTCAGACCTAACAAGTACGTCACGCGTTGCTTTCTCCTGTCTCTACTTCCATTCATTCGACCTGTGTGTATCAAGTTTTCCAGGCCCTCCTTCCTCATTACGTGTCACAGGAACCTCATTTATTTCTTCCTGATATATATATTTTTTTCTTCGTTTGCATCCTTTCCAACACCTCATCGTTGCACATGTGCTCTGTCCATGGTATCCTCAGCATCCTTCTGTAAAACCACATTTCTGCTGCCTCAAGCCTCTCCTTCATCCTTGAGAAGATCGTCCAACATTCACTTCCATATGGAAGGACAGATATTACATAGCAATCCAGCACTCTCTTCTTTGTTTCTAATGAGATTTTCCTGTCTTTCAGTACTCTGGCTAGTTTCTGTTCATGGTATCCTCAGCATCCTTCTGTAAAACCACATTGCTGCTGCCTCAAGCCTCTCCTTCATCCTTGAGAAGATCGTCCAACATTCACTTCCATATGGAAGGACATATATTACATAGCAATCCAGCACTCTCTTCTTTGTTTCTAATGAGATTTTCCTGTCTTTCAGTACTCTGGCTAGTTTCTGTTCATAGTATCCTCAGCATCCTTCTGTAAAACCACATTTCTGCTGCCTCAAGCCTCTCCTTCATCCTTGAGAAGATCGTCCAACATTCACTTCCATATGGAAGGACATATATTACATAGCAATCCAGCACTCTCTTCTTTGTTTCTAATGAGATTTTCCTGTCTTTCAGTACTCTAGCTAGTTTCTGTTCATGGTATCCTCAGCATCCTTCTGTAAAACCACATTTCTGCTGCCTCAAGCCTCTTCTTCATCCTTGAGAAGATCGTCCAACATTCACTTCCATATGGAAGGACAGATATTACATAGCAATCCAGCACTCTCTTCTTTGTTTCTAATGAGATTTTCCTGTCTTTCAGTACTCTGGCTAGTTTCTGTTCATAGTATCCTCAGCATCCTTCTGTAAAACCACATTTCTGCTGCCTCAAGCCTCTCCTTCATCCTTGAGAAGATCGTCCAACATTCACTTCCATATGGAAGGACATATATTACATAGCAATCCAGCACTCTCTTCTTTGTTTCTAATGAGATTTTCCTGTCTTTCAGTACTCTAGCTAGTTTCTGTTCATGGTATCCTCAGCATCCTTCTGTAAAACCACATTTCTGCTGCCTCAAGCCTCTTCTTCATCCTTGAGAAGATCGTCCAACATTCACTTCCATATGGAAGGACAGATATTACATAGCAATCCAGCACTCTCTTCTTTGTTTCTAATGAGATTTTCCTGTCTTTCAGTACTCTGGCTAGTTTCTGTTCATAGTATCCTCAGCATCCTTCTGTAAAACCACATTTCTGCTGCCTCAAGCCTCTTCTTCATCCTTGATGAGATCGTTCAGCATTTATGATGAAGTAAATATCTGGAAGCATCTCAAACATTAAAAAAAATGAAAAGAAAAAGATGCAGAGAGAAGAGGCATAAAGAAAGTTAAATTTAATTGCGAGATGAATATAAATCTACATTAATCGAATCCTATAGCCGGGGTTAGACATAGGGTCTTTTATAAAAATAAACAGCTGGCATGTCTCGGAAGACAACATCCGGGAGATGAAGAACATCAATGTCCACATATATGGTCTGCGTGTTTATGTCAGCGAACATCTCCCTTTGGCTTAAAACCAAATGCATGGTCATCAGTAAAAAAGGCAGCCCAAAATGCCAATTCCAGGTGAAGGAATCTAAAATCAAGCAGGTACAAAAATTTAAATACCTAGGAAGTGTTCTAACAGAAGACGGAAAATGCAACACTGAGATTCGAAGGCGAATTGGCATGGCGAAAGAAGCATTCCAGAAGTTGAGTAAAGTATTAAGAAACAGGACAATTTCACTAGAAACAAAGAGGAGAGTACTGGATTTCTATATGATGTAGGTTCTTCAATATAGCAGTGAATGTTGGACAATATCTTCGAAGATGAAGGAAAAACTTGAAGCAGCTGAAATGTGGTTCTACAGAAGGATGCTGCGAATATCATGGACTGAGCATGTGAGCAATGACGAGGTTTTGGAAAGTATGGAGACAAAAAGGAAATTAATACTAAGCATCAGGAAGAGACAATTAAAGTTACTGGGACATGCAATAAGGAAGGAGGGCTTAGCGAACCTGTTACTAACAGGCTAGATAGAGGGAAAAAAGAGACAGGGAAAAGCAGCGGATAACATATTTGAAGGACCTGATCAGGTGGATGACGGAACGAGGGTTGCATAGGGCAACAGGAGAAAGCGTGCTAAGAGCCACCAGGGACAGGGAGATGTGGAAAGCCATGATCGACTACTTCCTGAAAGAACATGGCACATAAAAGTAGTAGTAGTAGTAGTAGTAGTAGTAGAAGAAGAAGAAGAAGAAGAAGAAGAAGAAGAAGAAGAAGAAGAAGAAGCTTTCTTTTGAATCTCTTGACCAAAATGGTAAAGAGATTCAAAAGAAAGCTTTTTCTTCTTCTTCACGCGTCTCTATCTCTCTCTACTAAACTCAGCTATCTTTTTCTTTCTCTACCACTCCCCTTTCTCTCTTCACTTTTCCTGGCTAGACAGTATTTCGAATAATATCAATAACGCCATTTCCTCTCACATGTTGACTAATATATTTCTGGTCTGTAACTTCATTACCCACCATGCCAAGTGGCTGAAAAACTCTGTCATTGATCTTGCTGAAATTCCCCACGCTTTTCCCGATTTTCCCTGAAGGGAACGCTTCCATTCTAGATCTCTGATTCACTTATATCTCTGACACTTGTCATGTCATGCAGCTATGCCCTGAAGGCTACTCTTATCATGTCGTGGTTTCCATTACTATCTCTTTTCACTCCCCCTCAAGTACCTCCTACCAGAAAATATCTTACTGATATCAAAGAGAGTACTGGGGGTGATTCAGTCATTTTCTTTGTGATGTCCTTTGGCACAAAGTGTTTAGTCTCCCCGTTGAAGACTGCGACTCTGAGGTTTCCTCCTGGGTGAAAGCTGGCATCGATGCTTTCATCTCAGCCAGGAAGTTCCGACTTAAGCTTCATTCATCCCCTTGGTGCTCTCTTGCTTGCTCGGCCAAGAATAATTTCTTCCAGTTTGACCAAGACGCGTCTGACTACAATAAGCACCTTTGTGACTTCGCTCGTAATGAATGCAAGCAGATATTAAATGATGCTAAGCTGTTGTTTGCTGATAGAATGAAGCAGTTGAGAAATTTGGTTCCAAAGACTACTAGCGACTCTGCAAAATTGTGTTAACAGCAAACCCCCAATCTCTTCTTTATTCAATAAATCTAAGGTCAAAGCGGACAAGGTTGAGTGCTTTGCTTGCAAATTCTCATGAACCTCCACATTTGACTCAATTAGTGCAATCACACCCGACTTCCCACCAAGAACTGAGACTCAAATGACTCGTTATACATAAACCTCTCTCTGTTCTTTAACATAATTTCGAAGCTTTAGTTCCATAAGTCAAGCAGAGATGACGGAATCCCGGTCATCGGCCTAGAGAAATGTGCCCCTGAACTCTCCCCTGTATTCTCCAAACTCTACAACTATTGCGTCAATACTTTCCTGCTTGTTGGAAATTCTTCTCTGTAGTCCCTGTCTGTAAAAACTTTGGAAACCTCTTTGACCCCTATAATAATCACGCTATCAGCCTCTTACCAATCGTTGGCAAAGTGTTCGAGGATATTATAAATGCTGAAGTGGTTCATCATTTCACATCCCACAACCTATTCTCTGACAAAACAGTACAACTTCCACTTCGTCAAGTCTACTGTTGATATGCTAACGGCCATCACTCAATACATATTCCAGGCTCTTGATAAGAACGGCGAAGCTCGATCTGTTGCCGCGGATATCTCGAAAGCCTTTGACAGAATTTGGCATGGTGTTCTTCGCAAGTTACAGGGCTATGGTACAACTAGGCGTTTGTTCGATTTAATCCAATCGTTTCTATCGAATCGCGTAATGAAGGTCGTATTAAACGGGCATGCTTTCAGATCCCATCATACAAACGGAGGTGTCACTCAAGGCTCTATCCTAGGTCCAATAGTTCCCTGATCTTCATCAATGATCTTCCTGATGTAATCAGTTCCCAAGTAGGCATCTATACAGATGACACCAACATTTATTCCAGTTTCAGAAATCTGCAAGGACCGACAAAGCAAACCTCGCTGCTTATTTTGAAAAGGGTCTTCAATGCAGACGACACTACGGGTTACTCTCGCCTCGTTAAAAAATCTGCCGAGGCTGGCAAAGCAAACCTCACAGCCGAGATTGAAAAGGATCTCCAATCAGTGGCTGAATGGGGTAAAAAATGGCTCGGGAATTTTAATGCTTCCCAAACGAAGTTGCTATGTATTAACCATCACAGACAGTCGCTCCTACCCCCATGGTAGTCTTCCTGAAAGCAAAAACACCGCGCCTCCCCGGGTTAACTCTCACAACAGACCTCAAGTGGAATGATTATATAGAATCCATAGCTAAATCCGCTGCTAAGAAATTCGGTTCTCTGTGTAGGGCCAGGAATTTTTCCCGTCTGAAACAATCCTGCACATATACAAATCTACTATCCACCCGTTCATTGAATACTGCTGCCATATCAGGTCAGATGCCCCTGCTATTCATTTAGGGGTCCTTGACAAAATCCAACGAAATGTGATCGATCCCGACTTGGCAGCTCAGATACAGTCACATTCTCACCGGCTCAATGTGGCTTCTCTGAGTCTCTTCTACAAATACTTTCACGGCTTCTGCTCAGATGAACTTAGCTCACTGGTTCCTCCTATATATAAATTTGCTCGAGCCACAAAATTAGCAACTAGATCCCACCTCTTTACTGTGAAACCAATAAAATGTAAACGCACATTCTGCTCCAAAAGCTTATTTTCTCGCACTTCCCGCCTGTGGAATTTCCTTTCCGTTTACTTGATTCCTCGATAGCTACAATCTCCAAAAAATTTGAATGTAAAGTCACTAAACATCTTCTATCTCACTAACCTGCATTCTTTCTCTCATGCTTCTTTCTCCATCCACTCCACTCTCATCAGTATTCTTATCCTACTCTTACCCACTTCCTGACACACCCTATAACCTGTCACTCTTTTTCATAAATTTTTTCCTATGTAACCCCCTGTAAAACAGTGGCAGCTAAATGCTTTGATTGGGGCGATATGGTTATAAAATAAATTATGTGGTGGACTCGGGTAAGAAGTAGATGGCAAATTTAAATGCTTCCAAAACAAACTTGTTCTCTTTTAGCCACCGGAGACCAACTCTTCAACAGTTTGGATCACGTTAGCCTCCCTGAAAGCAATGCACCGCGCCTCCTCGGATTCACTCTCTCAGTCGACGCCAAGTAGAACGACTATATCGAATCCATAGCTACATCTACTGTTAGGAAGGTTGAGTCACTGTGTCGGGCCTGGAAGATTTTCTCGCCAGATTCCATCTTGCACATATACGAATCTATCATTCATTCATGCATTGAATTCTGGTGATATGTGTTATGTCGTGAGTAAGGATAAATAACTCAACAGCAGGAATAGGTTAATTGTTGTATTCCGTGAAAATAGTTTTTACAAAGGTTATTAGTACCCAATACAAGAATAAGGGTTAATCGTCTCAACCGTCGTAAGACGTAGTATGAGCAATGGGTACTTCCGGGTCGTCACCGGAAGTCTACGACTGACTTGTCGATCGGCTGCTCGGCAGACTCTATATTTAGTTGTCCCTCCCAGTAAGGGCAACATGTGACACATGGTCAGTTATAACTGGGATTTCCGGGCGATATGGCCCGGCCAAAAAATGTCTGTCTATTTTTGCCCAGTCGTGCCTCTACCCTTCGGCGGAACCACGACTGGGTTATAGCGCTCTGCTCGGAAGCAGAGAGCGCCCTCCACCCGACGGCAGAGAGCTGACAGTGTCGTAGAGAGTACGGCTGCTCGGCACACTCTCTTACGTAGATGCCACCATTACTTTACATAGTAATGGAATAGTCCATTATAGCCGAATAGGCGCGGGCGTCCCAACAGTATGTCTGATCGGGAGCTACTGGTATTCATCTCGTGGTTTTCGACATAATCCAAAGAAGGATATGCAATGTAATCGACTCCGATTTGGCAGACCGACTTCAGTCACTTTCTCAATGATGGAGTGCGGCTTTCCTCTTGTTGGGACGCCCGCGCCTATTCGGCTATAATGGACTATTCCATTACTATGTAAAGTAATGGTGGCATCTACGTAGGTAGAGGGTGCCGAGCAGCCGATCGACAAGACAGTCGTAGACTTCCGGTGACGACCCGGAAGTACCCACTGCTCATACTACGTCTTACGACGGTTGAGACGATTAACCCTTATTCTTGTATTGGATACTAATAACCTTTGTAAATACTATTTTCACGGAATACAACGATTAACCTATTCCTGTTGTTAAGTTATTTATTCTTACTCACGACATAACACCTCTTTTTCTGTTTACAAATATTTTTACGGCTTTTGCTCTGACGAGATTATCGCCTTCGTGCCTGGTCTCCACCCATTTACTCGAGATACTAGAGTGGATTCCACACGTTTACAGTCAAGACTATCAATTTCTTTTCTTGCACTCCACGCCTGTGGAACTCCTTTCCTGATAGCTACAATCTCCAAGAGTTTAAGTGCAACGTCAATGACATCTTTTATCTCCCTGAAGAGCTTTTGAAGTTATGCCTGGATTCGTAATCGGAGGCCACAATTTAAACAACCTAAGGTACGCAGATTATACAGTGCTGATAGCAGACACAGAAAGGAAGCTACAAGAGCTTCTACAGAAGGTAGCAGAAGAAAGTAACAAGAAAGGACTAGAAATAAACTGCACGAAAACTGAATGCATGGTCATCAGTAAAAAGAGTAGCCCAAAATGACAAATACAGGTCGGGGATACTAGAATCAAGCAGGTACAAAAATTTAAATACCTGGGAAGCGTTATGACAGAAGACGGAAAGTGCGACACAGAGATCCGAAGGCGAATTGGCATGGCGAAGGAAGCATTCCATAAGTTGAGTAAAGTATTAAGAAACAGGACAATTTTGCTAGAAACTAGGAAGAGTGTATTGGATTGCTACGTGCTGTCCGTCCTTCAATATGGCATTGAAGGCTGGACAATATAATCAAAGATGAAGGAAAAACTTGAAGCAACGAAATGTGGTTCTACAGAAGGATGCTGCGAATATCATGGATCGAGCATGTAAGCAATGATGCGGTCTTGGAAATGATGGAAACAAAAAGGAAATTAATACTGAGCATCAAGAAGAGACAGCTGAAGTTCCTGGGACATGCAATGAGGAAGGAGGGCTTGGAGAATCTGATACTAACAGGCCAGATGGAAGGAAAAAGAGACAAAAGAAAGCAACAGAAAACATATTTGAAGGACCTAATCAGGTGGATGACGGAACGAGGATTGCATGGTGTAAGAGGAGAAGGCGTGCTCAAAGCCACCAGGGATAGAGAAAAGTGGAAGACCATGATCGCCTACGTCCTGAAGGGACAAGGTACACAGAAGAAGAAGAAGAAGAAGAAGATTCCCATTAATGTATTATCCTTTCTCCGACACACACAGTACCTTGTTGTTCTTTCTTTTTGTTCTCCTCTCATGTGTAGCAGTTAGTAACAGTATCGTCATTTATGAAAGAAAATATCCAAGCTACAGACATGTTGCTCCACAGAAGGATGATAAGGATACCATTGAAGAATTCGTAAGCAACGAAAAGGTTTTGGGGAGAATTGAAACGAAACGGAAACAAACTTCACATCAGGGAGAAACAGCTGAATTTTCTGTGACACGTAATGAGAAAAGAGGGCTTGAAGAATTTAATACTCACAGGACGGATAGAGAGAATGAGAGATAGAGGAAAGCAACGGTGACATACTTGATGGGTTTGAGCAAATGTATATCAGGGCAGAGTTTGGGAGAAATACCGAGATGAAAGTTATTAATATTTTTTTTAATCGTTTCACCACATGCAAGGCGGTAACGCCACTGATGCGCAGGGGGCTACATAAGAGAAAAAGATTAGATTGGAGGAGAGTAAAGGGAAAGACGAACCAATTACAGGAGGTGTCAGAGAAAGGAACAATATCATTAAAATAAAAAAGTTACACAAATTTTGGCCAAATGATGTGTTGAAGAAAACTTAATTTCAGAACACGTTCAGTTTTACCTCACCCTATATATATATATATATATAGGACAAAACGAATATATAGCTCGATGATTTACTTAATAATTGTTCAAATACTCCTCCTACTTCTTGAATAATATATATATATATATATAGTCATCCGCAGTCATATATATATATATATATATATATATATATATATAGTCATATATATATATATATAATATATATATATATAGTCATCCGCAGTCATATATATATATATATATATATATAGTCATCCGATGTTTCGCTATATCACAGCTTATCACTACGGTTAGACTCCGATTGCTTTTAACCCAGGATTGACACCCGACCGAATTGGCGTCAGTCGGCGATTCTACCTCTGAGCTATGGTAGCTCGGTAGAAGAAGGCCGACTTTTTAGCGTGCATATTATCATTTTACACGCCCAATAACTGAGTGTGTTCTAATTCATTGCTGAATGAACGATGCGTAGATGCTAGAGTAGCTAATGTCCATCAGCGTAGTCTATGTTAGAAACAGGAAAACATCTTAAATCCATTTTTTCCCTCTACTTTCGTTCATTTCTTTTTCCGAAATATTAAAAAGAGGAAAGAGATGATTATCAGATTAAGGATTATCTGATATAGAAAGAATCAAATGGGATAGAAGAGTCTGTAGTTGTTGTTTGATGCTAAGAGACTTGGATTCAGTTTTGGATATTTCGAAGAATAAAAGCTAGAAGTATTTCAGACTTGTTTATATTTTAAGCATAGATAATTTTAACCAAAAAAATTAATAGAAACAGCTTCAACATATTACTTCGAAAACTTTTTTTAATTGTTTCACCCCTAAGCAAGGCGGTAACGCCATTGATGCGCAGGGGGATACATGAGAGAAAAAAATTAGATAGGAGAAGAGTAAATAGAAAGAAGAACCAGTTACAGGGGGTGTCAGTTAAGGGATTAAGAGAAGGATGGCAATACAGGTGTGATGGCAGTTGCAAAGGTAGAGAGAAAGGAAAAGATATACAGGGTGGTGTAGAAAGAACTGGAGTCAAGTGGTTAAGAGATGGGTATTGACATTGCATTTAAATTCCTGGAGGTTGTAGCCGCCAGGAAAGCAAGAATATGGAAGAGAGTTCCACAGGCGGGAAGTGCGAGAAAAGAAGCTGATGGGGTAGAATTGTCGGCTGCATTTGGTCGATCTAACTCTGAATGGGTGGGACCCAGTTGCCAGTCTGGTTGCACGAGTAAACTCATGTGGCAGGGGCATCATGTGGAGGGCCTTGATCACCTGCATCCTGAAGGGACACGGCACATGGGAAGTTGAAGCAGATATATGAATAATCTTTGAACTAATAAAAAGCGCATTTATTTCATATCGAAATATCTTTTACCAGAAACTCATTTCTGTCACTGTATTTAATTCAGCCGTTATCATTTTTTTAATATTGATGTCAAACCGAAGTTTGCAGCCCAATTCAAACCCAGAATTTTCGATGCTGATTTTCAAGACGCATTCGACGATCCGAAACCTGACCCGATACAATCTTCCGATTCTAAGTTAATTCTTAATTTCATCCCAGCTGCGCATGCGCACACAGTCGCCGGCAAACACATTCGTGATTATGCATTTTTCGGGGCATCGAGACGACGGCGTAGACATCAGTAACAGACGAAGAAATCCTTGCTTGGCCTAAAGACGAACGCCAGTTGGAAATTTGCCAAACTGATTGGCACTTTCACAAACGGAAGGCACAAAATAAAACAAATAACCCAAAAGAGTCCAACTCTTAAAACCCCGACCCCCTTACTTAACCACACTGACCCACACTGTTTTTACGTTCTTCGTTCAGTTTCCTGTTATCGACATCTTACCGGGAAAGGCGATGGTGAAAACGGCATAGGCTGAACAAGTTTGTCGGAAAAAGTTCAGAATTCAAGATGCTTATTTTCCGACGAAGAGAAAAACAAAGAAAATATTAAATTAATTTTTCCCTATTTTTTTCGGATTGGTGGGTATCATATATATAGGAATATAATATTTTGTACCTATATGCACATTAATATTTCGGACAAAACTGCCCCAGGCTGGCATTATGTGAGACAAACTCTATTATAATCTGAAGAGGCCAAGAGCATGCACCCGGGCTAGGTCCATATATATATATATATACTGTACTGTGCAAATGTATTCGGACAAGAACTATTTTATCTTTTATGAGACATCAAAATAAAGTTTAAAATCACCCCTCTCCTAACACTTTTGCACACTACCGGTAGTGTGCAAAAGTACTGGGACAGGGGTGATTTTCCTAAAAACCTCACTGAAATTCAAATACAGGGTAAAAAGCCAAATAAATTGCTAATAAATATTGATTATTTAAAACTAGGTGTAAAAGAAATGTATTAAAAAGAAGTTATATTTAATTTTTCCTATTTTCTATAAAACAAGATATTTTGAAACTACTTTAATGAACATCTATGGGATATTTTGGATAAAAAATTGATAAATCTAATGTTACTTCGCAAGATACACTTTGCGAACAAATACAAGCTGCTTGGCAGGAGATACCATTAGATACATTGAATGTGATGTCAATGCCTGACAGAATGAAGGCTGTGATCAAAGCAAAAGGCTATTATACTAAATATTAAATTTATTTTTGTAACAAGTTAAACCATTTGTTGAGTAAATGAAATAAAATGATTTTGATTAATTGTTAATTTTCTGTCAGTATGACTCATAAAAGATAAAATAGTTCTCGTCCTAATACTTTTGCACAGTACTGTACACACACACACACACACACACACACACACACACACACACACACACACACACACACATATATATATATATATTATATCGAGGCAGCAGATAATTTTCTAAACAAAGACTCTTGTTTAATTAGAAACATGATAAAATAACATTCAAAAGCATAATACGTAGAAATTTTAAACCAATAAATAATAGTAATCAAATAAAGCTCATCACGTATTATAAAACATAACACAACTAAATCCTCTACAGAAAACCAATGTAGTGTATCAGTTTGCATTCCCGTTCAGAGATTGTATCTCTGGTACTAATAATAAACCCACTACATATATTGGTTTTACTACAACCACACTCTCCCATAGACTTACCTGCCACCTTTCTGATCAAAGTTCCATTATACAACATTTATTAGAAAAGCATAGCTATGTAGGTAATATTAGACAGATTTTAGTCGATAACACAATAATACTCACTCATACACAAAGTAAAAAAGAACCCTCAGATAGTGGAGACCATCTACATTAAATAAAAACAACTCACACTGAATAAAATCACATTTCATCTGGTCACAACACATTACATTACATTTAGACATATGGTTCTGTTAACATTTCGGTCTCTCACGTGGTGTGACGTCATAGAATCGCATTACAAATTTACGAACTGCATCTGCTATTCGGTGACACTCATCGTTGCATAGCAATGTTTTATGTCAACACACGATAAAATCATTTTTGACAGTGGATTTCTTTATGTTAACGTCCCTGTAACTTTTCTGAAGATGGCTGATGTGAGCCGAAAGCTTAGAACCAATTTAATAAAAAATTATCCAAATGTTGGAGAATTTTTGTTTTTATTTTCAACTGGAATTAAAGCCGAAATACGATGTTCAGAATGGCTCATAATAGACATTCATTGTCTGTTATATTTAACAGTATATATATATATATATATATATATATATATACTGTTAAATATATATATATATATATATATATATATCCGAGTGAATACAGAACGAAGAATTCTTACAACGTCCAAAACATTAATTTAAAACAGTGCTCGATATATAATATATAGAGCTGTGAATATTTATTATAAATTATATTTTAGAACATGTACATAATTCTTCTATACATAATCAGCTACGAAGGCACGCTCGCCTCAGCATTGAAGCCCCAATGCCCCCTCAGGCGAAGTATCTGATGGGGCGTTGGGGCATTGGAGCTTGGGGCGTTCGTGCCTTCGTAGCGATTATATATAGAAATTTTTTTTTTTTTTTTTATAAGCGTTTCACCCCGAGCAAGGCATGTCACTGCCACTACTGTGCAGGGGGCTACGTAGAGTGGAGAAAGGCTGATTAAATATAGGAAATGACAGAGGGTGGGTGATAGGCGGGTAAGGATATCGAGAATGAGGGTTGGGTAGATGAGAGTGTTGTGAGAATAGTTGGGAGTTAGTGTGATAGGAGGTGTCTATTGACCCTACATTTAAACAGCTGGAGATTACATGTTCTAATATATATATATATATATATATATATATATATATATATATATATAGGGTGCATAAGATATTTGAGGAGATATGTTATTTTTCGCTATAGCAGCATATTATTTGCCTTTATATTTTCTTTATTTCAGAATTATCATTAATAGACCCTCTGCTTACACAAGAAATGGAGAGGTACGTCGTGGTCATAAAGAATGAACATAGCAATTTAGAGATAGCATTTTTTTAAAAGTCGCTAGATCTTGCGTTCCCCAAAGTTCTTAGACAAGAATATTTTTGATCAAGACCAGCAAATGAACAGAAGAAATGACAGATGGGTATGTGCAGAACCTTCGGAAGTTCCAAGAGCAACGAACAGAAAATTTCCTGCAACTGTGATGGTTTTTGGGTTGTCAGCAATGACAGATATGCAATCTCTCCTCACTTTTGTCCACTAGGTCTCAGTATAATCTCTGCTGGCTACATAAATCTTCTAGAAACAGTAATTAAGTCATGGGTGACAATGTGCGCAACAGAAGACCTTATGTGTTTTAACAAGATTCAACACCCCCCACAAAAGGCTCAAACAACGCAGGAATGGACGGCGGAAATTCTTTTATTATCACATAATCCCTAAGAATTAATCTCCTAGCCCCTCAGATCTCAATCCATTGGACTACTAAGTATGAAGCGTAGTTGAGAAAACGGTTTAGCCTATAACACTAAAGGATCCCTAAAAGCCTCCATAGTCAGAGTAATGTTCACTATGAACAAAGACAACTTGATCCTATTATGTAGGCGAATCAGTCTTCATATAGAAGATGAATGAGGCTTTATCGAATAAAATTACCAAACAATTATGCTTATTCTTTTCCTCACAACTTTTTTTCAGTAGTTGGTTACCTTGAGAAAGGTACGAAAACAACATCTGTCAACCTTACAGCTCATTTCTGAAAACTTTTGATTGTAATACGCGAAAGATTATCTGTGAGAATGAACGGATTTTATTAAGAATGAGCAAACAGTGTTTGCAATATATTTTATATGACATACTTAAAAATATTTTCTGCCTAAATACACAAATTTTAATATATATATATATATATATATATATATATATATATATATATATATATAAAATTTGGATAATATTATAATAAGTCAAAATGAGAAATCGGCAAATCTATTTAAACTTATTTATAAATGGGACTTTTTGTGTGTGTGTGTGTGTGTGTGTGTGTGTGTGTGTGTGTGTGTGTATCCGTTACCTATAGACTCCGAAACGGCTGAACCGATTTTCTTGAAATTTGACACAGTTGTACTATAAGCATCCGCGAGTGTTCTTAGCTAGGTTTTGTGTCGAGGTACCCCGGATAAATATCGAAAATCGATAATTGAAAAAATCGGGTTATAGAAGAAGTGGTCCGATTTTAATGAAATTTGATACACTCACAGACAAAGACATAAGAAACGATATTCAGAAGTTTCAAGGTTGCAGTTCTTACGACAGTGCAGAAAATCGATAATATATATATATGTATAAATCGATACCAGGAAATGAAAATTTGACTTACACTCATTCATTTTTCTTTCAGTCTACGGTTTCGCTTTAACTGGAAACTTTTTAGTCTTTCGTGCCAACGTCCAAAGAGTCTGAGATCCAGGACCATGGATTAGTTTTAAAGCTTTCATTAAACCCGAGCAACGCCGGGCTATATTGCTAGGAATATATATAAAACATACAGGTATACCGAGACACACGCATACACACATATTCAAATTGACATACACATCCATATATATATAGTCATCCGCGGACAGATCTGTTTCGCTGTATCACAGCTCATCAGTACGGTTAGACTCTGATTGCTTTTAATATATATATATATAGTTACACATAAATACATATACACACCATAGCGACATATTGGAAATATATAGTTTCTGCAGGCATCATATGATAAAGCAAAAATATCCATGATAGTTTGTACATTTTCATGCTTGTAAAATCCTATCCATTACCAGTCGGGTTTCATATTTTTTTTTATTTCTGGGCAGCTGCCTTTGCGTTGCATATGTGGTCATTTCTGAATATTTTTATTTGAAATATGTAGAATTCCGGCTGCGCTATGCCATAATTTCATTCCTCTGTCGGCCTGTCTTGTCAGACTCAAAGATTATTGATAGCTGTGAGGAGTGTGTCCGACCATTTCTTCAGAGTTTGAAATTTTCTCTGACCTTCCGCTTCTAGAAGCTCTCATGATCAGCCGGGAGACCATTCAAGGTTACTTGTCAGTTCAATGGTGGACCTTGGACATGCCAGTCATTTTCCTCTCCTACTCTCCTATATATATATATATATATATATATATATATATATATATATATTAGCCTGCTTGCCTGAAGAGATCTGAGTGGTCGAAACCTGGGTAGCAAATAAGTGTTCTTTGACACACACACACACACACACACACACACACATATATATATATATATATATATATATATATGTATTAGTCAGTCAGTTAAGTGTTACATGCTTGGGCGATCATGTCTCCTTCAATCTATGACTGAATAGGCAGAAGATTTTCTCGCAGTAGGTTGCCATTTCTTTCGAGTTGGGTTGGCAACACAATCTATAGAATCTAATCTGCTACTCAACTCATAACTGGAGAAAGAAGAGATGGATTAATACGTTTCCCAAGTGTATTTGTTCGTAAGTGATTGAATTTCGAATATATATATATATGGTAGATATGGATGGAATAATATTCCGTATAAACCCCCCCCCCCCAAAAAAAAAAACAAACAAACAAAAAAACACTATTCTTAAAAAAGTGCTCAATACAAAATAGACCGAATAATATTTATTTAGAATTTATAACATAAATATGTAATAATATCACTATAAATGTAACCAGTTTGTTTCGACACTGTGTTGATGTTGATTTCAATTTGAAAATTATTATTAATTAATTATTAAGAATAATTTTTATTTGGTGTCGTCTTCCGGCCGGAATATTCAAGAAATCTTATGAGAGAAAAAAATGGAATCTCTGACAGAACGCGAATCCACGTTCATCTCGGCACAGGATATTTTTTTAAATCATTTCACTCCAAGCAAGGCGTTAACCCTACTGATGTGCAGGGGGTTACATACGAGAGTTGCAGTATTAGGCAGGAGTAGAATGAAGACAAAGACGAACCAGCTACAAGAGGTGAACAAGAAACGGCAAGAGAAGGATGAGGATGTGAACACAGGAGTTAAAATAGTTGCAAAGGTAGCGAGAAAGGAAAAAACACGATACACGGAGATGATGTAGAAATGACCGGAGGTAAGTCGATAATATATATATATATATATATATATATATATATATATTACGGAAATCAACGAGTTTTAACGAAACTTGGTGAAAACAAACGACAATTTGAAATAAATTGCTTGAAATGAATCGATAAAACATGATGTTCAAACAATTCATATATATATATATATATATATATATATATATATATATATATATATAGTGTATCGAGGCAGCAGATAACAAAAAATCTGGTTATTTTAAATCTGGTCATAACACATTACATTGCATTTAAATATATGGTTCTGCTATCATTTCGAGCTCTCACGCGGTGTGATGTCATAGAACCGTATTACAAATTTACGAACTGCGTTTGCTATTTTTGGTAACTGTTATCGTTGCCTAGCAAAGTTTTATGTCAACAGAAGATAAAATCGTCGCTGATGGTGGATGTTTTTATGTTAACGTCCTTGTAACCTCTCTGAAGATGGCTCATGTGAGCCGAAAGCTTAGCACCAACTTAATAAACAATTATCCAAATGTTGGAGAAATTTTGTCTTTATTTTCACCTGAAAATAAAACCAAAACACGATGTTTAGAACGGCTCATGATTAAACATAATAGACATTCATTGTCTCTTGTATTAAACAGTTTATTTTTAGAATATATATATATATATATATATATATATATATATATATATATATATATATCAGTTTTGTGGAGAAAAAAAGACATCTCAGGTAATACAAATGGACGAGGCAAGATGCCTTAAAGAAAGAACTCCAGGAGAAATCAGAGCCACGAACTCGAATCAGTCGGTCGACCTCGCTATCCACGGACAGAGAAAGACTTTCTAGGCTCCGTAATTTTTGGATACGAGTGAGTAGCCATACATATGCGAGAATATAAGATGAAGAATATTAAATAATAATAATATTAATAATAATAAGATTTTTGTCCCGTGAAAATTACAGTTTTCTTATTTTAAAATTTTGATGAATCTTAATTCTTAAGTTAATTATTAGGTTGTCCCAAAAGTTCGTAAACATTTGCAGAAAATTGAAATTTTACTCGAGTCGAATCGGCGGCCCTTCAGAAAGTGTTGCATTGAGCGGAAAAGGCCGTTATCTGATGGAGCACAGTCAGGACTGTAGTCTGGATGTGGCAGAACCTCAACGCCGTCCAACTCTTCAAACTTGTCTTTGGTCTTCCTGACGGTGTGTGGCTTGGCATTGTCCTGCTGCATCAAAGCGCGCTTTCGGTTGATCAGAGCCGGGTACCTTTGCTTCAACTTTTCATAGACCCACTCAAATTGCTGACAGTAAAGTTCGGCACTGACAGCACGATCATTCGGAACCAACTCAAAATGCGCAATTCCTTCAAGGTTCCACCAATAACTTTTTTACCGAATCGATCTTGTTTTGGAATCGACGGTGTCTCTTGCCCTTTCTGAATCCATCGCTTGTCTCATTTGTGCTGGACCAGATAGACCCATTTCGCAAGTGTTTACGAACTTTTGAGACAACCTAATAGTTAGTAAGTTCATAGCGAGTTCTTTAAGAATAAAATATCCGTAGAAATTTCCCTATGATATCGTTGCATATTTGAGCTTAACAAAATTTTATAAATATGAATGCTAGTCGTTATTTTAAGAAGTAAGGGGGTACAAATAAAAAGATTTGAAATTTTCAACCTTTTTCATTTCACTGAGACAATCGCTAAACACTTCTATCTTCCATTCTTTCTTTCATTTTCTCAGTGAAACTAAGTAACGTCTTTGACATGGTGATTTTCTAAGCGCAGCTTAAATGTGGCATAATGCCGAAAGTAAGGGTCACCCAATGAGGATTGAACTTACCGCTCAACTCTAATGATTCTAGCGAGACAAACTTCTTAACCACTACACCACGTCGAGGTGCTCGAGCGTCTTTGAAATATCTATTTATCTTCTCACGCGATCAAAACAGAATAAATCCTTATTTACGAGGTACTGACAGGACGCAACGATCGTGCAAAGTAAGAAACTAAAAAAAAGCGGAACAAGCACAATTATTATATTTTCATACTGATGACCACAGTTTCAGTTGTTCAGTTTTTGAGAAAGAAAACTTTATTGGATATGAAAAGTTAATATATTCATTGGCATGTCTGTTCAAACTAAGATATTCAAATGCAAGATACACGGTACAAACACTACACGAATGATGTTACAAATGGTGATGGCGTGACTATACTGTGGAATTTCCCAATCCTGACAGACAGGAAAATTGTTGCAAATATATTAGACATAGTTATAAAAGATTTAAAAAAAAAGAACCTTTCATCGAAATGATATTGCCTGTCCACAAGATACTAATATCTCTAAAAAAGAATTTCAGAAACCGTCAAATTATAAGGATCTGCAAATCGAAGTAACAAAAAGAATCCCTGCTGTGATAGGGGCATTGGCCATGATAAAGAAAGGAATAAAACATCATGTGAGTAAAATTCTTGCGCACATTAGCATCTCATTGCTACAAGAGATTACTTTGTGCGAATAATAATAATAATAATAATAATAATAAGAAGAAGAAGAAGAAACAGCGCTGGCAAGACAAACCTCTGCATGGCCAATATCCAGTACGTGCCAATAAATCCAATGTTGACAAAGTTAATACTCATCGATGGTTACGTGCATCTGGATTAAAGTCTGAAACTGAAGGCTTTATTCTTGCAGCACAAGACCAAAGTCTTTTCACTAGAAACTTCCAGGCAAATATTATGCATAATAATATGGATCCAAAATGCAGGTTTTGTGATAAACACCAAGAAACAATAGACCACCTAATCTCAGGCTGTTCTGTGCTTGCCCCAAATGAATATAAAAATCGCCACGATAGAGTTGGGCAATATTTACATTGGGCAATGTGCAAACATTATGGAAAAGCTGTAAACAAACACTGGTATGAACATCACCCAGCACCGGTTACAGAAATAGAAGATATAACCATTCTATGGGATTACACCACCTACACAGACAGAAAAATTGAAGCAAACAGGCCAGACATTATTGTTAAAAACGAGAAGGAGAAAACTTGTCTATTAATTGATATGGCTTGTCCAGCGGATTGTAACATAGCAATCAAGGAATTTGAAAAACTGTCAAAATATAAAGACCTGGAAATTGAAATAGAAAAAAATGTGGAAATTGAAAACAAGAGTTGTGCCAGTGATAGTAGGTGCACTTGGAATGATAAAAAATGGAACAAAACAACACATTAAAAGAATCCCTGGAAACCCCAGCTTAAGAGATATACAAACAATTGTCTTATTAAGTACAGCCCACACACTAAGGAAAACTTTATCTATGTAATGCTGGGGATGACAGGGAAGATAGAAAAACATGAAATGGAGTCATACCAACACGCGACGACCTGCCTTAGTTCTCCCCGCAGACTTGGTTGGTAGTGAGACCAAAGCAGAAATCGAAATATGATGAAAAATGACATAATAATAAAACTAGCCAAAGAACTTCAAGAAATGGTTGACGATCCCACTAAAATTCCTGCATGGATGACCAAAGGAATTACATTTCTTCTACCCAAGAATGGTGACACAAACAACCCGAAAAACTACAGACCAATTACATGTCTTCCGACAACATATAAACTACTAACATCTATTTTAACAAAACAGACATATTTATTCTTAGAAAGAAATGACATGATACCGCTTAAACAAAAAGGGTGCAAACGTGGCTGTTATGGTTGTAAAGACCAATTGCTGATTAACAAAATGATCCTGGAAAACTGCTACAGTACAAAGAAAAATCTTAGTACAGCCTGGATAGACTATCGAAAGGCATTCGATAGTGTGCCACATGACTGGATTTTAAAGACTTTAAATATATACAAGATATCACCCGTCATCATCAATTTCATCAAACAGTGCATGTCTATATGGAAAACAACCCTTTACCTCAATCATATAAATGGAACCTATAAGTCTGATGAAATAAACATCAAAAGAGGTATATTTCAAGGTGATTCTTTATCTCCCTTACTATTCTGCATATCATTAATAGCACTAACCAGTCAACTTAATAAGACAGAATGTGGTTATAAAATAGGACAAAAGAAAATAAGCCATCTATTTTACATGGATGTCTTGAAGTTATATGCTAAGAATGATAATGAGCTGGAAGGTCTTCTGCAAACTGTAAAATGCTTCAGCGAAGACATTGGAATGAAATTTAATTTGAATAAATGTGCTAAAGCTACAGTTTTACGTGGATCAATACAAGAAACATCCTCAATTAGCCTAGACCCTGCTGTAACAATAAAAGAATTGAAACCAGAAGAAGCTTATAAATACCTAGGTGTAAATGAGAGTGAAAACATTCACCATAAAAAATGAAAGAAATAGTGCGTAAAGAGTACTATAGAAGGCTACGAATGATATTAAAAACTGAATTAAATTCACAGAACAGAGTTATGGCCATTAATAGCCTTGCAATCCCAGTTGTCCAATATAGCTTTAACATCTTAAACTGGACTCTAAACGACATCAGACGAATGGATGCTAAAACAAGAAAGCTTCTTTCTAAGCATAAGATGCATCATCCAAAGGCTGATGTAGACCGTCTATACATACCCCGTAAAGAAGGTGGAAGAGGTCTTATTCAGCTGGAATTGTCATACAAGACAACAACTATTGGCTTACTAACATACATAGAAACAACAAAGGATTCGATGATACAATTAGTAAGGCAACATGAAGAAAGAAAGAAAAAATATTCAATAATAAAAGAAGGCAGTAAATACAAACAAGATTTACAGTTAGTAGATTCTGTAGAAAAGCAGAACGGAAGCCAAGAGCCGGCTATTGCGGCAAAGAATATGAAAATGAAAGCCAAAGATAAAGCTCTTGAACAAATGAAACAGCGCTGGCAAGACAAACCTCTGCATGGCCAATATCCAGTACGTGCCAATAAATCCAATGTTGACAAAGTTAATACTCATCGATGGTTACGTGCATCTGGATTAAAGTCTGAAACTGAAGGCTTTATTCTTGCAGCACAAGACCAAAGTCTTTTCACGAGAAACTTTCAGGCAAATATTATGCATAATAATATGGATCCAAAATGCAGGTTTTGTGATAAACACCAAGAAACAATAGACCACCTAATCTCAGGCTGTTCTGTGCTTGCCCCAAATGAATATAAAAATCGCCACGATAGAGTTGGGCAATATTTACATTGGGCAGTATGCAAACATTATGGAAAAGCTGTAGGCAAACACTGGTATGAACATCACCCAGCACCGGTTACAGAAATAGAAGATGTAACCATTCTATGGGATTACACCATCTACACAGACAGAAAAATTGAAGCAAACAGGCCAGACATTATTGTTAAAAACGAGAAGGAGAAAACTTGTCTATTAATTGATATGGCTTGTCCAGCGGATTGTAACATAGCAATCAAGGAATTTGAAAAACTGTCAAAATATAAAGACCTGGAAATTGAAATAGAAAAAAATGTGGAAATTGAAAACAAGAGTTGTGCCAGTGATAGTAGGTGCACTTGGAATGATAAAAAATGGAACAAAACAACACATTAAAAGAATCCCTGGAAACCCCAGCTTAAGAGATATACAAAAAATTGTCTTATTAAGTACAGCCCACACACTAAGGAAAACTTTATCTATGTAATGCTGGGGATGACAGGGAAGATAGAAAAACATGAAATGGAGTCATACCAACACGCGACGACCTGCCTTAGTTCTCCCCGCAGACTTGGTTGGTAGTGAGACCAAAGCAGAAATCGAAATATGATGAAAAATGACATAATAATAAAACTAGCCAAAGAACTTCAAGAAATGGTTGACGATCCCACTAAAATTCCTGCATGGATGACCAAAGGAATTACATTTCTTCTACCCAAGAATGGTGACACAAACAACCCGAAAAACTACAGACCAATTACATGTCTTCCGACAACATATAAACTACTAACATCTATTTTAACAAAACAGACAAATATGATGAAAAATGACATAATAATAATAATAATAATAATAATAATAATTACCAAATACTGCAGCAGAAATATGAAAAAGAAAGTAAAGGATAAAGCTCTTGAACAGATGAAACAACACTGGCAAGACAAACCTTTGCATGACCAATACTCAGAACATGCTAATAAATCCAATGTTGATAAAGTTAATACTCATCGATGGTTACGTGTACCTGGATTCAAGTCTGAAACTGAAGGCTTTATTCTTGCAGTGCAAGACCAAAGTCTTTTCGCCAGGAACTTTCAGGCAAATATTATACATAATAATGTGGATCCAAAATGTAGGTTCTCTGATAAATACCAAGAAACAATAGACCATCTAATCTCAGGATGTTCTGTGCTTGCCCCTAATGAATATAAAAATCGTCACGATAGAGTTGGGCAATATTTACACTGGACAATGTGCAAACACTATGGAAAATATGTAAACAAACACTGGTATAAACATCATCCAACACCGGTTACAGAGATAGAAGATATCACCATTCTATGGGGTTACACCATCTACACAGACAGAAAAATTGAAGTAAATAGGCCGGGCATGATTGTTAAAAACCAGAAAGAGAAAACTTGTCTATTAATTGATATGGCTTGTCCAGCGGATTGTAAGATAGCAACCAAGGAATTCGAAATCTGTCAAAATAACTGAAATAGAAAAAATGTGGAAATTGAAAACAAGAGTTGTGCCAGTGATAGAAGGTGCACTTGGAATGAAAAAAATGGAACAAAAAACACATTGAAAGAATCCTTGGAAACCCCAGCTTAAGAGATATACCAAAAATTGTCTTTATTTCAGCCTACACACGAAGGAGAACTTAACGTCTATGTAACACTAGGGATGATAGGGGAGATAGAAAAAACAAGAAATATAGCCATAACAACACACCACGGCCTACCTTCGGTCTTTCCACAGACTTGGTAGGTAGTGCGACCATAGCAGAAATCGCTTTATAATGACAAATGACATAATAATAATCTTAGTAATATTAGTAAAGTAATAATGAAATAGACAATATTGAAAAAAAAACAATAAAATTCTTTAAATAAATCTAAACTTATTTATAAATGGAACTTTGTCTGTGTGTGTGTGTGTGTGTGTGTGTGTGTGTGTGTGTGTGTGTGTGTGTGTCCCCGTTACCTATAGACTCCGAAATGGCTGATCCGATTCTCTTGAAACTTTACACAGTTGTACTATAAGCGTCTGCGAGTGTTCTTAGCTAGGTTTTGTGTCGAGGTACCTCCGATATATATCGAAAATCGATAATAGACTAAATCGGGTTATAGAAGGAGTTGTCCGATTTTAATCAAATTTAATACACTCATAGACAAAGACATAAGAAACGATATTCAGAATTTTCACTGCTGCAGTTCTTAGAATATTGCAGAAAATCGATAGTATATATAAAAGGCGAGATGTTTGTGTGTGTGTCTGTTTATCTGCCTGCATGTCTGTTTTTTTCAGCACTTTTATTTTAGTTTTTGCTTCGGGTTTGGCTTTAAATAGGTATAATTGTAGTTCTTAGTCTCAGCCATGATACCATTTACTCAGAGGACTTATTTAGCCTTCAAATTTCAGTTTGCGACGAAAAACATAATTTGATATCGATATCAGGAAATCAAAATTTGACTTACATCCATTCATTTTTCTTTCAGTCTACGGTTTCGCTTTAACTGGAAACAACAATTGCTTTTTAGTCTTTCGTGCCAATGTCTGAAGAGTCTGAGCTCCAGGACCATGGATTAGTTTTAAAGCTTTCATTACTCACGAGCAACGCCGAGCCATACTGCTAGTATATATATATATATATATTGGTAAATTGTCGCAATTATTTTATTATTTCAAATATTCTTTAGGCTGAGTCTGAGCTCCAGGACCATGGACTAGTTTTAAAGTTTTCATTACACCCAAGCAATGCCGGGTATACCGCTAGTTTACAATAAATACACAATCTTTCTGCATGCATGATCAGAAAATAGTAATGGAAACCAATACATAGACAAGCATGCAGATTTAACACTAAATACAAAGAAAGAAAAAGAAATTAAATAAAAAAACTACAAAAATATAAGATGCAGCTCTTTCAGTTTTTATTTTTGTAAAACTATAAATTGTTGAGAATTTGTCGGTCTTTAAATTTGAATTATGGTAATACGTTTGAGAATGAAACTGTGTTCACATGAGCGCGTTATAAATCGGATATGATTTATAAATCTATCTTTCTCTGCTGTTCTTTAGATTTTAGAAAAAAGCGGTTGATTTTGTTGAGAACAGATTCATTTATGTTTACAAGTATTTATACAATGGATGCCCTTCATTTTAAATTTTAATGCTTCCAAAAGAAAGCTGCTCTTCTTTAACTACCATATAGAAGCTTTCCTACTTTCCATTTGTATGTATCATGCTATCTCCCTGAAAGCAATACACTTCGCCTCCTCGGCCCCACTCTCTCAGCCGATCTCAAGTGCAACGACCACATCGGATCCATAGCTGCATCTACTGAAAAATAATCCATGTCACACGACAAGGAACATTGCAAAACATATTCTACCTATCAGATGTATGGATGCCTCAAATTTTAACAGAAAAAGAATACTTGACTAGATTACCATCAGCGATTCTTTGCTCAAACAAATAAAAAAACACCATTTTTTTTTAAAAAAAAGAACAGTCGATTTGATTATTTTGTTTATTTAACAGCATATCAACAGTTTGATTTATTTAAGAAATTGCTGTATATTATACAGATTAATATAAAGAAAGTGATT
>JBBBDQ010002171.1:2145000-2147500 GCA_037127315.1 Ascarosepion bandense | reverse complement strand
CAGACAACAAAAACAATTCTAACACTCATGTCAATTTTACCCCATGAAAATAAATTTTGTAATTGTAGAAACCCGAACCAATACCCCCTACCTAATAAATGTTTAATAAAATCCCTGGTTTCTATGTGTTCAATTTCATCCGTGGAGAACCCTAAGGATGCTAAAATTTATATCGGAAATACAATGAACATTTTTAAAATCACCTCTCATTCTTCAATAATAAGGACAAACAAAATATGACATCACTTTCTAAATATTTTTGGAAGTTAAAAAATGAAAATAAAACGCCTAAAGTTAAATGTAAAATCCTCAAACAGGCTAGAACATCTAAATCAGTAAAGGAACCATGTTTCCTTTGTTTACAAGAAATTATGGAAATCACTAAATACATGAGAAGCAACATATTACTAAATCAGAGGCATGAAACTACAATAAGTTTTGGATACATTAAAGAACTAACATTACAACTATGCTAAAATTAAAAAAGCTAAACTTCGGACATCTAGAAACGATAAACCTTTTATAGTATTAATCTTAGTACCACGATATTCACTTTTAAATGCATGATCTCTCTCATATTTTTATTTCTGATTTTATATTTATTTCACACTAAAAATTGTTTACTAACTGATGAAACATTGTTCCTTTAATGTCGAAACAAAATGTAGACTTTGTAGTAGATTGTAATGCAATTTGAACACGTTCTAAATTATGATTTATAATGCATATACGGCGAAACAGATATTTCGGCGGATGCCAATATATATATATATATATATATATATATATATATATATATATATATATATATATATTAAGGAGACAATGTAAAGTTAAAGATTACATTGTTGAAATAAATACTGTATTTATAACCGTCTAATTGTGTGTTGAGTTTTCCTCTGAATATTTTGTATTGCTCTGGATAATATGCATCGAGCTCTCTACTTTTATCTAATTAATAAGTTATATTGATTAAATAAATCTTTTAGATTATCCTGTCCGTCTTTACGGGTCTGATATTTTCTCCTACACACACACACACACACACACACACACACACACACACACACACACATATATATATATATATATATATATATTTTAATTCAGATACTTCAATCCAAGGGAAAAAAGCAGGAAGGTAAATTCCAAAAAACCGATCCTAATTAATATTAAAAATTTATTTTAATATTAAAATTAATTTTAATATTAAAATTTTTTTTTCTTTTCTTATTTATTTGATTTTATTCTATCTTTTTCTTTTTCTTTTTCGTTTTCTTTTTCTTTTTCTTTCCCTTTATTTTTATTTTTATTTTATTTTATTTTATTTTCTTATTTATTTTTTAATTTCTTTGCAATCTATTTAAAAAGGAAAAGTAGACTAATTTTTCTCCAGTTTCTGAAAGGTTTTTTCTGTTGCTGAGGAGATGTGTCGTCCCCCGTGGGGATCTTCATATCGAAATGGCCATTCAACATCTTTGAATTAATCCTTTTTTAATATATATATATATATATATATATATATATATATATGCTGAGTGTATCAAAATGTCTATGGAGGCGATATATATATATATATATATATATATATATATATAAAATTAAATTTCTTTTTTTATTTGAAATTACAGTTTACATTGCGACACGAAAATTTCTGTTTCAAGATTTTTACATCGTCATATCGATATATATATATATATATATATATATATATATATAAATTAGAGAAAATTTTCAAAATTCAAAGGTGTCGGATGTACATTTCGACATAGGATCTCTGACAGAGTTTCTACGTCACGTCAACGACATTGTTTTGTTCCAAATGGCGAAGGCCCTGGGGTAAGTATTCAAAAAATTCAAATATATACATATATATATATATATATTTTTTTGAATTTTTTATATATATATATATAAACATAAATGTAAATAAGTAGATATATATATAAATATATAAACATAGACGTAAATAAGTATATCATATGTGTGTGTATCGGGGTGTATACTCGCAGGTACAGATCAGTATACAAATATTAATCAGGTGTTACTTGAACAGCGCCGAATGCAGTATAACAGAGCAAAAAGTCCATATTAATAAATATGAATATTGTCCTACTTATTAAGCAGGTAAGATAATATGTATATTTATTAATATCTATGTGAAGTTAATACAGGTTACTAAATACAAGCTAGAAAGTACTTTCTTTAAGGGAATGGAATAAAATTATTCGTTTAATATGAAAAAAAAATTCTCTGCTAAAGCTGCTCAGATCTACGATACGAAGGATTTTTTTGCCCGTTCCATTACCATATCTTGTCGTCATTGTCTTATTTTTCATTATTACTTCTTGTTAATCTCTTATTGTGTCTAAGAAGATCTCCGTTGAAAACAAATCTTCTATTTGTCACATAAATTTTATTACGGCATATTGTTATAATCGAGCTATTTTATTATTAGTTATACTTGTTAATCTCTTATTTTACTTAATAAAATTTCAGT
>JBBBDQ010002171.1:2015000-2140000 GCA_037127315.1 Ascarosepion bandense | reverse complement strand
ACGCACATCTTATAAAAGAAATTCAAATATTACATGTACATAAAAAATGTAGGTAAAATTAAAATTTAAATAAAAATAAAATGAAAATGAAAGAAAATAAAAATAAGATGAAAGAAAATAAAATAAAAGAAAGAATGAAAAGAAAAATTAGGAGTTAAATAAGTGAGGGACTGGTCAGTAATTTAAGTATTCTCATCTTGATTTGTACGAGCCTGAAATATATTTTGTGAGATGTTTACATTCGGACATTTTTTCAGGTTTTTGTTTTAGGAACCTTTCTCGTTCTGGAAATGACAGTATGGCTAATTTCTCTTTTTGGCACAATCTGCAAATTTTAAATATGCCCCAAGTTACGCGATTATATTTTTATATTAGCTCATCATCTAACACATTTTCGAATTCACTATAATGTGTATAAATAGGATGTAAAGAAAGGAATGTTAAAAAACGATGGTATAATCACAAATCGACATTCAAATTAAAAAGCCTTAAAAATTGTGCAAATAAAATGTGGTTAATACACTAGAAAAAAGATCCGATGATCAGGCAGTGAAAACAAGCATTACTAAAATAGCATTTACTGCTTAGTCAATGAATATCGAATATTTTATTTATAAGAAAACAGTTAACATTACCATTAGAGATGAGGAGAACAGATGCTACACTTTGATCCCAAACTGATGACAAAACGGTGATGAAAAGCTTAAATTGTGTCTAACTGATTACTAGCTCAATGTTTGCCGAAAGTTTCGTAGTAAGGACAATGCAAATATTACCATTAGAAATTAAGAGAACAGATACTACATATTGATCCCATTCCAATAACAAGAGTATACCTAGCTGATCGATCAATGAAAACGAAATGTTTCCTTGCAAGGAAACGGTTAATATTAATTGTACATGTTTTCTCCTTTCACACTAGTCCAACAGAAATCATGTCTTAATGGTGAAATCGAATCATTTCTACGGCGACGAAGTTTTATTTATCCATCAATGTTTTAAATGGCCATCTGAAATTAAGTCTACTTTCAAATGTATTCACAGCATATTTAAAATTAATTTCTTCTGGCATACATAACACGGATATGGCCAGTAATGCAATGAATATCGGCTCTGCACGAAGATACAGTGAGCCGAGTTCGAATTCCAGTTGAATTTAAAAGACATAACTGTCAAAGACCCGTATGTAACGTGGAGTATATAAAAAAAGGCCAGACCTTGCAACAGTGGTGATGTCTGTAGATTATGCCAAGGAAAGAAGTTAGCCATAGTAGAACGAGAAAGGTTGCTAAATGAAAGGCCCGAAGTAATGTCCGGATGTAAACTTTTTTTTTTTAATCATATCACCCCGAGCAAGGCGGTAACGCCACTGATGTGCAGGGGGCTACGTAAGAGTGAAAAGATTGGAAAGGAGAAAGCCGGAAACCACATCCTAAACAAGGAAACAAGGGATGAGCCTCTACACCTGTTCAATAGACGTGGGGGAATGTCAAACCGGGCGATCTACTCCAATTGAAAAAAAGAAAAAAGAAAAGACACCTCAAAAAATGTATTTTAGGATTATACAACTACTACTCCACCAGCTTCTTTTCTCGCACTTCCTGGTTGTGGAACTCCCTTCCGTATACTTGCATCCCTGATAGCTAAAATCTCCAAGAGTTTAAATGCAACGTCCGTTTCGATTTCTTATCGCCTTGACTCAATTGCAATGTAAACTATATTAATTTTAAATAAAAAACAAATTTAATTATACGATGTTCTACAATATTAGTTGTATTGAGCACTTTTAAAAAAAAGTAAATGCCGAAGAACACTGCATTTTAAATGCTGGTTCTCTTCACCTCGATATATATATATATATATATATATATATATATATATATATATATATATATGTATATATATGTATAATCTCATAAGATTTAGCAAATAGGTAAAATCCTCAAAACCAGATCCTATTAATATTAATTTCTCTGATATTAAAATTGATCAAGGTGGAGGGCTCGATGTAAATAGTATTATCTCTTTACAGCGCCAAATATATATAGTATGTCAAAAAATTCTCAAATATAGTTTCGTTCAATGGCCATTTCCGAAAGAAAATTCTCGCTTCATCAGCAATTTTCGCGCTGAAATGGCTATTCACCGAATGTAAATTTCGGAATTTTTTGACATATATATATATATATAGTCTGTGAAATTTGAAAAAGAAATCACTGGAACGGCGGTCGAGAGCGATGGAAAATTTACTCGTCCCAAAATCATTTTACTTGACCGACTCTTTTTTCTTAATAGTCGCCTAATGTAAACATAGCGTGAATCGCTGACGGAAAACAAAAAATGAAATTTTAATTAAAATTTTGAACGTGTGAGAAAGGATTAAAATTTTTTTTTTAATAACAAAATTTGATCTTTCCTCTTCATAATAGCTAAACATTTTGATGATAAAACTTTGTTTTAAGTTAAATATTAAATTCACTGTCATAGGCTTTTTAACATCATGATATGCTGTTTATTTTTTTTTTTGCTTTTTTTTGGCGATTGAGTGGCGGTACTTAAATTCGTAGTTTTTTTTTTCTGTTTGACTATAACCTCCATTTTACTGATGAAAAAAATTCACAAATCTGATTTTCTCAATGATTTTCTATAATAAAAAAATATTTACTTGTATAATTTGTTTTTCGGTGCGTGGTTGAAAGAAGTAGGCGTATTTTTTTTTCTTTCTTTCAAATTTTCGTTTTTACTTTTTGTAAGCGGAGAGGAAATATAGGATAATATTTTTCCAAATAAGTTTCTAAAAATCTGTGAGCGTCTTTAATCTGTGCGACAGAGACATTTTTGGCTCCACTCTGGATGGGTTAATTATACGAATCTTTACACCGACCGGGGGGACAAAAGCCAAGAGTTTAATAATGTCATTGTAGGTTATTCACAGTAACTTGTAAATCTTCAATGGCATACTTTTGTGTTATAAAAGGAATCAAATTTCGTTTTATTTTTCATCGAACGCGGGTGAGTAAAACAATAAACTTTAATCGCCCAGTTAAGTTTTTAATAGACTGAGTTGACTGGGCAAGAGAAATCTCAAAGGCTATATATATATATATATATATATATATATAAGAAAAAATAAAAGTTAATAAATAAAAGTTAGGAAATAAATAAATATATAATAAATAGAAAGAAGTGGAGATGTGGTTTCTAAGTTAGTCATGGTCTAAGTATTTACGCAGATATATTTTTTTAAAATCATATCACCCCAAGCAAGGCAGTCCACTGCCACTATAGCGCAGGGGGTTACATAGAGCGATTGGGCATAGGAAATGTCAGAGAGAGGGTTATAGACGAGTTAGGAGGTACGTAGGGAGAGCACTGGAGGAAATGGGTGCGAGTTAGTGTGTTAGGAGGTGTCTATTGACCTTACATTTAAACTCCTGGAGGTTGTAGCCGTCGGGGAAGTAATCATGTGGAAGGGAATTCCACAGGCGGGAAGTGCGAGAAAAAAAGCTGTTGGAGTAGAAATTGCGGTTACATTTCATCGGTTTCACTGTAAAGGGGTGGGACCTAGTTGCCAATCTAGTATCTCGCGCAAATTCACACCTAGGGGGTACCAGTGATTTAAGTTCATTCGAGCAGAAGCCGTGAAAGTACTCATAGAAGAGGCACAGGGAAGCCACATCACGCTGGTGAGAGAATGACTGCAGGCGGTCAGCTAAGTCAGTATCGATCACATTACAGATTCTCCGCTGTATTTTGTCAAGAACACCGAGGAGAATAGCAGGGGCACCCGACCAGATGTGGCAGCAGTATTCAATACACGGGCAGACAGTAGATTTATATATGTGCAGGATAGATTCAGGCGGAAAGAATTTCCGGGCCCTGCACAGATATTTCTATAATTAATCTATATTTGCATGTGGTGACTAATTTACTTCTTTTGTTATTAGATATTGGTTATAATCATAATTTGTTAAACAAATTTATTAATTAAACGGAATTTAAATAAATATTTTTTTAAATAAGGTTTAAGCAAATAAATTAAAAAATATGCCGAAATTAATCCATTTCGTAAAACTTTGTTTACATTTAGTCAGTTCGGTGCCATACGGATACCCATTTAAGCAATCATGTCTCTTTCAAGATTGAAGAGTTTTTTTTCGAAGGAAGTTTTCCATTACTTTCTGCGCTAAACTGGTTGCCAAATATATCTGTAGAGCTCAATCTATCCTGTTATTTAACCCACAGAGGGAGGGGAAAAGACAGATTAATACCTTTCCCAAGAGTATTTGACCGTGAGTGAAGGCAACGAATACAACTGGAATTCGAACTCGACTCTTCGATTTCTCGTTCTGAGCCGATATCTACTGCACCATAACACCCATCAGCATTGCTTATACGAAAAGATCAGATATGAATATTTCGAAAAATCGGGAAAATGTGTGTTTAAAAGCATTATAAGGGGTTCGTTGGCCGTTTGTCTTACGTGGTCGACACTTCGGATCTACTGACGGTTTTCGCTATGAGACAAAGGCTTGAATCCTGCTGGAGGATGCATCTTTTTTCTCACTGATTTCTAGATTATTCTCGAAAAATATTGTTTAATAATATTTAAAAAAATATTTAAAAAAAAAACAGAGCATCTACTCAAATCCGGGGATCCATTAATAATAACGTTTAAATAAATTAAAAAATATGAGTTAGTCCATTGCATAAACATTTCGTATATATATATATATATATATATATATATCATATATATATATATATATATATATATATATATATATATATATATATATATATATATAGTTAGTTAGTTAGTTTTTGGTCATAATTAAATTAGAAAAAAGTGTTTAATATTGTAGAAGTTTTAAATATTTTTCATTTGGAAATGAATCATTTCCAAATTATATATATATATATATATATATATTTTTTTTTTTTTTTGACGAAAATTTGCGTCATATTTATCATAAATAATAAGGCCGCTAGAAATAAATATATAAATATACTGTTTGATTAAAAACAGAATATCTATTCAAATAGAAGTATCGATTAAAAATAACGCTCAGACAAATAATTTCAATTTGTCGGTTGTCAAAACCATTTAATTAATCTTTGGGATTTTCCGTAACATTAGCTATTATGTTATTATATATTAGCAACTATATTATCTCCAAACAAAAATGAATTATTGAATGAAAGAACAGAAATTATGACTGAGTGTAGACATACCATATAATGCATAGTATTGTCATACAACCATGGATAAAAACCTTAATAATTACTTTTAATTTTAAATATTGCGCGTTCAAAAATTCCTCGTTACGTGAGCATTAAAAAAATATTTTGGCAAATAAAATATACGGTAAAATCAGTTATTGCAAATCGCCTGAAGACATCATATAGTAGAAACTTAAGTCGCGTAATAATTCGTTTACAAATGAAGAATATATATATATATATATATATATATATATATATATATATGGACAGAAAATCTAAGCAAGAGCCAACAATCGACCACGGCTTCGCCTAACGGCTCGTCAGGGAAATTGGCTTTCGGATAGCGGAAGGAGAGACAGTAGAAAGCAACCCGTAACATTCTTGATGGGCTTGTGCAAACGGGTGGCAGGTCATGGTTTGAGGTGGGGTAAAAGAGGAAAGCAGTACCACTAGGGATAAGGGGATGTGAAAAGGCCACGATCGCCTATGTCTTGATGAGACCAGGCTTAAAGTAAATGCTGGACATATCATCAAAGATGAAGGAAAAAATTGAAGCAACTGAAATGTAGTTCTACAGAAGGATGCTGCGAATCTCATGGATCGAGCATGTGAGCAATGATTAGGTCTTGGAAATGATGGAAACAAAAAGGGAAGAGAAAGCTGAAGTTCCTGGGACACGCAGTGAGGAAGGAGGGCCCGGAGAACCTGATACTAACAGGCCAGATAGAGGGAAAAAGAGAGGGGAAAGCAACGGATAACATATTTGAAGGACCTAATCAGGTGGATGACAAAACGAGGATTTCACGATGTAACAGGAGAAGGCGTGCTGAGAGCCTACAGGGATATGGAAACGTGGAAAGCCATGATCGCCTAAGTCCTGAAGGGACAGGGCACATAAAAGAAGAATGAGGAAGGAGGGCTTGGAGAACGTAATACTCATAGGACAGGTAGAGAAGAAAGAGAGACAGGGGAAAGCTGACCGACACCTACTTGATGGGCTTGAGCAGGTGGATGGTGGAGTGGGGGTTGGGATAGATAACAAGTAGAAAAGAAAGAGACAGCTGAAGTTCCTGGGACATGTAATGAGGAAGGAGGGTTTTCAGATAGATGGAAGGAGAGACAGTAGAAAGCAACCTGTAACATTCTTGATGAGCTTGTGCAAACGGGTGGCAGGTCATGGTTTGAGGTGGGGTAAAAGAAGAAAGCAGTACCACTAGGGATAAGGGGATGTGAAAAAGCCACGATCGCCTATGTCTTGATGAGACCCGGCTCAAAGTAAATGCTGGACAATATCATCAAAGATGAAGGAAAATTTGAAGCAACTGAAATGTATTTCTACAGAAGGATGCTGCGAATCTCATGGATTGAGCATGTGAGCAATGATGAGGTCTTGGAAATGATGGAAACAAAAAGGAAACAAAAAGGAAATTAATACTGAGCATCAGGAAGAGACAGCTGTAGTTCCTGGGACATGTATTGAGGAAGGAGGGCTTTCGGATAGATGGAAGGAGAGACAGTAGAAAGCAACCCGTAACATACTTGATGAGCTTGTGCAAACGGGTGGCAGGTCATGATTTGAGGTGGGGTAAAAGAAGAAAGCAGTACCACTAGGGATAAGGAGATGTGAAAAGGCCATGATCGCTTATGTCTTGATGAGACCCGGCACAAAGTAAATGCTGGACAATATCATCAAAGATGAAGGAAAATTTGAAGCAACTGAAATGTAGTTCTACAGAAGGATGCTGCGAATCTCATGAATCGAGCATGTGAGCAATGATGAGGTCTTGGAAATGATGGAAACAAAAAGGAAACAAAAAAGAAATTAATACTGAGCATCAGGAAGAGACAGCTGTAGTTCCTGGGACATGTATTGAGGAAGGAGGGCTTTCGGATAGATGGAAGGAGAGACAGTAGAAAGCAACCCGTAACATACTTGATGAGCTTGTGCAAACGGGTGGCAGGTCATGGTTTGAGGTGGGTTAAAAGAAGAAAGCAGTACCACTGGGGATAAGGAGATGTGAAAAGGCCATGATCGCTTATGTCTTGATGAGACCCGGCTCACAGAAGAAGATCTAAAAAAAATTGTATTAACCTTTTCTTTTCTTTTCATTTTTTCAAAATTTTCTTCTTCCTTTCTTGTCATTTTATTACGACTTTTATTCTTACTTTTTTTTCATCAAGATACGTTTAAATATATTAACCGTATTTTTTTGTTTGTTTTTTCCATATTTAAAAAAATTCCTTTGCCTCTTTTTATTTGATTTATTTATTACAAACTTGTATAAGCTGACTCCTCATTTACTGGAGGGCCTGGATATTTATTTTTAGATAGAGTCATGTATCTCGTTTTCAATATGTCTTTGCATGAGAAATATTTATTAACCAGTCTGTTGGCGATAGAGGCTTCCATATTACTTATGAGGCCTGGATAAACAGTGTTACTGACGCCGACAGGGAAGATGTGTAAAAGCTGTTAATGTTATTTGTATTTCGAAGCTGCATGATCGGTAAATCATATTACAAATGGCGATAATCTTCAATGAATAAAGGATTTCATTCCTACAAGAAGGGGAAAACGACTGTAAAACATATGTCTGCTTAATCAATATTTAATCAACAAGAAAGACATATGGCCCAGAGGATATAGACGTTAGCTAGTTTCAGTGATTTGACCCAAACAGTTGTGAGTTCAATACCAAGCTAGAGCAGTGGGGAGACAAGTAACATAGACAGTACCAAAAGAGGCCTCTTATAAAGAATGTGAATGTTGTACTCCAGTGATAATAATAAAGGGTTTTGGTTCGAAATTTTTAGAGCCTGAAGAAGGTCGGAGCGTACAACGGCCGAAACGTCGTACAAATGGCAATCAAGATAAGAATAACAGTCCGAATAATGTAAACAGTGCAACAAGAAAGAAATTGTGGCTACAGAAAATAGCGTACATATTCATGTATTTTTAAATCAGTACATGATCATCTGAGCGACCCCTTTCTGGTTGCTGACCAAGGCTATAGAACAAAATCTGTCCTATGATTTAACTCATAACTGGAAGGAAAAGAGGGATTAATGCCTTTCCCAAGGGTATTTGTGCGTAAGTGAATGTAAAGAATTCAACTGGAATTTGAACTCGGCTCCCCGATTTCTCGTTCCGAGCCGATATCCACTGCACCACAACGCACATCCTCTGGGAGGTATATTTCCCTATTCAAATGCGATTTCAGATTTTTTTTCTAACGAATTTTTTTCATTTTTTTCATACTTTGTTTAGTTTCTAGAAGGCATCATTGAACATTTTAAAACACTCTCGGATTTCTTTGTTTTTAATGTATTTATCACGGTTCATTATACTTTGCTTAGTTTTTGAATGTCAATTTTGAATGTCAATTTTGACAATTTTGAATGTCAATTTTGACAATTTTGACAATTTTGACAATTGAATGTCAATTTTGTCTTAACTACTATGCCTCCAAATTTCTTTGTTTGTAATAGAATTTTCTCATCACTTATTATTTTGCTTATATCCTAAAAGGCATCTTTCTCTATTCCAAAATTACAAAACGACTATTGCAAAACGTCTTTGGATTTCTGTGTCAAATTTCGCGTCATCCTCTGTTTATTTTTCTTTGTGTGTCCCTTCATGACATAAGATGACATGACTATTCACAACTTTCTACCTTTCGTGGCTTTATTAAGTATCTTTGTAAATACAAAGACATTTCAAATAGGTTAGTCGATTATTTACACTATTTACATTGTTCGGACTGTTGTCCTCATCTTCGTTGCCATATGAACGACATTTCGTCCGTTCTACACTTCGGCCTTTTTCGGGTGACTGCAATTTCGAACTGAACTTTATTTCGTCAATCGGGGTAGATTGATCTAGTTCCGAGAGCCATGCCACTTCTAGATGTCTCATTATCATTTATATTCCTTTTATCACCGCTGTTGTAGCTAGGTATTGAGCTAATAGCTCTTTGAGTCAAGTCACTGGGTTTAGCTAAGTCTTTTATCAACTGGGCCATCTGACTCCAATCATCTGACGAAGATCGGAACGTACAAATACAGAAACGTCATGAATATGGCAACGAAGATGATAGAAACAGTCCGAACAATGTAAACAGTATAAATAGTCACAATTCCTCATTTCAGAAATATAGACAAAGCTCCTCCTGTCATTATATGCTTCCAAAATCTCACCTTTCTTTGTTTTTTGTCCCAGATGTTTCAACTGTTCATTTCTGATTCTAAAAACATGTGTCTATTTTGATATCATTTTTCGAAAAAATTCTCCCGGCCATTATATTTTAAGAATTCTTCTGTAGAAGCAAATCTTGTGGTTCTTAAGATTTCGTTGAAAATACTTCCTGTGGGGAAATTGTTCAGCAATCGCTGCTGTAAGGGATGATATTACATAACGGTTTATTATTAATAATATTATTATTAATAATATTATTATTAATAATCAAATTTTCCCACTACCGTTTCGTAATGAGACTGAAGAGAAGATCAGAACGCTGAAAGACCTACATTCTTCCAAAATAATCAAACTTCATCTATCCTTATTTTGTAATAAAACGGAAGAGTGGTTTAAAATTGCCGAAATACTTAGATTCTTCCGAAATAATCAAACTTCATCTATCCTTATTTTGTAATAAAACGGAAGAGTGGTTTAAAATTGCCGAAATACTTAGATTCTTCCGAAATAATCAAACTACATCTAGCCTTATTTTGTAATAAAACGGAAGAGTGGTTTAAAATTGCCGAAATACTTAGATTCTTCTGAAATAATCAAACTTCATCTATCCTTATTTTGTAATAAAACGGAAGAGTGGTTTAAAATTGCCGAAATACTTAGATTCTTCCGAAATAATCAAACTTCATCTATCCTTATTTTGTAATAAAACGGAAGAGTGGTTTAAAATTGCCGAAATACTTAAATTCTTCTGAAATAATCAAACTTCATCTATCCTTATTTTGTAATAAAACGGAAGAGTGGTTTAAAATTGCCGAAATACTTAGATTCTTCTGAAATAATCAAACTTCATCTATCCTTATTTTGTAATAAAACGGAAGAGTGGTTTAAAATTGCCGAAATACTTAGATTCTTCCGAAATAATCAAACTTCATCTATCCTTATTTTGTAATAAAACGGAAGAGTGGTTTAAAATTGCCGAAATACTTAGATTCTTCTGAAATAATCAAACTTCATCTATCCTTATTTTGTAATAAAACGGAAGAATGGTTTAAAATTGCCGAAATACTTAGATTCTTCTGAAATAATCAAACTACATCTATCCTTATTTTGTAATAAAACGGAAGAGTGGTTTAAAATTGCCGAAATACTTAGATTCTTCCGAAATAATCAAACTTCATCTATCCTTATTTTGTAATAAAACGGAAGAGTGGTTTAAAATTGCCGAAATACTTAGATTCTTCTGAAATAATCAAACTTCATCTATCCTTATTTTGTAATAAAACGGAAGAGTGGTTTAAAATTGCCGAAATACTTAGATTCTTCCGAAATAATCAAACTTCATCTATCCTTATTTTGTAATAAAACGGAAGAGTGGTTTAAAATTGCCGAAATACTTAGATTCTTCTGAAATAATCAAACTTCATCTATCCTTATTTTGTAATAAAACGGAAGAGTGGTTTAAAATTGCCGAAATACTTAGATTCTTCTGAAATAATCAAACTTCATCTATCCTTATTTTGTAATAAAACGGAAGAGTGGTTTAAAATTGTCGAAATACTTAGATTCTTCTGAAATAATCAAACTACATCTATCCTTATTTTGTAATAAAACGGAAGAGTGGTTTTAAATTGCCGAAATACTTATATTCTTCCGAAACAATCGAACTTTGCCCATCACTATTTCGTAATAAAACGGGAGAATGGATTAAAATTGCTGAAAGACATATTTTTCGGATATAATGGAACCTTACCCACTACTATTTCGTGATATGGCGAGAGAGTGAATAAAAAATAACGAAAGGCTAACATTCTTCCGGAATTAAATGATGTTACGAATGTTAAGTATGAAGTGACAAATATAAACATTACACTATTTGGAAATAATATCCGATTTTAACGCCCTAGCAATGGATAGAGCAAGAAAAATCGATGATTTAAAAAAAGAAAAGTTGTTCACTTTTTACAACCTAAAACATAACTCAATAAATCCCGAGCTTGACATATAGATGGCGGCACTAATAAAAAATCCATATGATTTTTATGAAGTTCTAAACTTCAAGTGGCTCAATCGGGTTATTAGTTTACAAATTACAGTTATGTATGTAAAGCTAATGTTGCAAATTTTCAAAAGATGGGAAAATCTGAATACTGTTCAAGCAAAGCAATAGCTTCATAAGTTTTATTCAGATTCTGCTCCGGCGGAAACAACGGTTAAGAGGTGACTTTAAATGGGGTCGTTCAGATACAAATGATGCTGAAACCTCAGATCGAACAAAATCAGCAGTTGTCCCGGAAAAAAAAATCCTGAAACTCGTTTAGGCTGATCGTAAATTGAAGTTTATTGATGTAGCAAAAAAACTGAACATATCAGAAGGCAGTGCATTACCAACTTTGCATGAACATTTATCAATGAGAAAGTTGTGTTCAAAGTTTGCTCACAGTCGATCAAAAACTACAACGCATCGATGATTCAAATTGTGACTGTTTCAACGCAACAAGAAAAGGTTTATGCGTAAATATGTGACAATGGATGAAACATGAATCCTTCACTTTCCCCGGAGTTCAATCGGCAGTCAGCTGAGTGGACAGCAGCAGGTGAAAGCCGTCTACAGCGACAAAAGATGCAAACATCAGGAGGTAAGGTTTTGGCTTCCGTAATTTAGGATGTGCAAAGTATTTTGTTCATCGATTACCTTGAGAAAGGAAGAACCATCAACGGCGAATATCATATACCATTATCGGCGCATTTAAAGGAAGAATACGTCTAAAAATTACCAGAAATTAAGAAGAAAAAAGTGATATGTTACCAAGACAATGCATTGTATCACAAGTAAATTGCAATTCCACATCCACCCTGTTCTCCAGATCTGGCCCCCAGTGACTACTGGCTGTTTGCAGACCTCAAAAGAATGCACCAGGGAAAGAGATTTGGCCTTAATGAAGATGTGATATCGGAAACTGAGGCATATTTTGAGGACAGAGACAAAAAAAAAAGGATCGAATTGTTATAAAAACCTTGGAATCAGTGTATCACCCGAGAAGGAGACTATGTTGATGAATAAAGTCGAATTTTGCCTCAAAGATGTTGTTTTATTAGTTAGGCCAGAGATTTATTGAGTTACGTGTTATTGTAAATAGTTTAGATAAGACTTGTTTTTTTAACCAAATCTGCAAACGAAAAGAAATTTAGACATAAGGAATAAATATTTTAGAATCTGAGTAACACTTATCAAGCTATTTCTGTGCTTGAACTATTTTTCCCATTAGAAAGCAATGCTTTATCAAGTATGAACCATGCACTTGAGCAACGACAAGGTGTTCCTCAGATAATGGACTCTCCCTCCTATATTAATAAGAGTTAACAAGAAGTTAACGCTAGGAGTTCTTAGGAGTTCTTGGAAAGTTCATAGAGGTTCTTTAGAGTTCTATTGGAGTTCAGTAGAACTACTAGGCAGTTGATATAAGTCGGCAGTTACCCGAATACGAAGAAGTCAGCTTGCAGTGAAAGTTTCTAACATTTTGGGTGCGTCGTTAAGTCGATTACCAACCGACATAGCACGATTATAACCTTCAGTGCGAAAACTAGTCCACAACATGGAGAGGATGCAAAATAAAGAAAACTTAACATCAAGTAAAGACAGCTGAAGCTTTAGGGACACATAATGAGGAAGGCGAGTTTGGAGAATCTAATACTCACAGGTAGGATAAAGGGAAGGAGAGACAAGGTAACATACTTGACAGGCTTGAACAGGATAATGGAGGAGCAGGGTTTGAGAGAGATACCAAGAGGAAAAGAGTTGACAGCGACAAAGAAGAAGGGCAAATGATAGCTCATGATCGCCTACGTTCTGAATGGACACGGCATATTATGAAGAATATATATATATATTAGAATTCAAAAGAATTATTCTAAAATAGAACATTTTTTTTTAATAGAGATGCTCAGCAGCCTCGACATATTTGAGAAAGACATAAGAATAATCAAGAATCTCTACTGGCAGCAAACCGCTTGCGCAGGTAACGAATTCAGCAGATATACAAAGATAGAAGAGGGCTTAAGACAAGGATGTGTCTTTTCACCAGATCTGTTCAACTTGTACAGCAAGATTATTCTGATGACCCTAGATGTTGTACAAGGATTTGTCATCGGAGGCCACAAAACATAAGGGACGCATATGATACAGTGCTGATAGCAGACACGGAGAGGAAACTACAAGACCTTCTACAGAAGCTAGCTGAAGAGAGTGACAAAAAAGGACTACAAATAAACTGCAAGGAAACCGAATGCATGGTCACCAGCAAAAAGGGGCAACCCAAAATACCAAATACAGGTGGGGGGATACTAAAGTCTAGCAGGTACAAAAATTTTAATATCTGAGAAGTCTTCCAGCAGAAGACGGAAAGTGCGACACAGAGACCGAAGTCGAGTCGGCATGGCAAAAGACGCGTTCCAGAAACTGAGTAAAGTATTAAGATACTGGAAAATTTCGCTAGAAACAAAGAAAAGAGTACTAGGTTGCTATGTGATGTCAGTTCTTTAAAATGGCAGTGAATGCTGAACAATATCATCAGAGACGAAGGAAAAACTTAAAGCAACTGAAATGTGGTTCTACAGAAGGATGCTGCGGATATCATGGATCGAGCATGTGAGCAATGATGAGGTTTTGGAAAGGATGCAAACGAAAAAGAAATTAAAACAGCTAAATTTCCTGGGATATGCAATGAGGAAGGAGGGCTTGGAGAACCTGATAGTAACAGGCCAGATAGAGGGAAAAAGAGACAGAGGAAAGCAGCGTTGCTTGGGGTAATAGGAGGAATCGTACTAAGAACCACGCCCTGAAAGGACAAGGCACATAGAAGAAGAAGAAGAAGAAGAAGAAGAAGAAGAAGAAGAAGATCTTAATTATCAATATTTTAACGTAAATTTTTTTATCTATTTTTAGTTTTACTTTTGAGAATGCTACTTTTTAGAGTCGAGATTTTAGAGCCGAGTTCGAATTCCAGATGAATTCATTGCATTCACTTACGCACAAATACCCTTGGGAAAGGTATTAACCCGTCTGTTCCTTTCAGTTATGGGTTAAATAACAGGACAGATTGGGTTCTATAACCTTGGTCGGCAACCAGTCTACCGCAGAAAGCAATGGCAACCTACTGCGGGATAATCTACTGCCCAGTCAGTCATGTCTCTTTCGAGACATGATCGCCCAAGCGTGTTTCACGTATGGCACTTAACTGACTGACTTTTTAGAGTGTAACTTTTTATAATGCAATTTTTTGTTTGTGATACGTGAAGTAGTTATTGAAAGAATGCTTTATGCCTCTCAGAAAAAAATGCCATCTTCTCCATACCCATACTCAAAGACCCCTCTTTACATCGTGTTGAGAATTCCCTATCATTTGAAATCAAGTACTGATACCCCGGAGCTACAGATTCTCCCCTCATTACGACTCCGCTTCTACCGTCACCTAATCGTGTTTACCTACCCATAATCCTTCAATTCCTCTTATCGCAATCTCGTCTTTCGCCGCCCGTGTAGCGCCGAGAGGCGAGGCTTTCCGACTGGAAATGCTTTCATTCGTTCATATCATTTTACAACAACCATTACTTCTCTTTACAGTCTGATGTGGCGAGGGTAGAGTCTGGTCTGCCGTCTTCTTTCAAGGCGATAGAGAAGGAAGAACAACGGCAACGATTAAATCGATTTTAGTTGATAGTTACAAAACCAAAAGAGGGAAAAGATATGAAAGCTTATGATTTTGCAATTTAAACAATCAAACACCGTGTATACGCGTGTATAAGTCGAATCGTCAAAGCCAATTGGGAGTTTGAGTTTGAGTTTTGTTTAATGGCATATCAATCCCTGTGGGTTATTTAATGCCAAAAATGTGGGTTTTAGGTTGTTTTTTTTTTAATGTTCTGTTATAGTGAGAAGGTTTATTTAATCAGATTCTATTTTAGAAAACTGAAAATGACTTCTAGTTTTGTATTCAAAAATGTATTACTGGTAATAACATTTTTTTTTATAAAAAAAATATTTTTATGTATATATTTCTACAAAAATTTATTTTTATACTTTCATAGTTTTTTGACCCCGGTTTGGGGGTTAACTATTTTCCCATAGCTGGGACCCTAACAGGTGCTACCACTCCTGGAATATCGAACTCAGCTCCCCGATTTGTCTTTCTGAGTCGATATTCAATCGTACCCAGCCCAAATGACGTCATTGTAATTACAATTTAATTCGATCTTCAGTACCTGATTTTATTGCGGAAGTAGAGCATTTTTGAATGTAGAGCATGTTTGAATGATCTGTGTGATATGAATTCAAGCGGAGACTGATAGGATAAGGATGATAGAAAACGCTTAACTCTTGACCTGAAGAGTTTAAGACTGTAGTGCCTAGGGAAGTTATCAAAAACTTGTTAATTCCTCCTTACAAATGGAATACAGAGGAAATGATGGCAATTTGACTCGGTGTATGTAACATTGTTACATATGTGCGTTGTGGTGCAGCGGATATCGGCTCGGAACGAGAAATCAGGGAGCCGAGTTCGAATTCCAGTTGAATTCCTTGCATTCTCTTACGCCTAAACACCCTTGGGAAAGGTATTAATCCCTCTATTCATTCCAGTTATTCGTTAAATAACAGGAAGGATTGGGTTCTACAACCTTGGCTGGCAACTAGTCTACCGCAGAAAGCAATGGCAACCTACTGCGGGATAATCTTCTGCCCAGTCAGTCATATCTCTTTCGAGACATGATCGCCCAAAGCGTGTATGACGTATGGCACTTAACTGAATAACTGAATTGTTGGAAACATGATTAAGGCTTCTACTGGGCATAAAGTGGTGGATCTGTTTTATATTGTTATGAAGTAATAAACTGTTCCCCCACTAATTAGTACTTAATTATATAACACATCTCTTCTTCCTCTAGCTATGAGTCAAATAACAGGACAGATTGGGTTCTGTAGCTTTGGCTGGCAACCAGTCTACCGCAGAAAGCAATGGAAACCTACTGCGGGATAATCTTCTGCCCAGTCAGTCATGTCTCGAAAGAGACATGATCGCCTTAGCGTGTATCACGTATGGCACTTAAATGACTGACATGACCAGATGGCTTTGTATTCTTGTAAAACATCTATTTTCCATTTTTCAGCACTGGTAACTAGTCTATCAGTTAAGTACCATAAATGACACACGTTTAAGTGATCATGTCTCAAAAGAGACATGATTGACTCGGCAACATATTTTTCTGCAGTAGTTGACTATTAATTTCAGAGGTAGACTGGATATCAACCAAGGCTATAAAATCCAATCTATCCTGTTATTTGATCCATAACTGGAAGAAAGGGATAAATTAATACCTTTCCCAAGAATATTTGCACGAAAGTGAATTCTAGGAATTCAACTGGAATTCGAACTCTGCTCTCCGATTTCTCATTCTTAGCCGATATCCATTGGACCACAACACACACCGGTAACTAATCTGACCGAAAACAGTGATATACATTCATGACAATTCAAAGACGTGTGTGTGTATATATATATATATATATATATATATATATATATATATATATATATATATATATGGTTATGTCAATTTTACATTGCTACATGGAAATTTCTATGTTTCGAGATTAATTCTCATCATCAGTCAATGCTGGTGTGGTTGTGCAGACGATTTACATTTAAATGACAAATACTTTCGGCTTACTGTGAATGTATGTCGGTGTTTGTGTGTGTGTGTGTGTGTGTGTGTGTGTGTGTGTCTAATCAGAATGGAGATTCACTTTGGGTTTTTGACCCCGAGTAATTTCTGTTCTAACCAACATTTTTCCTCCTCTTTTTTTCTTTTTCCTTGACCCTATTCGTCTCTTGTCTGTTTTCCTTCGCATTTATCTGATCTTATCATTTTCCCTTCAGTTTTATTACATTTGATGTGATATTTCTTTTTAGTAGTACTACCCTCCTTCCCTTTAGTCTGTTTGTTAAAGAAAAGATTTTTTCTAAAAAGATACCCCGAACTGCTATTTTTTTCGCTCCATCTAATCATTTGCTGTAAAGTTTATTATCCTGATACAAAGGGGGAAATTATTAAAAAAAGAAAAATTAACTTATTCTATATTTGGCTTTATTTTAAATTCATACCTAATTCGTCGGTGAGCATGTTATTTAATTTAGGTTTTATCCATTTTCTAATGTGAATAATTTACAATGGCTACACACACACACACACACACACACACACACACACACACACACACACACACACACACACACACACAAACAAAAACACCCACATGCATTCACAGTAAACCGAAAGTATTTGTCATTTAAATGTAAATCGTCTGCACAACCACACCAGCTTTTCCTGATGATGAGAATTAATCTTGAAACATAGAAATTTCCATGTAGCAATGAAAAATTGACATAACCATATAATTATATTATATTATATTATATTATATTATACATATCAAGCTCTATAATACTCATTATATTGAGCACTGTTTATAATAAAATAAATACCAGAGCACTCAAAATATAAAAAAAAAACCTTGAGTTCTCTTCACTTGGAATTATATATATATATATATATATATATATATATATATATCCTAGTTCGTTTTACGAAATGGGATATATATATATCTTTCAAATCATGGAAAACCTAGTTTTCATGTTGAAGCCTCGTTTTAAGTTGTTGCAGGTGACAGTGAATGGTTGAATAGATTGATCTTAGTTTTTGAGCTAATTCTTCAACCGTAACAGAATTATTTCTATCAAAAGTTCAGACAAAGGAAAGTCATTGTTCAACGTAAAAGGACGAGATGCTCGCAGCGAATCTCTTCAGCTGAAGTGAATAATTCTCAAACTTTATATTCATCTTCGGATATTTTTCGCCTATCTCATAAAATAAAGTATATTTCCAATTGCGCCAGTAGCATTGCATTTTTGAATCTCAGAGATAAGCAGGGACATCCTACGATAGACAGACAGACAGACAGACAGACAGATAGATAGATAGATAGATAGATAGATAGATAGATAGATAGATAGATTATAAAGAGACTGATACAGATAGATAGATAGATAGATAGATAGATAGATAGATAGATAGATAGATAGATAAAAACAAACGGAGATAGATATCAACTGACTATATATATAATAGATAGATAGATTATAAAGAGACTGATACAGATAGATAGATAGATAGATAGATAGATAGATAGATAGATAGATAGAGATAAAAACAAACTGAGATAGATATCAACTGGCTGATATAGATAGATAGATAGATAGATAGATAGATAAAAACAGCCTAAGATAGATAGATAGATAGATAGATACAGATAGACAGATAGATTTGAAAGAAACGCATCTTGAGAGAGAGAGAGAGAGAGAGAGAGAGAGAGAGAGAGAGAGAGAGAAAGAAAGATGAGCAGACTAAAATAGAGACAGAGAAAATATATAGGCTGAATTTGGTCCCTAGAAATATTAGAGCACAGATAGAAATACAGACAGATATATAGATATAAGCAGATGGTGTTAGATAGATAGATAGATAGATAGATAGATAGATAGAAGAGAAAGACTGAAATAGAGTTTTTGATATATATATATATATATATATATATATATATTTTGAACACAATATAAAGCTCTACGTTGTATCGAGCACACTTTATAAAAGTAAGTGCATGAACAGTAGGTAATAAAACCTACGTGTTCTACAACTTTGTTACAATATATATATATATATATATATATATATATATATATATATATATATATATAAAGGAAAACTCAACACGTCATTTAAATTGGTTATAAATTATAATTCATTTCCATAAGCTAAATTATTGAAATGAATTATAATTTATAGCCAATTTAAATAACATGTTGAGCTTTCCTTTAGAAATGTCATACTGCTCTGGATAACAACCATTGAGCTCTCTATATAAATGTAGCACTTATTATTTTATATTAAGTTGATCTTGTTGGATTAACCTCGCCGTTTACGGACTGGACATATATATATATATATATAGGTAAGGAGGTAAGTAAATATATGTTTGTGTGTATACGCGTATAATTACATCAATATATCAATATTAATCAAGTGTGTATCGAACAGTTCTCAACGCTGTATAACAGAGCAAAAATATATGTATTAATAAATATTTATTATTCATTATTACTTTAGAACATGTACAAACTACAAACTACGATAAAATTGTACTGTTGAGCCTGGTCAGTACTTAGATGGGTGACGGCTTGGGAATACCAGGTGCTGTAAGCGTTTAGTGACGGATGTGCGTTGTGGTGCAGTGGATATCGGCTCGGAAAGAGAAATCTGTGAGCCGAGTTCAAATTCCAGTTGAATACCCTGCATTCACTTAAGCACTGGTACCCTTGGGAAAGGTATTAATCTGTCCATTCCCTCCAGTTATGGGTTAAATAACAGGGTAGAACTTGGGGACCCTGCCCTTAGAGAAGGAGAGGGAGGGGAAAAGAGAGGGAGAGTGAGGGGGAGAGAGAGGTAGGTTGAGGGGGAGAGCCAACCAAGGACTCGGTCAGAACACAGGGAAAGGAAGACAACAACAGCCAGTCAACTGCCCTCGTATCCGTGTGTGATATCTCTCCGACCAACTTATATTCCACACCATTGTCACCGAGAAAGAAGAATGGAAATATAAGTAATATTTTTCTTTATCAATTCACTTATTCACTGGTACCCTTGGGAAAGGTATTAATCCGTCCATTCCCTCCGGTTATGGGTTAAATAACAAGGGTAGGACTTGGGGCCCCTGCTCTTAAAAAACAAATCCCAATGAATCGTGAAAAGAAAAAATGTTGTAAAAATAAAATAACCTTACTCAAAATCACTGGTTATGACCTTAAAATGATCCCATAAGGATTGATAGGTCGTTAAGCCTAAAAAAAAAACAAACAAAATTGTACATTTTGCTTAGACATTGACAGAAAAATATCTCAGCTAATAAAAGATGGCAATTAACATTTTATCGAAAAAAAAAATTACTTCCTTTTATTTTTGGAAATTTTTTTGTACGAGGTATGATATTAAAAAAGAGGAGAGAAAAGAAATAGGGAAGAAAAGAAGAGAAAAGAAGATAAGAAACCAAGAAAAGAAAAGAAAGAGGAAAGGGAAAGATACAGAAGAAATAGAAAGTGAGGAGGAAAATAAGTGAGAAAGCATTAAGAGGAAAAATCCAATGAAAACGGCTGAGAGAAATTTTAAATATAGGCAGGGAGTGAATTGTAGACAGATATTGATATCGGTTACATGGTGTCTGGGCTCAAATCTTTTGGCATTAAAATAAATTATACTTCTATAAAGGAAAAGGAAAGACACAAAAGAAGTAGAACGTGAAGAGGAAAATAAAGACGAAAAAGTGAGGAGGTGTAGAGAGGGAAGAAAGGGGAGAGTCAAGAGAAACGGATAAGAAAGGGAAATGTTAAATTTTGGCCGGAAGTGAATTACAAAAAGATAACAAAGACCTCAAGTGAAATGACTATATCGAATCCATAGCTAAATTCGCTTCGAAGAAGGTCGGTTCTCTGTGTAGAAATAGGAAGTTTTATCCATCTGAAAAAAATCTAGCACATATATAAATCTGCCATCCGAATACTGCTGCCATGTCTGATCGGGTGCCCCCTGGGCGTCCTTGACAAAATTCAACGGAGAATATATCATGTGATCGATCCCGACTTAGCAGCTCAAATATAGTCACTTTGACACCGTGGCTTCCTTGTGTCTCTTCTACAAATACTTTCACAGCTTCTGCTCACTGGTGCACCCTTTGTATGAATTTACTCGAGCCACAAGATTAGCAGCTAGGTTCCACCCTTTTACTGCGAAACCAATCAAATATAACCGCAAATTACACACTAACAGCTTCTTTTCTTGCACTTACCTCCTGTGAAATTCTTTTCCGTTTACTTGCTTGCCCGACAGCTACAATCTCCAAGAATTTAAATGTAAAGTCAATAGTCATCTCCTATCTCACTAACCTGCATCCTCTCTCTCATGCTCCTTTCTCCGTCCCTCCACTCTCATCAGTATTCTCATTCTTCTCTTACCCACTTCCTGACACACCCTATAACCTGTCACTCTTTCTCATAACTTTCCTCCTATGTAACCCCATGTACACCAATCTACCTTGCTTTGGGCGATATGATTATATATATATATATATACACGAGAAAAAATCGCAAGATCGCCAAGACCTACCGCGGTTTCGCACAACGGCTCGTCAGGGCAAAGGCAGACCAAGGACTAATCAAATAAATAGACATCTATTAAAGACTAACCCATTTGGGGAAGGGGGTGTTCGAAGGAAAAAAAAAAAAATTGGGGGGGGGGGTTCACATTTTATTATTATATATATATATATATATATATATATATATATATATATATATATATATATAAAAGAATTGCACTTGTGCAAAACAGTTTTCCTAATCCGACGCTCTATTTTGTTTTTGATATGCAAGAGCAGCCTTTGAAATTTGAAAAAGAATTCATTCTTTGAGAGCGTGGGAAAATTTCCTCGCCCTCAAATCATTTTACTCGACCGACTTCATTTTCTTAATAGTCGCCTTACGCAAATGTAGCGTGAATCGCTGGCGGAAAACAAATAATGAAATTTTAATTAAGATATCGAACGTGTTAGAAAGGATTTTAAAAATTTTAGAATTTTAGAATTTTATTTTTTTCTCTTGATAATATAAGCATTTTGATAATAAAACTGTGTTTTTATTAAGTTTGAGCCGTTTTAACATAATGATATGCTGTTTTTTATTTGGCAATTGAGTGGAGGTACCTAAATTCGTAGTTTCTTTCTTCTGTTTGGCTACAACCTCCATTTCATAGATGACAAAACATAATAAATCTGACTTTTTCAACGATTTTCCATAAAAAAATTACTTATGTGCGTTGTGGTCCAGTGGATATCGACTCGGAACGAGAAATCGGAGAGCGGAGTTCGAATTCCAGTTGAATGCGTTGCAATCATATACGCACAAATACTCTTGGGAAAGGTAGTAATCCGTCTCTTTCCTCCAGCTATGGGTCAAATAACAGGACAGATTGGGTTCTATAGCCTTGGTAGGCAACCAGTCTACTGCAGAAAGCAATGGCAACCTACTGCGGGATAATCTTCTGCCCAGTCAGTCATGTCTCTTTCAACACATGATCGCCAAAAGCATTTATCACGTATGGCACTTAACTGATTGACGGAATATAATAGTTGGAAAGATGATTGAGGCTTCTACTGGTCATAAAGTGGGGGATCAGTTTTCTATTGTTATGAAGTAATAAACTGATCCCCCACTAAATACTACTTAGTAATATAGTACATATCTTCCCCATCTAGCCATGAGTCAAATAACAGGACAGATTGGGTTCTATAGCCTTGGTCGGCAACCAGTCTACCGCAGAAAGCAATGTCAACCTACTGCGGGATAATCTTCTGCCCAGTCAGTCATGTCTCTTTCGAGACATGATCGCCCAAGCGTGTATCACGTATGGCACTTAACTGACTGACTGACTGATTGAAATAAGTATGCGCATTTTTTTTCTTTCTTTCACATGTTCGTTTTTACTTTTCGTAAGCGTGGGGGAAATATCGATGCTGAGTGAAGCATAATATTTTCCCAAATGACTTTCTAAAAATCTGTGAATGTCTTTAATCTGTACGACAGAGACATTTTGGCACCACTATGGAAGCGTTAATTAAACAAATGTTTACACTGGCCTGGACGATAAAAGCGAGACAGGAGCTTGTCAATCTAAATTCCATTTGTCAGATCTTGCTTTGATGATTGCGGGATGTCACTGTCTTTTGTTTAACCACACATTTCGACTTAAATCAGGTGCCATGCATAAGACCAAAATGTCTAATAATGTCATTGTAGGTCATTCTAAGTAACTTGTGAATCTTCAGTGGCATATTTTTTGGTTGCAAAAGGAATCAGATTTCCTTTTTTTTTATTTTTGAAGGGACACGTTTTGTTGTGAGATTTTTAATCGACCGAGGGCGAGTAAAGGAATAAACTTTAATCGCCCAATTTAGTTTTTAATCGACTGAGTCGATCGGACGAGTGAAATCTCAAAGGCTGTGCAAGAGTGAAAGGAAATTGAGACGAAATAACTGACCGTCAATTGTAAAAGAATAAAGCGTATGGTTGTCAGTAAGAGAAACAACCAAAGAAATGAGTTATGAATTAGAGACAATAAAAGAAAGCGAGAAAAAAAGACTAACAGGTGATTGTATGAATACAAAATGTACGGTTGTCACTAAGATGAACAGACAAAGACGCAACCTATGTATTGGAGAAAGTTAAAGAAAGTGAGAAGAAATGAATAACCGCCGGTTTTAATAACACTGATTGTACGTTTTTTTTTGTAAAAGAAAGAGCCAAAGACATGAGCTATGAATTGGATCCAGTAAAAGAAAGGAGAACATTGAATAGTTATCAATTGTGAGAACATAGAATGTATGGATGTCAGGAAGAGAAACTCGGAGAAGAGGAACAGAAAGAAAAAAAAACGTCCTGCCAAACCTTATGAATAATGGACTGTTCCGTTTTAATCGCGAGCAAGACGGAAATGATCTATCAAAGATGCCACTTGGTTTTAGTGAGAAAATGAAAGAAAGAAAAAAAGAAAGAAAGGACTTGTCAATACCTCATCAATAATGGACTGATCCATTTTGATCGCGAGCAAGACGGAAATGATCTATCAAAGATGCCACTTGGTTTTAGTGAGAAAATTAAAGAAAGAACAAAAGAAACAAAGAAAGAAACGCCTTGTTGTGAAATAATGAAGTGTTCTGTTTTCCTCACGGGGAAGGACGGAAAAGACATATCAGAAACGCTGTCTGATTATAGTAAAAGAAAGAAAGAAAGAAAAGTCGTGAAATTTTCACGAGAGCTAACTGCAAGTTATAGAATCTAAAATAAAACAAGTCAAAAAATTCGAATACTTAGGACGTATTTTGACAGAGGATGGAAAAAGCGACACGGAGATCCAAAGAGGCATTGGCATGACCAAAGACGCATTTAAGAAGCTAACCAGAGTCCTGAAAGACAGGAAAATCTCATTAGAAACAAAGAAAAGAGTTCTGGATTACTACGTGTTATCTATCCTTCTGTATGAAAGTGAATGCTGGACGCTCTCATCAAAGATGAAAGAGAGGCTTAAGGCAGAAGAAATGTGGTTTTACAGAAGGATGCTGAGGATACCATGGACAGAGCACGTGTGCAACGATGAGGTGTTGGGAAGGATGCAAACGAGAAGAAAACTGTTAATAAATATCAGGAAGAGACAAATGTGGTTCCTGGGACACGTAATGAGGTCGGAGGGCCTGGAGAACTTGATACTCACAGGTCGGAGAAATGGAAGAAGAGACAGGGGAAAGCATCGAGGGACGTACTTGTTAGGTCTGAGCAAATGGTTGACGGGGCGGGGCTTGGAAGAGATACCAAGATGAAAATTACTGAGGGCGACAAGAGACAGAGCCAAGTGGAAGTCCATGATCGCTTACGTCCTGAAAGGACACGGCACATGAACAAGAAAAATAGTAAATAGACAATGGGAATGTTTAATCTTTTAATTTCGGACGAAATACTAACCAAGTTGGAGCGATCGATAGTATACGAAATATACGGAATATACTATTTCGAATCCGTAAGAAACCCATTGATTCTGTTCGTCACTTTAGGGAAATAAAAACCATTTCAATATTTTCTTCTTTTCATTCACAAATTCAATATTCGATTTTTCTTCGCAATCATAGGCAACGTTACTTTCAGCCAATCAATCAATCAATAGCTATTTTATTTCCGTGTTCAGTAATTATGTCACTTCTTAAGTTACTCATTCAAGATTTTATTGTTCCGTTCATTCGATTTAAAATCTATTCATAATTCCTCGTTCGATCTCTCGTTCATCTTTCATATTAGCAAAAAAAGAAAAAAAGAAAGAAAATCTTTTAATTTATCAATCGTCTTTCAGCCATGTTTATTTTCCGAATTTTATTTAGTCGTTTTTTCTTTTGTGTCATTTGTTAATATCCCTTATTTTTTTCTTTGCTTTGTACTTAAATTTTATTCTCTTTCATTTCTTTCTTGTTGCATTCTTGTCTTTTTCATTCCTTTCATCTTGACTTCTTTCATTCATTTGTTCTTTCATTCTTGCCTCGATCATTCTGGTCACTTTCGTTGTCTCTTTCTTTTCTATGTTTTTCGTATCACAATCATCCATTTTTTAATAATGTCTCTTTCTATCTTCTGCTATTCTTATTTCTGTCATTCCTCTCTTTTTTATTCTTTTCTTTTAAATTCCATTCTTCTGTAAATGATTGTATGTTTCAGTCCTCTCTTCGTTCATTCCATGTTTGTCTCTTTCATTTCTTTCTTCTTTCATTCTTGTAAGTTTAATTCCTTACTTTCATTCTGTCTCTTTCATTTTTATTTGTTATCACTTTTAGTTTTTTCCTTCTTAACATTTTAATTGCTTCAATTTCTTTCATTCTTGTATTTTAATTTCTTTTTTCTTTTTCTATTCTTGTATCTTTCATTCCTTTCTTCGTTCATTCTTGTCACTTTCATTTTTTTTCATTCGTATCATTCATTCATATTTTTCGTCTATTACTATCTCTTCTTTTTAAAAATTCGTTCATTCTTGTCACTTTCATTCCTCTCTTGTTCATTCTTGACTTTTTCATTCCTTTCTTATTCTTGTCGCTTTCATGCCTTTCTTTTTTCATTCATGTCTGTTTCCTTCCTTTCTTTTTTAAATAATTGCATTTTTCATTCATTTTTTGTTAATATGACAAAATACAGCGAAGAATCTGTAACGTGGTTGATACCGACTTAGCTGACCGCCTGCAGTCACTCTCTCACCGGCGTGACGTGGCTTCCCTGTGCCTCTTCTATAAATACGTTCATGGCTTCTGCTTTGATGAACTTAAATCACTGGTGCCCCCTAGGTGTGAGTTTTCACGAGATACTAGATTGGCAACTAGGTCCCACCCTTTTACAGTGAAACCGATGAAATGTAACCGCAACTTCTACTCCAACAGCTTCTTTTATCGCACTTCCCGCCTGTGGAATTCCCTTCCGCATGCTTGCTTCCCCGACGGCTATAACCTCCAGGAGTTTAAATGTAAGATCAATAGACACCTCCTAACACCCTAAACCTCCCATTCTCTCCAACTCTCCCCCTATGTACATCCTAACTCGTCTATCGCCCTGTGTAACCCCCTGCGCTATAGTAGCAGTGGAATGTCTTGCTTGGGGTGACATGATTAAAAAAAATATCATTCTTATCACTTTCATTTCTTCCATTCCTATCGCTTTCGCACCTTTATTATTTATTTTTTCTATTTCATTCGTTTTATTCTTTTTTCTTTCATTCTTTTTTTTCTTTCATTTGTGTCGCTTTCATTTCTTTGTTCTTTCTTTGTTTTATTCAGTACTTATTACATACCGGTCTCTTACATTTTTTATTTATCGTTACTTTTAGTCCTCACCTTCTTATCACTACAATTCAATCTATTATTTTCATTCTTGTTTTTTTCTTTCTTTCTTCTTTTCTATTCTTGTCGCTTTCATTCAATTAGTCGTTTCTCTTTTTCGTTTTCATTTCTTTTCATATTTCGTATTACTTTCAGTAATTTATTTTTCATTCATTCTTGTCTCTTTCATTCATTTCTTCGGCCAGTTTGTGGCTTTCATTCTTTCTTTTTCATTCTTGAATGTTTCATTTCTTCTCTCATTCTTGTCGCTTTCATACATTTTCTTTCATTCTTGTTTCTTTCATTCATTTCTTCGGCCATTCTTGTGGCTTTCATTCTTTCTTTTTAATTCTTGACTGTTTCATTTCTTCTCTCATTCTTGTCGCTTTCATACATTTTCTTTCATTCTTGTTTCTTTCATTCATTTCTTCGGGCATTCTTGTGGCTTTCATTTTTCTCTTTTTCATTCTTGACTGTTTTATTTCTTCTCTTATTCATGTCTATTTCATAGCTTTTTTTCTTTCCTTCTTGTCTCTTTCATTCATATCTTCGGCCATTCTTGTGGCTTTCATTCTCTCATTTTCATTCTTGACTGTTTTTATTTATTTTCTCATTCTTGTCGCTTTCATACCTTTTTTCATTCTTGTCTCTTTCATTCATTTCTTCGGCTATTATTGTGGCTTTCATTCTTTCTTTTTCATTCTTGAATGTTTCATTTCTTCTCTCATTCTTGTCGCTTTCATACATTTTCTTTCATTCTTGTCTCTTTCATTCATTTCTTCCGCCATTCTTGTGGCTTTCATTCTTTTTCATTCTTGATAGCTTCATTGCTTCTCTCATTATTGTTAATTTCATACTTTTTTCATTCATTCTTGTCTCTTTCATTCATTTCTTCGGCCATTCTTGTGATTTTCATTCTCTCTTTTCATTCTTGACTGTTTCATTTCTTCTTTCATTGTTGTCGCTTTCATAATTTTTTCTTTCATTCTTGTCTCTTTCATTGATTTCTTCAGCAATTCTTGTGGCGTTCATTCTTTTTTTTCATTCTTGACTTTTTCTTTTTTTCTTTCATTTTGTCGCTTTCATACCTTTTTTTTCATTCTTGTCTCTTTCATTTATTTCTTCGGGCATTCTTGTGGCTTTCATTTTTCTCTTTTTCATTCTTGACTGTTTTATTTCTTCTCTTATTCATGTCTATTTCATAGCTTTTTTTCTTTCCTTCTTGTCTCTTTCATTCATATCTTCGGCCATTCTTGTGGCTTTCATTCTCTCATTTTCATTCTTGACTGTTTCATTTCTTCTCTCATTCTTGTCGCTTTCATACCTTTTTTCATTCTTGTCTTTTTTGCACTTTTCCTCGTTCATTCTTGTCTCTTTTCTTCCTTCTTTTCTCAAATTATTGTATTTTTCATTCCTTTTTTGTTCATTCCATACTTTTTTCTTTCATCTCTCCCATTTTTATTGCTTTAGCACCTTTTTTTTAATTTTTTAATTTTTCATTCGTTTTATTCTTGTGTCTTTAATTATTGTCTCTTTCCTTTTTATTCGTATTTCGTTTATTCGTTTCTTTTTGCATTCATGTGTCTTTTCATTTCTCACCTTCTTCCATCGTTGTCTCTTTCTTTCCTTTATATTCATTCATACTTCTCTCTCCCTTTCTTTCCTTTATATTCGTTCATACTTCTCTCTCCCTTTCTTTCCTTTATATTCATTCATACTTCCCTCTCCCTTTCTTTCCTTTATATTCATTCATACTTCTCTCTCCCTTTCCTTTCCTTTATTTATATTCATTCATACTTCCCTCTCCCTTTCTTTCCTTTATATTCATTCATACTTCTCTCTCCCTTTCTTTCCTTTATATTCGTTCATACTTCTCTCTCCCTTTCTTTCCTTTATATTCATTCATACTTCTCTCTCCCTTTCTTTCCTTTATATTCATTCATACTTCCCTCTCCCTTTCTTTCCTTTATATTCATTCATACTTCTCTCTCCCTTTCTTTCCTTTATATTCATTCATACTTCTCTCTCCCTTTCTTTCCTTTATATTCATTCATACTTCTCTCTCCCTTTCTTTTCATTATATTCATTCATAGTTCCCTCTCCCTTTCTTTCCTTTATATTCATTCATACTTCTCTCTCCCTTTCTTTCCTTTATATTCATTCATACTTCTCTCTCCCTTTCTTTCCTTTATATTCGTTCATACTTCTCTCTCCCTTTCTTTCCTTTATATTCATTCATACTTCCCTCTCCCTTTCTTTCCTTTATATTCATTCATACTTCTCTCTCCCTTTCTTTCCTTTATATTCATTCATACTTCCCTCTCCCTTTCTTTCCTTTATATTCATTGATACTTCTCTCTCCCTTTCTTTCCTTTATATTCGTTCATACTTCTCTCTCCCTTTCTTTCCTTTATATTCATTCATACTTCTCTCTCCCTTTCTTTCCTTTATATTCATTCATACTTCCCTCTCCCTTTCTTTCCTTTATATTCATTCATACTTCTCTCTCCCTTTCTTTCCTTTATATTCATTCATACTTCTCTCTCCCTTTCTTTCCTTTATATTCATTCATACTTCTCTCTCCCTTTCTTTTCATTATATTTATTCATAGTTCCCTCTCCCTTTCTTTCCTTTATATTCATTCATACTTCTCTCTCCCTTTCTTTCCTTTATATTCATTCATACTTCCCTCTCCCTTTCTTTTCATTATATTCATTCATAGTTCCCTCTCCCTTTCTTTCCTTTATATTCGTTCATACTTCTCTCTCCCTTTCTTTCCTTTATATTCATTCATACTTCTCTCTCCCTTTCTTTCCTTTATATTCATTCATACTTCTCTCTCCCTTTCTTTTCATTTCATTCTTTCCTTTTTCTTTACAATCTACTATTATTTTCTTTTCCATTCACTTCTTCATTTATTTTTGTCTTATTCATTTCTTCTTTCCTTCTCGTCTCTTTCATTTTCTCTTTAATTCTTATCAATTTCATTTCACTTTGCTTTCATTATCTCTTTTTTTTCATCTTTAATAACGATTCTTCTTTCTCAGAGGCTATCAACAATCGCTACTTTTTTTTAAAAGTCTTCATTTCGCCACATTTTTCGTTCATTCATTCGTTTAAGAGTGAACAGAAACTCTTTATTCTTATACCTCTTTATTTTTTTTATCATTTTACGTTTCCTATATCCTGTTTTTTTCTTCCGTCACTCACAGTCTACCCACCCTGAACCCGTTAAATACATTTTTTTCGCTTCTCTTATTCATTTATTTCCATTAATCACCCATCTGGTAAGTGATTTCCCGCGATTGAAAAATGAATTTGTACACAAGGCAGAATTAATGGTGGCATTACAGAAGACGAAGGAGTAAAAGTTGATAAATTCTTTGACGGTAATGGTTAAACGATTCGGAACTTTCGTGAGACAACCCCAAGAAGGAGATAGAACCAGAGCCTTAAAAGAAAGAAATATTCAACTAGAAAGTTACTGAAGCTTGCAATATTTAGCTTTTAATTTCATCCTCTTTTTATCAAATCAATCTATCTATCTATCTATCTATCTATCTATCTATCTATCTATCTATCTATCTATCTATCTCAGTATATTCATTATCTATCTATCTATCTCAGTATATTCATAATCTCTCTCTCTCTCTATCTATCTATCTATCTATCTATGACAGTCTATTTTTTATCTATCTATCTATCTATCTATCTATCTATCTATCTATCTATCTATCTATCTCAGTATATTCATAATCTATCTATCTATCTATCTATCTATCTATCTATCTATCTATCTATCTATCTATTTCGGTCTGGTCATATCTATCTATCTATCTATCTATCTATCTATCTATTTCAGTCTGGTCATATCTATCTATCTATTTCAGTCTGGTCATATCTATCTATCTATCTATCTATCTATCTATCTATCTATCTCGGTCTGGTCATATCTATCTATCTATCTATCTATCTATCTATCTATTTCTATCTGGTCATCATCTATCTATCTATCTATCTATCTATCTATCTATCTATCTATTTCGGTCTGGTCATATCTATCTATCTATCTATCTATCTATCTATCTATCTATCTATCTATCTATCTATCTATCTATCGGTCCATATCTATCTATCTATCTATCTATCTATCTATCTATTTCTATCTATCTATCTATTTCGGTCTGGTCATATCTATCTATCTATCTATCTATCTATCTATCTATTTCTATCTATTTGGTCTGGTCATATCTATCTATCTATCTATCTATCTATCTATCTATCTATTTCTATCTGGTCTATTCGGTCTATCATTATCTATCTATCTATCTATCTATCTATCTATCTATCTATCTATCTATTTCTATCTGGTCTATCTATTTCTCTGGTCATATCTATCTATCTATCTATCTATCTATCTATCTATCTATCTATCTATCTATCTATTTCGGTCTGGTCATATCTATCTATCTATCTATCTATCTATCTATCTATCTATCTATCTATCCGCAGAAAAAATAAATTAAAATTTGATGATTACATTTTTATTATGGTCAGACTTTGGCTAGTAAGTAAAGCCTACAATTTAAAATTCCGCAAAACTGTTCACACACACACACACACACACACACACACAGACACACACACACACACACACACATATACATATTTTTAAACTTATACTCTTGAACATTATTTTTACGAAATCTTACGGAAAGTTACGAAATGAAGTTAACCGACATATTTGTTTATATTGTATATATCACGCTTAATTTCGCCAATAGTTCCGTCGAGGAAAGCGGACTTTGGCGATAGAATCGCCGACTGATATAAATTTGGTCGGATTTCAATCCTGGCTAGAAGCAATCGGATGTCTAACCGTACTGATAAGCTGTGATACAGCGAAACAGATCTGACTGCGGATGACTATATATACACTACCGGTCATAATTATTAGGCCACCCAAGTTTTTAAAAAGAAATTGTGTAGTTCATACTATTTTTAAGTGGATAATTCTAAATGAAAATACAATGACTCCTTTTTATTATTACTTTCCAAAATTTTATAAGGCAAGGAAGCAAAGATGAACATCTTCGAATCATCCTAAATGTTCTTAATTTTTTCATTGATGAAACTGCAATGTAGGTAATTTTTAAATATTTATAAATTTATTTGATGCACATGTTAACAAAAGAACCATTCTATTTTCATTTACAATTATTCACTTGGCAATAAATACTCAAAAATTATATGAAATACATCATTTTTTAAAACACTGGGGTGGCCTGATAATTATGGCCGGTAGTGCGTTTATATATATATATATATATATATATATATATATATATATATATATATATATATATTGTGTGTGTGTATTTTGGCAGCATTTTTTCATTAATGCACGTTTCATTGAATAATATAGACAAGTTTTGTCTATTAATTTTGTGTAGGATCCGTTCGTACCGTCTGATATACTTGATGGTGATATCGTTGAAAGGCAACAAAAAATCACGGTAATTCTTGATTTTTTTATCGGGTCTAAGCTTTCGGCTCACATAAGCCATTATCAAAGAATAAATATTAACACACTGTAAACATAGAACATTTAAGTTATTAACAATAAAGAGAATTAGATTGAAAATACAAGCCCATCCTTACCATTCTAATAACCTACTCAAATGCCTGTAATCAGATCAGCGACCACAACGCCACTATTTTGTTACTGTCTTCGGCCATCCGCCACGTTAGGGATGGATTTTTATTCGATTTCGTCGTATGAGGTCTAGACAACTGTTGAATTCGACGTAGCATGCCCGCACTTACTCAATCGTAAATGGCATTTGAGTCCTGCAAGAGACTTGCAAACAAGCCCACAGTGGAGGCAAGAAGGAAGATTGCACGAATGATCGGCTGGGACACTTGCAGATGCTTTGTTTCTCTCACGTTTTACGCGCAGTTGGTCAATCTCAGTCTCAGAGAACTGCTTAATGCCCCTCTGGCAGGTAGATCTCCATTCATTTTGTTGACAGGCAATTCGTTCAAAATCTCGGTGAGGAATATTTGTACATGTCAAATTCATTTTCAGCTTATACTTAAAGCGAAGCAGAGGTCTACCCACATTCCGCCGTTCACTGCTGAGCTCACCGTACATAATTGGCTTTGGTATCCGGTCATCTTCCATACGTAAGACATGTCCTACCCAACGCAGCGGTGATTGCATCAAAAAGCTTTCAATTCCGCTAATACCGCAGCGCGTGAACAGGTCCGCATTAGACATCCGATTGCCTAGGGTGAGACCACAAATTGTTCTAAGGCAATTTTTGTGGAAGACAGCAAGCTTCTGGATGTGATTATGATAGACTGTCCATGATTCCGATCCATAAAGCAGCGTCGTTACCAAAACTGCTTTATACACAATTACTAGGCTAATCCCCCTCTCATCCCATAACCGATGGTCCAGTTTCCCAAAAGCACTAGTTGCTTTCGCAATTCGATTAATGATTCCATCATCAAGAGAAGCATTCCAATTAACCTTACATCCAAGATAGGTAAAGTTTTTCACATATTTCAGATCTTCATCATCTACTCGGATTGGTATATCGGGAAAGCCGTGTATTAGTGGCCGCTGCTTTACACCCAGAACTTGCTTTGGTGTGGGGCGAGGTTGGTGAATCACCTCTGTTTTCTTTATGCTGATTGTCAGATCAGAAGCCTTGCAAGCAGCGGAAAATCTATCTACAATGCACACTACCGGCCGTTTTAATATATATATATATATATATATATATATATATATATATGATTATCACTACGGTTTCTCTATCTGAGAGCACCTTATAAAGAATAGAAAGTGTGCTGTTAATTTTAGTGTTGATCGAACTCTTCATTTCATCTTAAGGTTCTGGAAGTTTTGTATATCTGGTCCCGAAAGCCTGCGTTGTGTAAACAGCGTGAGTTTTTGGGACTCGATGTAATTAGCCTCTCGCATTCACATTTTTCTGTTTTTCCTTTTTTTTTCTTCTATCTTTCTCAATCACTTTTTATTTTTTTAATTTTGATTAAAATCTCCTGTAGAGGCCTGAAGAGCGGGAGCGAAACCGGTTGCTTCGCTTTTTAATATAATTTACAATGTGTAACATTAAGCTGCACACTTATATTTCTTTAATTAAATTCTGTACTTACAGAAATATTTTCAAATATATATATATATATATATATATATATATATATATATATATACTACTCCGGCATTTACGCACCGCTCATTCGTTAATGAATTGGATCACTCTAGCTATGGGCGTGTTTATATGCGCTAAAATACTTCTACTGGACGCTCGTGGCCTAGGGGTAGAATCGCCGATTGACGCCAATTCGGTCGGGTTTCAATCCTGGTTAGAAAGCCACCGGAGTCTAAGCCGTACTGATGAGTTGTAATACAACGAAACAGATCTGTCTGCGAATATAGTATATATATATATATATATATATATATATATGACCTGCATAAGAATATTCAAAGATAATTTGTAAACATCTATGTTGGTGATACGATAATATACGATCGGAGATTGGCAGATGATTTCTCTTCTGATCTAGCAAGAATTACCTAGTGGGGGAAAAACTGACTGGGTTCATTCTGCGCCTTGAAACCAAACTAGTTATATACCATCATCGTCGAACGGACTCCGAATCACAAACAGTCATAGTGGATGGATGTCCTCTCGGAGAGGCACCTTGACTTGAGAGACTGAGTCAGTTAGTTAAGTGCCATACGTGATAAATGCTTTTGGCGATCATGTGTTGAAAGAGACATGACTGACTGGGCAGAAGATTATCCCGCAGCAGGTTGCCATTGCTTTCTGCGGTAGACTGGTTGACGACCAAGGCTATAGAACCCAATCTGTTATGTTATTTAACTCATAACTGGAAGGAATAGACGGATTAATACCTTTCCCAAGGGTATTTGCGCGTAAGTGAATGCAATGAATTTGGCTGGAATTCGAAATCGGCTCCACGATTTCTCGTTCTAAGCCGATATTCAATGCACCACAACGCACATCCTTCAGAGACTACTGTCCCTTAAACTGACATTTGACATAGATACATACTATGCATCGCTATAGAAGCGGATAAAATGGTCGACTTCCTGTACAGCTTCAGCAATTGCATGATTCTAGGTGCTATCCCTGCACCAGTATGTGTCTGAATGCAAGTGCTACCTCATTTCAGTAAGTGCCTAATTGTATTAGCTACCCAATCCCCAGTAAGTGCCTGACTGTAGGTGATATTTTCACCCAAAGTAAGTACCTCACTGCAAGTGCAATCCTCGCTTCAATAAGTGCCTGACTCTCGGTGCTATCCTCGCTCCAGTAAGTGCCTGACTGCGGGTGCTATCCTCTTCCCATTAAGTACCTGACTACCGATGCCATCCTCGCTCCAGTAAGTGGCTGAATTTAGGCGCTATCCTCTCTCCAGTAAGTGTCTAACTGCAAGTGCTATTCTCACTCCAGTAAGTGCCTGATGTAGGTGCTATACTCTTCCCAGTAAGTGCCTGAGTACAGATGCTATCCTTGCTCCAGTAAGTGCTTGATTGCAAGTGATATCCTCGTTCCAGTAAGTGCCTGGCTGAAGGTGCTATACTCACTCAAGTAAATGCTTGCCTGCAGGTACTATCTTCTCTTCAGTAAGTGCTTGCCTGCAAGTGATATCCTCGTCCCAGTAAGTGCTTGATTGCAGGTGGTCTTCTCACACCAGTAAGTACTTGACTGCAGGTGCTATTCTAGCTCCAGTAAATGCCTAATTGTAGGTACAATACTCCCTTTAAAAGGTGCTACCCTAGCTCTATTAAGTTCCTGACTACCGATGCTATCCTCTCTTTAGTAACTGCTTGACTGCAGATCCTATTTTCATTCCTGTAAGTGCGTGACTGCTATCCCTGCTCCATTAAATGCTTGTCTGAAGGTGCTATCCTCGCTATAGAATTGCCTGACTGCAGGTGCTGACCCCGCTCCGGTAAGTACCTAACTGTAGATGCTATCCTCGCTCCAGTATGTACCTGACACCAGACGGTATCCTCGCTCAAATAAGTGCTTGACTGCAGGTTCTCTTCTCGCAGCAGTAAGTGCCTGACTACAGGTGTTCTCTCTTTAGTAAATGCAGGTGCTGTCTTTTCTTGGGCCCGTAATCGTGGCTAGCTTGGTTTAAATTTAAGAAAGAATAAAATCAACCTTATACACCACTTTTCGCCTCGTGCCATATTTTTTGTATTTTTCTAAAATATATATTATTTTCTATTTCTCGCTGAAATCAAGTAACGTTTCTTGTATGTGTTATGTTTATGAAAACAGAATAGGCCATTTTTATCCAGTTTTGGCAAGATATATGTATATCTCCTGTTTCTTATTTCTTTCATTTTCTTAATGAAACCAAAAAATGTTTTTTCGCTCTCTTTGCACGAGAACAAAACGCTTAATATCCCATTTATTTTTGAGGTGTTGACTGGAACGGTTAGTTAAAAAAATTTAAATCCCTTAGGAGTTATACAGCGGCATTGAAAAAATAAACCCCTATTTTATGCTTAAGTCGTCAGCCAGGAGTCCTGACTTAACACCGTTTTTAACACTTTTTGGGGGGAGTTAAAGTAAAAAATCTTCTTTCTCAAATCAAGACTTTGAAAGAACTTGAAGGGCGAATACAAGAAGTTATGTCTTCCATACCACAAAATAATCCCCAATGAGGAGAGATTATCGCTGTTAACATTTAGTTTCCACAAGACTGATAAACACTTCATTGCTCTAGTTAACTAGTATTAGTTATAACCTTGGACACCTCGAGTTGGTAATAGTTAGCAAGCTTGTCTCGATAGAATCATTACAATTGAGTAGTGAGTTCGATACTCACTCGGTGTCCAAAATTTTCGGTCTTGTGCCACATCTAAGCAGCGCTTAGAAAATTACTACAAGAAGTTATGTTTTCCATACCACAAAAGTTCCTTGTGAAATAAGTTGGTACGATTCTTGAGCAGCTTGAGAAGTTGGTAAAGAAATCTGGTGTCCATATCGTATTTAAAATAAAACCTCATGCTAAAAGCCTTCTTATTATCTCCATTTCTTGTAAAAATCATAGTTTTTAAATAAATAAGAAGCATTTCTAAATTGGGAGTTACTTTTCAATCACCATGAATATGTCTATCACCATGTGTATTACTTTAAGGCGTCTGCGTACCTGCTATCAATAAAAGGCTTGCAATATTTTGTATGTGAGAAAGACGTTACAGCGTGGAAAATATATCGCCATCATTCAGTCAGTCAGTTAAGTGCCATACGTGATACACGCTTGGGCGATCATGTCTCGAAAGAGATATGACTGACTGGGCAGAATATTATCCCGTAGTAGGTTGCCATTGCTTTCTGTGGTAGACTGGTTGCCGACCAAGGCTATAGAACCCAATCTGTCCTGTTATTTGACTCATGTCTAGATGGGGAAGGGATGTACTATATTATTATGTAGTATTTAGTGGGGGATCAGGTTATTACTTCATAACAATAGAAAACTGATCCCCCACTTTATGACCATTAGAAGCCTCAATCATCTTTCCAACTATTATATTCCGTCAATCAGTTAAGTGCCATACGTGATAAATGCTTTTGGCGATCATGTGTTGAAAGAGACATGACTGACTGGGCAGAAGATTATCCCACAGTAGGTTGCCATTGCTTTTTGCGGTAGACTGGTTGCCGACCAAGGCTATAGAACCCAATCTGTTATGTTATTTAACCCATAACTGGAAGGAATAGGCGGATTAATACCTTTCCCAAGGGTATTTGAGCGTTACTGAGTGCAACGAATTCAACTGGAATTCGAACTCGGCTCCCCGGTTTCTCGTTCCGAGCCGATATCCAATGCACCACAACGCACATCACCATCATTAGGCCACGTAAATTCATAAATTCTAATTTGGTTTTGAACGAAAACAAGCTAGTAACTCCCTATTTTATCCATAAGCGGCCAGCCAGGTGTCCTGACAACATCCTGTGACTTTTTTCTTTGGGTTTGGTTACAGGAGAATGTATATTATACCAAATCAAGAATTTGGAAAAGCTTGAAGGGTGAATTTTTTTTTTATAATCATTTCGCCCCAAGCAAAGCATTTTACTGCCACTGTTTTGCAGGGGATTACATAAGAGGAAAGTTATGAGAAAGAGTGACAGGTTATAGTGGGTGTCAGGAAGTGGGTAACAGAAGGATGACTGCGGCCATAAAGTGAGGGATCAGTTTATATATTGATTGTAATGTAGAATTGTTCACCCACTTTATATCCACATTATAATAGTATAGAATTTCTTTTTTTTTTATAATCATATCGCCCCAAGCAAGGCATTTTACTACCACTGTTTTGCAGGGGGTTACATAGGAGGAAAGTTATGAGAAAGAGTGACAGGTTATAGGGTGTGTCAGGAAGTGAGTAAGAGAAGGTGAGAATACTGATGAGAGTGAAGTGGACGGAGATAGAAGCATGAGAGAGAGGTTGCAGGTTAGTGAGATGGGAGATGACTATTGACTTTACATTTAAATTCTTGGAGATTGTAGCTGTCGGGGAAGCAAGTAAATGGAAGGGAATTCTACAGGCGGGAAGTGCGGGAAAAGAAGCTGTTGGAGTAGAATTTGCGTTTACATTTTATTGGTTTCACAGTAAAAGGGTGGGACCTCGTTACTAATCTTGTGGCTTGAGTAAATTTATATATAGGGGGCACCAGTGAGCTAAGTTCATCGGAGCAGAAGCCGTGAAAGTATTTGTAGAAGAGACACAGGGAAGCCACATTGACACTACTTTTGGGCGGCTCAAGAACCTGGTAGCAAAATCTGCTGCCATACCGAATTTTAGATATAATCTCACGCTAAACGCTTTCCTCTCATATTGATTTCGTGTTAAAGTCATAGTTAATAAATTGGAGTAGATCGACTAAACTAAACTATCGCCCGGTTCACACTCCACCCACGTCTATTGAACAGGTGAAGAGGCTCATCCCTTATTCCCTGTTTAGGGTGTGGTTTTCGGCTTTCTCTTTTTCAATCTTTTCACTATTTTCTTTTTTTTTTAATTGGAGTAGATAGACTAAACTATCGCCCGGTTCATACTCCACACACGTCTATTGAACAGGTGAAGAGGCTCATCCTTTGTTTCCTGTTTAGGATGTGGTTTCCTGCTTTCTCTTTTCCAATCTTTTCTCTCTTACGTAGCCCCATGCGCATCAGTGGCGCTACCGCCTTGCTCGGGGTGATATGATTAAAAAAAAAGATTCAAATGGGGAGTTATTTTCAATCCCCCTTTATAGATAGACAGTAACCAATCCATTAAAGCAGATAAGAATATTATTCGAACTGAAGTAGTTTTGATTGGTCTTTAAATTAAGTTCCATTTTTTATGTATTATTTCCCGAATGCAGGGCACAAGAGTCACTCAAGATAGCGGGTTACTAAATGAAGTCATTGTAAGTATGAGGGGGTGAATAAAAAGTGCAGATTATGAGGATATGCAGTATAGATAACGGTTGATTATAAACTTGAGTTTAAAACCAAGGAAACGTCGTATCTTCTAAGTAACAGTTCTGGGGAAGAATCTGTTTGGGTGGAAATTCCGCCTTACCAATGATATACGAACGGAAGGAGGGTGGTTTAAATCTGTGTATGTGGCAAGGCGGCTGCTAGCTGTTAAGGTCTGAACATGTGGAACTAAGGTATGTAAGTCTCCTGTCAATTTGCACGAGATCCTAGATTAGCAACTAGGTCCCACCCTTTTACAGTGAAACCGATGAAATGTAACCGCAATTTCTACTCCAACATCTTCTTTCCTCGCACTTCCTGCCTGTGGAATTCCCTACCGCGTGCTTGCTTCCCCGACGGCTACAGCCTCCAGGAGGTTAAATGTAAGGTCAATAGACACCTCCTAACACACTAACTCACACCCACTCTCTCCAACTCTCTCCCTATGTACATCCTAAGTCGTCAACCACCCTCCTTCTGACATTTACTATACCCAATCGCTCTATGTAACCCACTGCGCTATAGTGGCAGTGGAATGCCTTGCTTGGGGTGAAATCACCATGAAAATAACGATATAATCACAGAGGTTACCGATGTGGTGTAGCTATTCGGAATGACAAATCGGGGAGCCGAGATCGAATTCCGGTTGGATTCCTTTCATTCACATACGCGTAAATACCATTGGGAAAGGTTTTAATCCATTTCTTCTCTCCAGTTATGGGTTAAATAACAGGACAGATTGGGTTCTATGACCTTGGCTGGCAACCAGTCTACCGCAGAAAGTAATGACAACCTACTGCAGGATAATCTTCTACCCAGACAATCATGTCACTTTCGAGACATGATCGCCCAAAGCGTGTATCACGTATGGCACTTAACTGAAAGACTGAATAGTTAGAAACAAAATTAAATCTTCTATTAGGCATAAAATGGGGGATCAGTTTTATATTGCTATGAAATAATAAAATGATCCCTCACTAAATACTACTTAATAATATAATACATCTCTTCCTCATCTAGCTATGAGTCAAATAACAGGACAGACTGGGTTCTATAGCCTTGGCTGGCAAACAGTCTACCGCAGAAAGTAATGGCAACCTATTGCGGGATAATTTTCTGACCAGTCAGTCATGTCTCGAAAGAGACATGATCGCCCAAGCGAGTATCACGTATGACACTTAACTGACTGACCAATATTTCGTCTGTGAGAAAAAGGTTGCACAATGGAAAGTGTTCCAATATCATGAGGCTGTGTAAATTCGCGAATTCTAATTTAGTCTTTAGACCAAAATAAGCTAGTTTAGAAAATATCAGAACTTGACAAATGTGGCCATTTTCCCTTGTGATCAGTGTAGTTCTTAAAAAAACTAATAAAATTTAAATCAGTACATTCTGAAACATTTACCCATTACAATATCCAAGAACAACACAAGGTTACCGAATTTTGAGCACGTTCAAGAAAGGAAGCAAGAGGTGCAGATTATGAAAATATGTAGGATAGATAACTGTTTATACCGAAAAAACGAACAACTCAACGCCGCCGACGGAGCGCCGGGATAACTTAACACTGCGATAAATCGCAACAGTAAAACCCCTTTTCATTTTATAACCGAATAAAATTAATTTATTAAGTTTTAAAACCTCGATTAGTGAATATTTTTTATTCAAATTCTTCATTTGAAAACGCATTATGCAAGAAAGGTATCTTTTTTGTTTATAATTATTTTTTCTGAAGTCAAAAGTAAATTATTAAATTATTTCTTTAAAAAATATTTTAGAATCTCGGTTTATTTTATTAAAAAAATAAATTGCATTAAAGCTATTTACATAATTCGGACTATTGTCCTCATCTTGGTTACCATTTGTACGATGTTTCAGCCGATTTACGTTCCGGCCTTCTTCAGGTGCTAGAAATTTCGAACAGAATCCTTTATGATCACTGAAGTATATCATTCTCTTTTGGTAGTCATGAGTAATCGCCCTCTAACTACGACTCTCTAAGTTACTTGTTACCCACTGCTGTAGCATGGTATTGAACTCACAACTCTTTGGGTCAACTCACTGGAACTAACCAACGTCTATATCCACTGGGCCATGTGTTCTTAAAGGTTCAGTTTGAAATTCATAGTATCTGAAGAAGTCTGGAGCGTACAACGGCTGAAACGTAATACAAATGGCAACCAAGATAAAGACAATAGTTCGAATAATGTAAATAGTGTAAATACTTACCTCATCTCAGAAATATAGCCAATTTACTTTATTGAAACATAATCTTAAAAAATCATTTTATTTTGCATTTTTCGATAATTTACATTATTAAATATAATTTAAAACAAAAAATAAACTAGTTCATATTTTACATAATGCCTTTTCAAAAGCCTTATTTAAAGAAAACTGTTCACTACTTATGCTTTTAATAAATTGTTTGTAATAAAGGGTTCGGTTCGAAATTCCTAGCACCTGAAGAAGGCCGGAGCGTACAACGGCCGAAACGTCGTTCGAATGGCAACAAAGATGGGAACAAAGTCCGAATAATGTAAATATCGGAGTCTTGTGTATGTTTTACTCTTTGGACGCGGACACGAAAGACTAAAAAGCAATAGTTGTTTCCAGTTAAAGCGAAACCGTAGACTGAAAGGAAAATGAATGAATGTAAGTCAAATTTTGATTTCCTGCTATCGATATCAAATAAGTTTTTTTCGTCGTAAACTGGATTTTGAAGGCTAAATAAGTCCTCTGAGTAAATGGTATCATGGCTGAGACTAAGAACTACAATTATACCTACTTAGAGCCAAACCCGAAGCAAAAGCTAAAATAAAAGGGCTGAAAGAATACAGACATACAGACACATAAACAGACACGCACACAAGCGTCTTGCCTTATATATATATATAATCGGTTTTCTGCACTATTGTAAAAACTGCAACCTTGAAACTTCTGAATATCGTTTCTTATGTCTTTGTCTATGAGTGTATCAAATTTGATTAAAATCGGACCACTCCTTCTATAACCCGATTTTTCGATTATCGATTTTCAATATTTATCGGGGTACCTCGACCCAAAACTTAGCTAAGAACACTCGCAGACGCTTATAGTACAACTGTGTAAATTTTCAAGAAAATCAGTTCAGCCGTTTTGAAGTCTATAGGTAACGGACACACACACACACACACAAATATACACACACATACAGACAAAGTTCCATTTAGAAATAAGTTTAGACATTGACGAGTATATTACAGATAGAGTTTGGTAGGTCTCCATGTCTGGTTTAATGAGATCGAATTGAACCATGGTCAGAGAGATGCAACGTGAGTTTTCTCGTCAAACGGGTGGTAGGGTATCCAGTGTAATAATGTAATTGATATACCATCTTCTTTAGATCTTTTTCGTTGCTCACATATGGAAGTGGAGAAAGCAGGGTTCTGTTCTGTTTTCCCCTGAAACGAATTGCCCCACACTGGGCGTTCATTTTCGACGTCTGGTGTAGTTGAATGTTAAGACTGTATTTTCACAGAGGGAAAAAATCAAAAATTGATGTCATTTCTTTCGGAAACAATCTAAGAGAATTTCATCAAAACAAAGAATTTGGAAGCAGAAAACGAAAAGAGAAGAAGCGATGATGTAAAAATAATTACAGAATAAATGTAGAAACAAAGGAAACTAACTTGCAAATAAGTAATTAGTAATCAACGCGTCTTTCGTCTTGAAGATTTTTAATTACTTTATCTACATGCATATATTACTGACTTTCACACGCACTTATACACGTGTGCGTTAACACACACACACACACACACACACATATATATATATATATATATTTATGTATATTTCCCATTTGTAAAAGAATTATTACGTGACCCAGGTTTCTACCATGAGTAGTGTCGTCAGGCGATGTTCAATAACTGATTTTACCTTTTACCGTTTTTTTTAAAGAAAACTCACGTAACGGTGGTTTTTTGAACGCTCACGTGACAGGGAATTTTTAAACGTGCAATTTTTAAAATTGCAAGAAATGATGGCGTTTTCATCCATTGTTGTATGACCCTAATAGCTATTTTTTTTAGTATGGTTACACTTAGTCATAATTTCCGTTCTTTCATTCAATAGTTCGTTTTTGTTTGGGAATAGCATAATCTTTAACTTTTCTTCCTAGCACAGTCTACATATTTTGTCACCGTTGTAAGGCTTGGCTGGCTTTACTATACTCCACGTTATGTCTGGGTTTTGTCAATATTTTGATTTCAATTTCCACAAGTGGCTAGCCACTTTTGTACAGTCTTTTTAAGTTTTCTATTTTGAATGTAGACTTGTGATTGAACCACCTGGTTTTAAAGGTGTCTTTGATTGTTCCAAAATATATTTTATTTTGGCTATTTAAGTCATGTACTTTTGCCTTGTAAATGACTTCTTTTGTATTGCAAAGTCCTTGATATCCAAATGAATAAGAACGAAGAAAATAATTGCAACGTTCAAAACATTAACTTAAAAGAGTGCTCAATATAAATATAGAGCAATTATTATTATTAATTATTACTTCAGAGCATGTATTAATTATTACTTCAGAGCATGTGCGAACTATGAACTACTACAATATTGTACATTTTGTCTCATCAGGTAGTTAATAATGATGGAAGTAAACGTTTTATTGAAAACATATAAAAACACCGCTTCTCTTTATTTTTGGAACTTTTAAAATTCAATTTTTTTTTGTTTTTGTACGACGTAAAAACGGGGTGGAAAGAAAAAGGGAAGAAAAGATCAGAAAATAATATTAGAAATTCAGAAAAAGAAAAGAAAGAGGAAAGTGAAAGATACAGAAGAAATAGAAAGTGAGGAGGAAAATAAGTGAGAAAATGTAGAGAGGAAAGAACCAATGGAAACAGCCAAATGAGAGAATTTAAAATTTTGGCCGGAAGTGAATCACAGACAGATATAGACATCAGTTACATAGTTTCAATTTAAAACTTTTGGCATTTTTAGAAAAGATGAGACTTTGTTCTTTCAATTTCGAAACAACATGTACAATTTTGTAGTAATTTCTAGTTTGCATATTTTCTAAAGTAATAATAATAATAATAATAATAATAATAATAATAATAATAATATCATTATATATATATTTTTTTCATTTATAATCGAGTTATTTCGCTACCCTACCTTGGTTTCCACCATGAGTGGTTTTTTCAGGCGATTTTAAATAACTGATTTTACCTTTTACCGTTTTTCTTTTTAAGAACGCTCTTGTAACGGTGTTTTATTTGAACGTTCACGTGGCAGGGAATTTATGAATGCGCATTGTTTAAATTCAAACGAATTATGACGTTTTCATCCATGGTTGTATGAACCTAAGAGGTATTTATTAGTGCGGATGCATTTTGTCATAATTTCTGTTCTTTCATTTAACAGTTCGTCTTTATTTGGTTATGTCATAATTTCTAATTTTTTTTCTTGCACAGTCTACATATTTGTCCACCGTTGTAAGGCTTGGCTGTTTTTACAATGTTCCACGTTATGTCTGGGTCTTTTCCATATTGTGATTTCAATTTCCAAACTTGGTTAGCCAATTTTTAATTGTTTTTTAATTTTTCTATTTTAAATGTAGATCTGTGGTTGAACCACCTGGTCTTAAAGGTGTCTTTGGTTGATCCCAAATATATTTTGTTTTGGCCATCTGGGTCATGTACCTCTGCCTTATGAATTATTTCTTTTGTGTTGCAGAGACCTTGAAGTGGACATTTATTTGTGTCCCTGCAGTTGCATTCTTTGTTGGTGGTTTTGTTTTGTACGATGTTATTTAAGTTTCTGGCGTTTTGTTTTTTTATGAAACTATCTAAATTATTAATGCAACTATAACTTAGTTTGATTGTGTTTCTGTTGAAAATTTTGTTTAGTTCTGATTCTATTAGTTTAAAAAATATATGTCCTATTTTGGTTTTTACTTCTAAATTAAATGGTGGGTTGACCAAGATTATGTTTCTTTTTCTATTGTTGTTTTTGATTTGTCTGTTTGGTTGAGAATTATATCATTAAATGTTTTTATGGCCAGAACTTTTTAGTGCATCTTCATATTTTTCTTTTCATTAAATACTGATTTGTTTGATGAATTATTAGATAGTCTGTGTTCTATTCCTTTGTAAATGTGTTTAATTATATTATTTGGGTGATTGGACTATGTATTTATGTGTTTGTTTAGTGTTTTAGTGTTTGTTTTCATGTATGGCGAGGCATTTCCAGTTTGTAGATTAAGTTCTACATTTAAATATTGTACCACTTTATTATTTGTGTCCACTGTAATATCAAAATTTAGTTCTTTGAATAATTTAAAAAGCTGTTTCCTTATTTTATCATTCTTTCTTTTGTTGTCTGGTGCTAGTATTAATCCGTCATCTCTATATAATCCGTGGTTGTCAATATGGATTATTTTGTTTATTTTGTTTAAAATGTATATTCCCATCAATTCTGAGATTTCTGCTCCATCATACGATCCTTGTGGTACATCGAATGCTCTGTTGTTGGATTTCTTGATCCATGCTATACCTTTGTGGAAAAGTATAGATTTTTGGCAATGTAATATTATGTCAGTATGGTATTTTTATGTACATTTTAGCAAAATTAAATGCTTCCAGTAAACCTTTCTCATATATTGATGGGTAAAGGTTTTTATATCATATTTGGTGAATGTGTATTTAATTTTGCATTTAATTTTTTGGAACCATGAAATACAGTCACTGGTGTCTTTCTACTGGTTTGATTGAGTGGCTGTTCTTAACAAGTCGCAAATATTTTTTAATATTTAATGGCTTATTTTGGCCACTTCTGTTTTTTGTAGGGTTAATTAGTCTGTATGATGGATTTCTGTTAAAGCCATCATGGTGTTCTTTCACTGTAAGGAAAGCTTGTTTACCAGTTAATATTTGTATTTTATTATTTAAATTTAATTTGTCTCTAATGATTTTAGACTCATTACTGATGTTTTCAAAGTACGAATCTGGGGCTTCTTTGTAAGATTTAGTTAGTTCTTCTAATAACTTTTTTCATATATTTTTCGGTTTATTTGGTATATATTGCTGGATTTATCTCTTTTAATAAAGTTGTTTTGTGTTTTTTTATTTTCTTTACTTCAGTATTTAATAATTTCTGGAATTTGTTTTTGATTCTTTAAAATTGTATATTAGAGATCATGTCTTTTTCAAAAGTAATTAATTCTTTGATTAAAGGGGGATAATTCGTTGTTTTAAAATTGAAATTACTTATTCCTCAAAACGCAGAAGAAGCTCATGAAAGGAAGAAGTTAAAATATGACGAACTGCTGGAGAGTTGCAGGGTTAAAGGCTGGAGGGCTAGCTACACTCCTATAGAAGTGGGGACTAGGGATTTGCAGCAAGGTCCTTATGCAAAGCATTAACAGATATTGGGATAGTGGGAGTAAAAAAGAAAAGAAAGCACTCAAGTCCATAGCCGAAACAGCGGAAAGAACAGCAAATTGGTTATGGATCAAAAGAGAGAGAGTGCCTGGATTCCAAAACAAATTGTTACCTAAAATTCCCTGAAATTCTGCGTTTAAATTAATGTTTCGGACGAGCTCATGTACGGTTCGCCTCTAAATGGAAAGTGGCTCTGACTGTCGCCAATCAGAAGCATTTGCAAGGTTTCGTACCGGGCCTAAGCGTAATTTTCCAGAGTCTGAAAGCACTTATCGAGGGTGGGTCAGAAACTGATCATCTCTGGTCGGGTCGGCGCGGTTAGGTGGGTATGATGTTGAAAGACCCGAGACCCCCTAGTGATCCTTGCGATGACATCACTGACGACACCCTCTAGCGCCCCCCATTACGGTGCGTATGTTTGAAACCTAATATATATATATATAAATTAAAAAAGGATTAATTCAATGATGTTGAATGACCATTTCGATATGAAGATCCTCACGGGGGATAACACATCACCTCAGCAACAGAAAAATGCTAGCTTTTTCTGTTGCTGAGGTGATGTGATATTTTATTACATGGAGCTCTCTTCCTGTATCATTTTTTAATATTAAAATAAAATTTTTAATATTAATTAGGATCGGGTTTTTTGGAATTTACCTTCCTGCTTTTTTCCCTTGGATTAAAGTATCTGAATTAAAATATATATATATATATATATATATATATATATATATATATATATATGTGTGTGTGTGTGTGTGTGTGTGTGTGTGTGTGTGTAATTTTACAGCAATTTATATAAAAGTCTGATGCCCGATTGATTTAATACTAAGAATACTTCTTGAGGGTATTTTAAACTTATTTTTTTCGACAGTTTGGCTCCTTTTTCCTCACAACTCTTTATCCACTCATATATTAATACTTTTTGCTATCATTCATTAGACCTTTCTCTAACTACAACGTTTGTCAGAGAAGAAAAATAAATTTCTTCATCATTTTAGAATTAGGTGTCATGTTCATGATATAAAACAATGTCAAGTCGATTTTTGAACTCTTAAAGAGTGATCTATATTTGGTTTTAATTATTATATTTACAATTAAAAATTAAAATTAAATATTAAAAACACAAATACAAATAGTCCTGGACATGACGATAAGTAGCATCCAGTAACAAAGCCCCTGATCGGGAGGTGTTGAAGAGCGTGGGGCCATCTCTTAACTGGTGTTTTTTAAAGTTCTACTCCGACTCGAGGTGGTATCACCTGCATGGGGTCCTAGCTATGGTTAAATAATTAAGCTCCAAACTGTGGTTAAAACATTATGAATTTAAAAAAAATCTTTTTATAGTAAATATACCAGTTGTGGCGCACTGGATATCGGCTCGGAATGAGAAATCGGAGAGCCGAGTTCGAATTCCAGTTGAATTCCTTGCATTTACTTACGCGCAAATACCCTTGGGAAAGGTATTAATCCGTCTCTTCCCTCCAGTTATGAGTTAAATAATAGGACAGATTGGGTTCTTATAGCCTTGGCTGGCAACCAGTCTACCGCTGAAAGTAATGGTAACCTACTGAGGGATAATCTTCTGCCCAGTCAGTCATGTCTCTTTCAACACATGAACGCCAAAAGCATTTATCACGTATGGCACTTAACTGACTGACGGAATATAATAGTTGGAAAGATGATTGAGGCTTCTACTGGTTATAAAGTGGGGGATCAGTTTTCTATTGTTATGAAGTAATAAACTGATCCCCCACTAAATACTACTTAATAATATAGTACATATCTTCCCCATCTAGCCATGAGTCAAATAACAGGACAGATTGGGTTCTATAGCCTTGGTCGGCAACCAGTCTACCGTAGAAAGCAATGGCAACCTACTGCGGAATAATCTTCTGCCCAGTCAGTCATGTCTCTTTCGAGACATGATCGCCCATGTATCACGTATGGCACTTAACTGACTGATACGAGAAAGAAATTTTCATAGGAAAAAAATTACCAACTATCCGTTTTTTTAAAAATTAAAAAAAAATACCTTGAATAAATTTCTGTAAGTTTAAAATATTACTATAATCCGATTTTTGTCAAAGAAATTACTATGACACGAAGAAAATTAAATTTAGAAATTAAATGACCCGTAAGGTGTTGATGTACCGCTAAAGAAGCAAACAAATAATAATAATAATAACTTACTAATGTAAAATTAGAAACTCTACTTACAACTGATGCTGATCTTTTCCCCAACGTGTAAAAGTTGGTTTGTGAAAATATTCCTGCGGTGAAGGGGTCTGAAGAGCAAGACAGTTGTCTCTTGTGTAAGGCAGCGTAGGTATGAAAATTGTCAGAAGGCAGATCTTTATTAAGAATCTCAAATTCTCATGCCAATAGAAGCAACTCTATGCTGTATAAAAATCACAGATATAGATACGTATGAGGACAACCACCAAACATAATGTCTACTACTACTACTACTACTACTATTACCGCTACTACTACTATTACTCGGTACACACACACATACGCACATATATATATATATATATATATACTTTCTAAACATATACTCTTAAATATAAGAGACAAAGAATGTCTATTATGTTTAATCAAGTGAATTTTAATTTCAAGTGAAAATAAAAAAAAAATTCGCCAACATTTGGATATTTTTTTTTAAGTTGGTTCTATGCTTTCCGCTCACATGAGCCATCTTCAGAGAGGTTACAAGAATGTTAACATAAAAACATCCACCATCAGCGACGATTTTTTCTAGGCAACAATAAGAGTTACAAAAAAAAAGCAAATGCAGTTCGTAAATTTGTAATGCGGTTCTATGACGTCACACCACGTGAGAGTTCGAAATGATAACAGAACCATTTATTCAAATGCAATGTAATGTGTTATGACCAGATTTAAACGTGATTTTATTAAGTGTGGGTTGTTTGGATTTAATGTAGATGGCCTCCAATATCTGAAGGTTCTCTTTACTGTGTGTATGAGTGACGATTATTGTATTGTTGACTAAAATCTGTCTGATATTACCTACATGGCTATATTTTTCTAAGAAATGTTGTTTAATTGAACTCTGATCAGAAAGGTGACGGTAAGTCTACGGGAGAGCGTGGTTGTAGTAAAACTAATATATGCAGTGGTTTTATTATTAGTACCAGACATACAATTTCTGAACGGGCATGTAAATTGATACACTGCAGATTTTACTCAACAATATATATATATATTACGAAATAATATTAACCGAAATATCTGTTTGAACATTATTTTTAATGAATACACGTATTTGAGTGGATAGTCTGTATTTTAATTTTTGATTAAGCACTCTGGAAGAATGGTAGACTTTGAAAAACAGTAGTTACTCTAGCATCTACGCATCGCTCATTCAGTAATGAATTAGAACACTCTTATGAATACATGGTATATCACACGCTAAAAGTCTCCCTCCTTCTGTCTGTCCATTACTCAGAGGTAGAATCGCCGACTGACGGCAAGTCGGTCGGATTTCAATCCTGGGTAAAAAGCAATTGGATGTCTAACCGTACTGATGAGCATCTAACCGTAACCGTAATGATGATACATCGAAACAGATCTGTATATATATATATATATATATATATATATATATATATATATATATATATTGTCATCCCTAGACAGATCTGTTTCGCCGTATCACAGCTCATCAATACGGTTAGACAGACTCCGATTGCTTTTTTTAATCAGGATTGAAACCCGACCGAAATGGCGTCAGTCGGCGACTCTACCCCTGGGCTATGGGCGTATCCAACGGCCTGAATATTTGAGAAACTATGTTAGAAAAATATCTATATTCCGGCAGACTCCTATATAATAAGGAGAAAACGCCATTAGATTTGACGTTTCTTTACGGCTTGACCACGGAAGATTTCATAGTTCGGTAAATTGGGATACAAACCAGAGCAGATATGGATGTTCTAAGAAATCAGAAACGTATGCATTAACGGCTTAATTTAGATTTGTTAAACCATGAAATCTTCCGTGGTCGAGTGGTAGGGTGCTATCTATAGTCAAACTGGGGTCAAAACACTATGGAAATATAAAAATAGATTTTTATAATGAAAATTCCAGCAATACCTTTCTGGAGAAGAAAATACTAACAGTACATTTTTGAAGAAAAATATATATACACCAGTAATACATCTGATCCTCTTTATAAAAATAAGTCAATGAAACCTGATCTACAAACTGATTTCTTACAAAGAATACATAGTCTATTCATATGAATCTATTGTAAAAATCTTGTCGTCATTAAGTAGCCCATTGAGGTTGATATGCCGTGAAACAAAACAAGCAAATCTTTCTTTCATTTTAAAGGATGTTTTAAAACATACAAAACCAGAAGATTTTTTTCTAATCATATCACACCAAGCAATGCATTTTACTGCCACTGTTGTGCAGGGGGTTACATAGGAGGAACGTTATTAGAAAGAGTGACAGGCTATAGAGGAGTGTCAGAAAGTGAGTAAGAGAAGGATGAGAATACTGATGAGAGTGAAGTGGACGGAGAAAGGAGCATGAGAGAGAGAGAGAGAGAGAGAGAGAGAGAGTATGCAGGTTAGCGAGATAGAAGATGACCAATTGCTTTACATTTAAATGCTTGGAGATTGTATCTATCTATCTATCTATCTATCTAACTATCTTTGTCATTTTTTATAATCATATCGCCCCAAGCAAGGCATTTTACTGCCACTGTTTTGCAGGGGGTTACACAGGAGGAAAGCTATGAGAAAGTGTGACAGGCTATAGGGGTGTCAGGAAGTGGGTTAGAGAAGGATGAGAATACTGATGAAAGTGAAGTAGACGGAGAAAGGAGCATGAGAGAGATGATGCAGGTTAGTGAGATACGAGATGACTATTGACTTTACATTTAAATTCTTGGGGATTGTAGCTGTCGGGAAAGCAATTAAATGGAAGGAAATTCCACAGGCGGAATGTGCGAGAAAAGAAGCTGTTGGAGTAGAATTTGCGTTTACATTTTATTGGTTTCACAGTAAAAGGGTGAGGCCTCGTTACTAATCTTGTGGCTTGAATAAATTCATATATAGGAGGCACCAGGGAGCTTAGTTCATCGGAGCACAATCCGTGAAAGTATTTGTAAAAGAAACACAAAGAAGCCACAATGCGCCAGTGAGAAAGTGACTGCATCTGAGCTGCCATGTCGGGATCGATCACATTACAGATTCTCCGTTGGGTTTTGTCAAGGACACCTAGGTGAATAGCAGGAACACCCGACTAGAATGGCAGCAGTATTCAGTGGACGAACGGATAGTCGATTTATATATGTGCAGGATTGTTTCAGGTTATAAAAATCTTCTTGAACCTACACAGAGACCGACTTTCTTAGCAACGGATTTAGCTATGGATTCTATAGACATTCCACTTGAGGTCTGTTGTGAGATTTAAGCCGATGAGGCGCAGTTTTGCTTTCAGGGAGACTAGGCTGTTCTATGTTAATGCGGGTGGTAGGAGCGATATCTAAAGTATTTCTTAAACCGACTTTTTCATTAAAATCTGATTAAATCAACTTTCTCACTATAAGCGATTTGTTTGCATAAATGTTCATATTTTTGAGTGTCGTTGTCATTATCAAGAACTTGGTGTTGTATGGCTGATTTGATTTTTGTTGACATTCTGACGTTTTTTTAATTTAAATTAATTCATCATAATGTCATCTTCTTCAACTTCATTTATGTGTCACACCCCTTTTAAGGATACGGATAATCATGGCTCACCACAATTTCCTATCTTTTGGTGCAAGGATGCGCGTTGTGGTGCAGTGGGTATCGGTTCGGAAAAACGGGGAGGTGAGTTCGAATTCCAGTTGAATTCCATGCAGTCACTTACGCACAAATACCCTTGGAAAAGGTATTAATCCGTGTCTTCCCTCCAGTAATATTTTTTAATCATCTCACCCCAAGCAAGGCATTCCACTGCCACTATAGCGCAGGGTGTTACACAGGGCGATAGACGAGTTAGGATGTACATAGGGGGAGAGTTGGAGAGAATGGGTGTGAGTTAGTGTATTAGGAGTTGTCTATTGACCTTACATTTAAACTCCTGGCGGTTATAGCCCTCGGGGAAGCAAGCATGCGGAAGGGAAATCCACAGGCGGGAAGTGCGAGAAAAGAAGCTGTTGGAGTAGAAATTGCGGTTACATTTCATCGGTTTCACTGTATAAGCGTGGGACCTAGTTGCCAATCTAGTATCTCGTGCAAACTCACACCTAGGGGGCACCAGTGATTTATGTTCATCAGAGCAGAAGCCATGAAAGTATTTATAGAAGAGGCACAGGGAAGCCACGTCACGCCGGTGAGAGAGTGACTGCAGGCGGTCAGCTAAGTCGGTATCAATCACATTACAGATTCTTCGCTGTATTTTGTCAAGAAGCCCGAGGAGAATAGCAGGGGCACCCGACCAGATGTGGCAACAGTATTCAAAACACGGTCGGATGGTGGATTTGTATAAGTGCAGGATAGATGGTTTAAATAATAGAACATATTCGATTCTATAGCTTTGGCTGGCAACCAGTCTACCGCAGAAAGTAATGGCAACCTACTGCGGGATAATCTTCTGCCCAGTCAGTCATGTCTCTTTCAACACATGATCGCCAAAAGCATTTATCACGTATGGCACTTAACTGATTGACGGAATATAATAGTTGGAAAGATGATTGATACTTCTAGTGGTCATAAAGTGGGGGATCAGTTTTCTATTGTTATGAAGTAATAAACTGATCCCCCATTAAATACTACATAATAATATAGTACATATCTTCCCCATCTAGCCATGAGTCAAATAACAGGACAGATTGGGTTCTATAGCCTTGGTCGGCAACCAGTCTACCACAGAAAGTAATGGCAACCTACTGCGGGATAATCTTCTGCCCAGTCAGTCATGTCTCTTTCGAGACATGATCCCCCAAGCGTGTATCACATATGACAATGCACTGACTGACTGTTCACACAAGCTCATCTGCTAATTTCTTTGTTGGCTTCCCCTATCTCTTTGCTCTCAATATGCTTCGAGAGGGTTAAGTTTTCCAGACCTTCATTTAGTCAGTTAAGTGGCATCTTGGGTGATCATGTCTTGAAAGTTTTTTTAATTTTTCTCAGCTGCATATCTGTCCTCGGATAGAGACAAAACTAATTTGCACTCTTTCTGAAAACAGAGACGCCATTAAGAGATGATTTTTCGTATCCGGAAGGAAATCCAGCACAAGGTAAGTATTCTTTGTAAAACTTACTCGTTGCAAACTCACACCGTTCTCTGAATTTTCATTTACCTTTCGTAGAATTACATTTCTTTTCCGCACTGGTTGGGAGATTGTCCAGGATTCACTACCAGAGGATGGATATCACATAGGAATTAAACGCTCTTTGGTTCTTAACAGTTGTTTTTTTTTGTATTTTTTTTTTCATTTCTGCGTACATTGCTTAGCTTTTGATTATTTTTCTCTGGTCAGAGGCATACTTGGGATCTCGGTGTCGTATTTTTCATCCTTTGCTTAAACGATTCCCAGAAGTGTGAATTTCTGCACCTGCTTGATGTTAACATCTTCAAATTGTAAATAGCATTTTTTCCTTTTCTTTTTTGTTTTCCTAGTGATCATTTTTACTGTATTCTTGTAGTTAATATTTAGTATTTTTACACGCCTTCTTCTAGCACCCTGTCTAAGAGAAAATGTAGTTTCGTTTCCGAGTCAGTCATGAACAACCAGTGAGGCCATTTATAAAAGTTAAACGGAAAAAAAGCGTATCGATTATGTGTAGTTGTTGTTAATATTATTTGTATATTGAATAGTTTGTAAGTATATTAAACATATTATATGTACTTCAACATACCTTATGCTGCAGAAAAAAGTTATTTTTATTTAATGTGGGTTGTTTATGTTTTGATGTCTTCTAGGTTTTAGAGCCTTCATTTTCCGTGATTCATTAACTACCAGCATTTGTCGTATATTTGACAGATTTAGCAGTAGAAGATAAGGTATAGCCTTTATAGCTTTTATGGCCAGTCCTTTGGGTTTAACAAAGAGAAATGGAAATATTATATATAGGGTGGGAGGGAGTAGGAGAGGATGGCTAAGAAGGGATAGGAATTGGTAGTGGATAAACATATCTGTATTAATGAAGTATACGGTTACAAATATTTTTGTACTAGCAGTATAGCACGGCGTTGCTCGGGTGTAATGAAAGCTTTAAAACTAATCCCTAGTCTTGGAGCTCAGACTCTTTGGACGTTGGCACGAAAGACTAAAAAGCAATAGTTGTTTCCAGTTAAAGCGAAACCGTAGACTGAAAGAAAAATGAATGGATGTAAGTCAAATTTTGATTTCCTGCTATCGATATCAAATAAGTTTTTTTCGTCGTAAACTGAATTTTGAAGGCTAAATAAGTCCTCTGAGTCAATAGTATCATGGCTGAGACTAAGAACAACAATTATACCTACTTAGAGCCAAACCCGAAGCAAAACCTAAAATAAAAGGGCTGAAAAAATACAGACATACAGGCAGATAAACAGACACACACACAAACATCTTGCCTTATATATATATATATATATATATATATATATATATATATATATATTATCGATTTTCTGCACTAGTGTAGGAACTGCAACCTTGAAACTTCTGAATACAGTTTCTTATGTCTTTGTCTATGAGTGTATCAAATTTGATTAAAATCGGACAACTCCTTCTATAACCCGATTTTTTCGATTATCGATTTTCGATATTTATCGGGAGTACCCCGACACAAAACCTAGCTAAGAACACTCACAGACGCTTATAGTATAACTGCGTAAATTTTCAAGAAAATCAGTTCAGCCGTTTCGGAGTCTATAAGTAACGGACACACACACACACACACACACACACAGAGTTCCATTTATAAATAAGTTTAGATAGATATATTTTTATATTTAAACTTAATTTAAAATTTAGGAAATCTCTCCTTTTCTGTATAAAACTTTAATTAGATCGCAATTTGTAATATGAAATAATGGTCAAATTAGAAGTAAGAGTATATATATATATAAATATAAAAGGGGAGAGATCATAGAGTTATCGTGGTACTAATATTAATACTATAAAGGTTTATCGTTTCTAAATTTAGGTTTTGTAATTTTAGAATGATTGTAAGATTAGTTCTTTAATGTGTTTGCAGTTTACTGTGGTTTCATGCCTCTGATTTAGTAATATGTTGCTTCTCATGTATTTAATGATTTTCATTTTTTCTTGAAGACAAAGGAAACATGGTTCCTTTACTGATTTAGATGTTCTGGTCTGTTTTACAAAAATTATTATGAGGCAAACTGACATGAGTGTTAGAGTTATTTTTGTTGTATGATTTTAATGTTTATTTGTTATGTAATTTAATTATTTTTTCTAAATTGTTGGAGCAGCTATAACTGAGCTTTATTGTATTCCTATTGAAAATTTTGCTTAAAGGGTTATTTTTGGGGAAATGTTTATCTATTAGCTTAAGAAATTTATGACCCAGTTTAAAATTAACTGATTATACAACCCAAAATGCCAAATACAGGTGGGGGATAACAGAATCAAACAAGTCCAAGAATTTAAGTACCTAGGAAGTGTTCTAACAGGAGATGGAAAGTGCGACACGGAGATCCGAAGGCGAATTGGCATGGCAAAGGACGCGTTCCAGAAGATGAGCAAAATACTAACACACAGGAAGATCTCAATAGAAACGAAGAAAAGAGTGCTAGACTGCTACGTGATGTCAGTTCTTCAATACGGCTGCGAATGCTGGACAATATCATCGAAAATGAGGACAAAACTGGAAGCGGCCGAAATGTGGTTCTACAGAAGGATGCTACGGATATCGTGGACTGAGCATACAAGCAACGACGAAGTGTTAGAAAGAATGGCAACAAGGAAATTGATGCTGAGCATCAGGAAGAGACAACTGAAGTTCCTGGGACATGCAATGAGGAAGGAGAGCCTGGAGAACCTGATACTGACTGGACAGATAGAAGGAAGGAGAGACAGAGGAAGGCAGCGGATAACATATTTGCAGGGTCTGATTAGGTGGATGACGGAACGGGGGTTGCCAGGAGCAACAGGAACAAACATACTAAGAGCCACAAAAGATAAGGAGACGTGGAGATCCATGATCGCCTACGTCCTGAAGGGACAGGGCACATAGAAGAAGAAGAAGATTAAATCGAGGGTTATATCATATGATTTTCCTGTTTCTATTTTTTTCTTTTTGGGCTACTAAATTTTTCCACAGAGTTGATTTCGGAGGATTGATAGCCGCTGTCTCTAAGAATTTATCGTAAATTGTTTTGTGCATATCGATACATCTTTATTTGAGGAGGGTATGCTTATGTGGCGCTCAACTGATGATGGAATATGTTTGAGAACGGATTGTGGACGATTATAGTTAGGATTTATATAGATTGGGTTCGCATTATTTTTCATGTAAGGTTGAAAAGTGATAGAAATCAAGTCTAATGTTATGTTTAAGAAGTCAACTTGTTTTATATTAGGGTTCGGGGATCCGAGTTCGAATTCCAGTTGAATCCATTGCATTCACTTACGCGCAGATACCCTTGGGAAAGGTATTAATCCATTTCTTCCTTCCAGTTATGGGTTAAAGAACAGGACAGATTGGGTTCTATAGCCTTGGTCGGCAACCAGTCTACCGCAGAAAGCAATGGCAACCTACTGCGGGATAACTTTCTGCCCAGTCAGTCATGTCTCTTTCGAGACATGATCGCCAAAAGCATTCATCACGGATGGCACTTAACTGATTGACGGAATATAATAGTTGGAAAGATGATTGAGGCTTCTACTGGTCAGAAAGTGGGGGATCAGTTTTCTTTTGTTATGAACTAATAAACTGATCCCCCGCTAAATACTACTAAATAATATAGTACATAACTTCCCCATCTAGCCATGAGTCAAATAACAGGACAGATTGGGTTCTATAGCCTTGGTCGGCAACCAGTCTACCGTAGAAAGCAATGGCAACTTACTGCGGGATAACCTTCTGCCCAGTCAGTCATGTCTCTTTCAAGACATGATCGCCAAAAGCATTCATCACGGATGGCACTTAACTGATTGACGGAATATAATAGTTGGAAAGATGATTGAGGCTTCTACTGGTCAGAAAGTGGGGGATCAGTTTTCTATTGTTATGAAGTAATAAACTGATCCCCCACTAAATACTACTTAATAATATAGTACATATCTTCCGCATCTAGCCATGAGTCAAATAACAGGACAGATTGGGTTCTATAGCCTTGGTCGGCAACCAGTCTACCGCAGAAAGCAATGGCAACCTACTGCGGGATAATCTTCTTCCCAGTCAGTCATGCCTCTTTCGAGACATGATCGCCCAAGCGTGTTTCACGGATGGCACTTAACTGACTGAATTACCACGTTAAGACCAAAAGATTTAAAAATTTTATAAATTAATTTTCTAAGTCTATCAACCTTACCTCCAGTGGATTTATTTACTATCAAGAGTCCCCCATCTCAATAAAATCCTATATTTTTTGTCTATTTCTTTATACGCGGTGAGGTTGTAGAGAAGAAATAATCCGACTAAATCCGAAGATCATCCTACTTATTTTTTACACATAATTCACCAATATAAGATAAAGAATTTTCCATCTCCCTTCAGACGACCTGATGAGACATCGTCTTTTCAACGTCGAAACAATATGTACACTTTGTAGTTGATGCTAATTTGTACATGTACTAAACTATAATTTATAATGAATATTCATAGCTCTATTTTATATTGAGCACTGTTTTAAATTAATGTCTTGAACGTTGTTAATATTTTCTTCGTTCCTTATTTACTTGGAGATATATATATATATATAAATATATATATATATATATATATATATATATATAAAGAATATGCAAATACATAGAATTTACTTGAAAGAAACAAAGAAAGAAAAGAAATATGTTAAGAGAAAATGATTTGGTTCTCTGGCGAAAGCAAATGATTTGTTACTGGCGAAGTAACAAGTAATTTCTGAGATAAATTTAATTCGCCATCTTTGGGCTATGAGCGAAGAAGACTTTCTCAATTAATTCTTAAGAGTCGAACGAATAACTTTTTTCTAATAAAATCTCTTTCGGGGAAAGTTTGCAGAAATTTTGATAAGGCTATAATATATATATATATATATATATATATATATATATATATATATATATACGTGCGTATGTGTGTGCATAGAAAGAGAGCGAGAAAGAAAATACGAATGCAGAAGAGGAAAGAAAAGATGTTCTATCTCTCTTTCTCTCAGTTTGTTCATCTCTCTTTCTCTCTCAATATGTTGATATCTATCTATCTATCTATCTATCTATCTATCTATCTATCTATCTTTATCTCAGTCGGTTTATATCTATCTATCTATCTATCTATCTATCTCAATCGGTTCAATATCATATCTATCTATCTATCTATCTATCTATCTATCTATCTCAGTCGGTTTATATCTATCTATCTATCTATCTATCTATCTATCTATCTCATCTAGTCGGTTTCTATCTATCTATCTATCTATCTATCTATCTCAATCGGTTCATATCTATCTATCTATCTATCTATCTATCTATCTATCTATCTATCTCAGTCTGTTCATATCACTCTATCTCAAAAGTTATATCTTTTTATGCATATGTATGCTTATATATAAATATGTGCGTGTGCGTGTGTGTGTATGTCCGTGCGTCTACGTATGTGTGTGTGTGTGTGTGTGTGTGTGTGTGTGTGTGTGTGTGTGTGTGTGTGTGTGTGTGTTCCATCTCAATGCCTTGTTAAAATCATTTATCATTTTGGTAAAATAATCCAAGAATTCGGGAAAATAATTTAGAAAAATTGCACGGAAAACGTGCGAATATAAATTTTTTTTTAGCATCATCAATGTATAGAGTTACAACCCGGTTAAATCTGTTTTGCAAAATATCAGAATACTCATATATATATATATATATATATATATATATATATATATATATATGTCTGTGTGTGTGTGTGTGTGTGTGTATTCTTATATTGTATATATATATGTGTATATATATATATATATATATAAATACACTATATATATACACACACACTAAAAACACCCACACACCTACACACCAACGCACGCACATGCACACACACACGTATATATATGTAAGTATTCTTATATTATATATGTATGTGTATACATACACTACAAACATCCGCACACCCAAGCACGCACCCACACACATAGATATATAATTATATTTTTATGAATTAAATGTACATTGCGACACGGAAATTTCTATGTTTCGAGATTCTCATCATCAGGCAATGTTGATGTTGATGTGCAGATGATTTACATTTGAATGACAAAAACCTTTGGTTTGCTGCGTATGCATGTGGGAAGATATAAAATTTACATGTGTGTTTCTTTTGGCTAATCAGAGCGGTGATTTCCCTGTCTCAATGTACAATTAATTCATAACTATATATATATATATATATATATATATATATATATATTAAGCTTTATAATACTCATTATATTGAGCACTGTCCATAATAAAATAAATGCCAGGGCACTCAGAATAATAAAACCTTGAGTCCTCTTCACCTGGAATTATATATATATATATATATATATATATATATATATAGTTATGTGAAATAATGTAGAACCTGGAAACCAAAATGTCTATCGACTTTACTGATAAATGGCGGACATTGATATAGAAAAATATTACTTATATTTCCATTCTTCTTTCTCGATGACAATGGTATGGAATATAAGTTGGTCGGAGAGATATCACACACGGATACGAGGGCAGTTGACTGGCTGTTGTTGTCTTCCTTTCCCTGTGTTCTCACCGAGTCCTTGGTTGGCTCTCCCCCTCTCTCTACCTTTCTCTCCCCCTCACTCTCCCCTCACTCTCCCTCTTTCTTCCCCTCTCTCTCCTTCTTTAAGGGCAGGGTCCCCAAGTCCTACCCTGTTATTTAACCCATAACTGGAGGGAAAGGACGGATTAATACCTTTCCCAAGGGTACCAGTGCTTAAGTGAATGCAGAGTATTCAACTGGAATTCGAACTCGGCTCACCGATTTCTCTTTCCGAGCCGATATCCACTGCTCCACAACGCACATCCGTCACTAAACGTTTACAGCACCTGGTATTCCCAAGCGGTCACCCATCTAAGTACTGACCAGGCTCGACGTTGCTTAACTTCGGTGATTCAACGTGATTCAACCGGTGTATTCAACGTGATAGGCCGTAAGCTTCATTTAAATGTCAATCATTTGTACAACCAACAGCAACATTGCCTGATGATGAAAATCTATCTCGAAACATAGAAATTTCCGTGTCGCAATATACAATTAATTCATAACTATATATATATATATATATACATATATATATATATATATATATTAAGCTTTATAATACTCATTATATTGAGAGCACTGTCCATAATAAAATAAATGCCAGGGGACTCAAAATAATAAAACCTTGAGTCCTCTTCACCTGGAAATATATATATTCCATTTTTAAACGTGTTATTTTGCTACCCAGGTTTCTACCATGAGTGGTGTCTTCGGGCGATTTTTAATAAAAAAAAATATTAAAAATCGCCTGAAGACACCACTCATGGTAGAAACCTGGGTAGCGACAAAACTCGTTTAAAAATGGAAAATACTCAAAGTTCTCCAATATAATTGTATAGAACACTTTTTAACACAAAATTAGGACCAAAATTAGGACCAAAAACTAAGTATTAAATAATCAAATTTGGTCATCCACAGACAGATCTGTTTCGCTGTATCACAGCTCATCACTAAGGTTAGACTCCAATTGCATATATATATATATATATATATATATATATATATACTAGCAGTATAGCTCGGCGTTGCTCGAGTGCAATGAAATCTTTAAAACTAAAGCATGGTCCTGGAGCTCAGACTCTTTGGAAGTTGGCACGAAAGACTAAAAAGCAATAGTTGTTTCCAGTTAAAGCGAAACCGTAGACTGAAAGAAAAATGAATGGATGTAAGTTAAATTTTGATTTCTTGGAATTGATATCAAATAAGTTTTTTCATTGTAAACTGAATTTTGAAGGCTAAATAAGTCCTCTGAGTCAATAGTATCATGGCTGAGACTAAGAACTATAATTATACCTATTTAGAGACAAAACTATTAAACTTCTAAAAGTAACTATTAAACTTCTAAAAACCGGTAAAGTTACTTTAAATAAATATTCTTAAAAAATCCTGTTTCATTTTCACCTTCTTTATTTTATAATTTTACTCGTCTGGCATATATATATATATATATATATATATATATATATATATATGTGTGTGTGTGTGTGTGTGTATAAAATCCATTCTTTTTTATATACAGAGTGGTTCAAAAGTCGGTGGATAAAGTGATAACATATTATTGGTTGGTTGTTTTTGTGGCATATCCAATCTTTTCACACTTTTTATTTTTACCAATTGGAGTAGATAGACTAAACTATCGCCTGGTTCACACTCCACCCACGTCTATTGAACAGGCGAAGAGGCTCATCCCTTGTTCCCTGTCTAGCATGCGGTTTCCGGCTTTCACTCTTCCAATCTTTTCACTCTTCTCTTTATTTTTTCCAATTGGAGTAGATAGACTAAACTATCGCCCGGTTCATACTCCACCCCCGTCTATTGAACAGGCGAAGAGGCTCATCCCTTGTTCCCTGTTAAGGATGTGGTTCCCGGCTTTCTCTTTTCCAATCTTTTCGCTCTTACGTAGCCCCTTGCACATCAGTGGCGTTACCGCCTTGCTCGGGGTGATATGATTAAAAAAAAATATCAACCTCGGCGGGTCATTTATTGCCAACTAATTTTTTTATCGCTGGTAATAAATTTTTCTTTCAACAATTTGTTGTTGTTTTTATATAAGTTTTGTGTTTAGTAATACTTTTTTCTTTTCGAGTCTCAAGATTCATTGCGATTTGTTTTTAAGGGTAGTGTCCCCAAGTCCTACCCTCTTATTTTACCCATAACTGGAGAGAAGGGACGGATTAATACCTTTCCTAAGGGCACCAGTGCTTAAATGAATGCAGGGTATTCAACTGAAATTCGAACTCGGCTCACCGATTTCTCTTTCCGAGCCGATATCCACTGCACCACAACGCACATTTGTCACTATGTGCTTATATTTCCAAGCGGTCACCTGTCTAAGTACTGACCAGGCTAAACGCTGTTTAACTTCGTTGATCGAGCGAGAACTGGTGTATTCAACATGATATGGCCGTAAGCCGAGAGTACATATACGATTATATTTACTAATACAATTATTATATTGACAAATGTTATTGTCTACAATAATACAAAAGCGTTTAAATTTTTTCAACACGGGAGCTCAAATTGTTGTCCATCTCAATTTACACAACTTCGAAGTCTACTTCACGCTTCGACAAACATTTTTGTACAAGTCTCTTTGTGTATTAATTTCTTGAAGTGCATCTCTTACGTAATTTTCTGACTATGAATTTTGTCATTGAGTACTCCCCAAAAGAAGAAATCCACTGGGGTCAAGTTAGGTGAACGGGCTGGCCAATCAAGTGGACACCTTTTTCAGGAAATGTTTCGTCAAGATACCCTCAGAAGGCTTTTGCATAATGTGGAGCGGCTCCATTTTGTTGGAAATATAACCGATACACACACGTATTCTACCTACTGTCCACCCTGAATATAATTTTTAATACTTTTTGACCAGCTTGAATAGAATTTTTATTACTTTTGGACCAGCAAAATATAGTTTTTATTACATTTTGACCACCCTGAATATTATTATTATTATTATTATTATTTTTAAATCACTTTGAATATAATTTTTATTATTTTTTTGACCAACCTGAATATAATTTTATTACTTTTGGACCACTCTGAATATAGTTTTTATTACATTTGGACCACCCTGAATATAATTTTTATTACTTTTGGACCACCCTGAATATAGTTTTTATTACATTTGAACCACCCTGAATATAATTTTATTACTTTTGGATCACCCTGAATATAATTCTTGTTATTTTTGAATCACCTTGAATATCATTATTATTCTTTTTTGACCAACCTGAATATAATTTTATTACTTTTGGACCACCCTGAATATAGTTTTTATTACATTTGGACCACCCTGAATATAATTTTTATTACTTTTGGACCACCCTGAATATAGTTTTTATTACTTTTGGACCACCCTGAATATAGTTTTTATTACTTTTGGACCACCCTGAATATAGTTTTTATTACTTTTGGACCACCCTGAATATAATTTGTATTACTTTTGAACCACCTTGAATATAATTTTCATTATTTTGGACCACTCTGAATATAAATTTTGTTATTTTTTAATCACCCTGAATATAATTTATATTCCTTTTTTACCAACCTGAATAATAATTTTTATGTATTTGGACCACCCTGAATATAATTTTTATTACTTTTGGACCACCCTGAATATAGTTTTTATTACTTTTGGACTACCCTGAATATCATTTTTACTATTTAAAATCTACTTGAATATAATTTTTATTAATTTGGGCCACCCTGAATGCAATTCTTATTACTTTAAACCATATTTTTAGTGGATAAGTGGGTTTGAAAAATATACCCTTTTTCTTTTTTAAACACTTTATTACGTCTGTCGCTCTACTTGATGCTACATATTCTTTAATTCTTCCACAATACGCAGTTTGATCGACATCATACACAGTTTAAAATAAATAAATCACTTAAAGAAAATACAGGCCCTGGTGTGTAACATTTCCTGTTTTCTCAAAGCTTTAATCCCTACTATCAGCCTAGTAAATTTGTGTCTCATCATTACAGATATCAAGTTGAAAACTGGTGTCCACATGGAGGGCATTTGTGAAAATAAAGAAGAAAGCAGGCTCAAGGATCGAGGTCTGGAGGGCACCAAAGAAATACGTTTCTAGGAATAACATTTAGAACATGTCTGTGTAGGTGTTTCATTTAAGAATTTATTGAAAAAACAAATTGCGCAAAGAGGGGAAAGAAAATATCGTCGACCAAAAAACAAAACAGAAAACATATCAAAGAAACAAGAAATCTGCAAATATTTGAAATTTCATATAATTTCCGTTGTCTTCAGTCAGGCGCACCGGATGTCTTTATGCTTTCGAACGCATGCGCACAGAGTACTTTTGCGATGCAACATGAGGTGTAATTACCTGGAGTCATCAAAAAGAATGGATCAGCAATTTCCTTTTCAAAAGCAGAGACAGATTTTTCAGCAAAACTCAGAAAACGTTGGTCGATTCAAAAGATAAAGAATATAAACAGTTCTAAATTTTGCTGAAATTCAGAGAACAAATTCAACAGCTAAAATACATTAAAAAGGTCCTTAATTCATTCGACTACTTTAGCTTTTATGCACGTTTAAATATGTATCTATATTTCTGAGATGAGGTAGTATTTATATTATTTACACTGTTTGGACTGATGGTCTCATCTTCATTCCCATACGACGTTTCGGCTCTTGTATGCTTTGTCCTTCTCCAGCTGCTAAGAATTTCGAACTGAACTCTTTATTTCGATCACTGGGGTATATCATTCTCATTCCATGTGCGATGCCGCTTCCCGATGCCCTTTAAACTCTCTATTTTATTTTCCACAGCTGCTTTTGTCTGGTACTGAACTCACAACCCTTTGGGCCAAGTCTCTGGAATTAAACAACGCTTATATCCACTGGGTCTTGAGGATAGTTGGCCCAGTGAATACAGGCGATTTTATTCACATATGGATTGAGAATGATATACCCGTGTGATTCAAATAAAGGATTCGGTTCAAAATTCCTAGCACTTGAAGAAGATTGTGGCGTACATCGACTGAAACGTCATAAACAAGGCAATGAAGATACGGACAACTGTCCGAATAATGTAAATAAATATTTCTTATTAAGCTTACGAGAACACAAAGCTAGATATTAATGTAAATGAATAAAGTTAGTCTCCCAATCTGGAAAGGTTATCTCGAAATTCAGTAGAAAGCATTCATGGCCACGAATAGTTTAACACACGAGAGCCAATTGGGTATCATACATAGAAAAGCCGTAGATGCAGTGCATGTATCTAGGGCGAGTTAACTTGACGGATCTCATTTCTCTTTAAGATGGCTTTGAATTTAGAGTTGTCATTCTTTTAGACTAGTTGTTGATTCTTTTTTTTTTTTTTAAATTGCTTTACTTTTTTTTACGACCATAAATGAACCATGAATCGTCGCCCAAGAGTTTTTCAGATTCTGACAAAAATGCCTGGTTTATAGAATATTAAATTTTGTTTTCAGAGCCAAAACAATTCCTATTTTTCATTTACTTTTCCACGCACTTCCTGCATTCCTTTTCTTTCCTCTGTGCTTGCTTCGTCCATGCGTGAACCTGTTTTATCCTTCCCCCAACTATTTTCTTAAATAGCAAAATTTCTACCCACAATTCCCTGTTTTCTCCATTTAATTTAATTATTGGTAAGGCAGGTAATATTCATTACGCAATTTATTATATTTAATACATACTTTCCACGATACAACTTACTGCATATATATATATATATATATATATATATATATATATATATATATATATATATAAAATAAAAACAAAAATAAAATAAAACAAATGCCGATGTTTTGAACATCGGAATTAGTTTTATTTTATAATTGGCTCTGTAATTTGAATATAAATTGCATTGAGCCCTCCATTTTGATCAGTTTTTAATATTAATGTAATTAATATTAATTAGGATCGGGTTTTTGGAATTTACCTACCTGCTTTTCCTTTTGGGTTAAAGTTATATATATATATATATATATATATATATATGAAATGAATTGTTTGAACATTATTTTTATCGATACTCGTATTTAAGTAGATATTCTGTTTTTAATTAAACAATCCTGCCGAATTACACTCATTAATTAGTTCGAATCCTGCCAAATGACACACATTTTCCTAATAAAAGAAGTTTATAGTAAATAATCAGTCCAGTAGATATAAATATAAAAATACTATTTAATTAAAAACAGAATATCTACTTAAATACGAGTATCGGTAAAAAATAATGTTCAAACAATTCATTTCAAATTGTCGGTTGTTTATAACCAAGTTTCGCTAATTTCCGTAATATATATATATATATATATATATATATATATATATTTACGCTCTCAAACGCTTATTGAGTACTCTCGGAGAATGTTGAACTTTGAAAAAACAGTAGCTACTCTAGCATATATGCATCGTTCATTCAGTAATGGATTAGAACACTTTTAGCTTCTGGCGTGTTCACATGGTGCATCATACGCTAAAAGTCGGCCTTCTACCGAGCGCCCATAGGTAGAATCGCCGACTGATGACAATTCGGCCGGATTTCAATCCTGGCTAAAAGCAATTGGATGTCTAACCATACCGATGAGTTGTGATACAGCGAAACAGATATGTCTACGGATGACTATATATATATATATATGAGAAATAGAGAAAAAGCCTGGGCGTAGATTAATATTTGGTTACAAATCCTCGAGAGTGCAGGCATTTAATATATATATATATATATATATATATATATATATATATATATATATATTACATTCTCCTTTTTTTTTGCGAACCCAGACGATGTCAATTTTTTTTCTTTTCTTATTTATTTGATTTTATTCTATCTTTTTCTTTTTCTTTTTCGTTTTCTTTTTCTTTTTCGTTTTCTTTTTCTTTTTCTTTCCCTTTATTTTTCTTTTTATTTTATTTTATTATTTATTTTTTAATTTCTTTGCAATCTATTTAAAAAGGAAAAGTAGACTAATTTTTCTCCAGTTTCTGAAAGGTTTTTTCTGTTGCTGAGTTGATGTGTCGTCCCCCGTGGGGATCTTCATATCGAAATGGCCATTCAACATCTTTGAATTAATCCTTTTTTAATATATATATATATATATATATATATATATATATATTCAATTGCGGCACTCTAGAGGATTTTCCTTCGAAATGAGTTATTTAGTATTTTATTTTTTTAGTTATCGCTAGTTTAGATTTTATGGGTATATATATATATATATACACCCATAAAATCTAAACGAGTGATAACTAATACAGTGTATGAATTTCAATGCCCTATACAATTCTGTGTCTCTTGTCATTTACCTATATTGGCCACACTACCTGTTCTTTGTGTCATCATCTTGCATGCCACCTATCTAATAATAGCAGAATTTATATTTATTAACCGATATTTTATGAGAAAAATAAATTTTGGTTGAAAATTCAGAAATACTATTTAAATCACAATATCAAAAACATCTCGCTATAAGAAAGGTAATACATATCAAAAAGTATTTCTACCGTCAAGTGTACATTATTTAACAGTAGATACAGAGTTTTGAAAGTTTTTAAAAAAATAGACAAATGCGTCACGCGATTGCTTTTAACGAACGCTTCTGTTAAAAAATGACGTTACAGTCAAAACATGAAGATAAAATAACAAAATCGGAAACATAACATCCTTGAAAATGGCCAGTGAAGTGGCTGAGACTGCCTAGAAAGTAAAAAGTTATGGCACATTTTTAGATTCCTTATCGCCAGCAAAATGAAACATGTTAGAACATTGGAAAAATTAAATAAAAAATTAAAAAAGAAAATAAATAAAATACCTCTTGACGGTCGTTTTTAAACAAATATGTTTTAAAGAAAGATTCATGCCTATTCATTTAATATATACAGTACTGTGCAAAAATATTAGAACAAGAATTATTTTATCTTTTATGGGGCATATTGACGAAAAATAAACAATTTAAGTAAAGTAATTTTATTTGATTTACTCAACAAATGCCTTAACAAGAAAAATACTTGTTACAAAATAAATTTAATGTTTAGTATAATAGCCTTTTGCATTGATCACAGCCTTCATTCTGTCAGGCATTGACATCATAAGCTTCTTCAATGTATCTAATGGTATCTCCTGCCAAGCAGTTTGTATTTGTTCCCAAAGTGTGTCTTGCGAAGTAACATTAGATTTATCAATTCGAGAGGGGGGAATAAGAAAAAAGTCAGTCATATCCAAGGATAATAGAATAATGAGTAGTTTCAAAATAACTTGTTTAATAGGAAATGAGAATTTCTTTACACCTAGTTTTAAATAACCAATATTTATTAGCAATTTACTTGGCTTTTCGACCTGTATTTGAATTTCAGTGAGGTTTTAAGGAAAATCAGCCCTGTCCTAATTCTTTTGCACACCACCGGTAGTGTGCACAAGTGTTAAGACAGGGGTGATTTTAAACTTTATTTTGATGCCTCATAAAAGATTAAATTAGATTCTTTTTCTAATACTTTTGCACAGTACTATATATATATATATATATATATATATATATATATATATATATATTTGAAAAAGAAATAGGGTTGTTTCAACGAGAGAAATTGGTATAGAATAAAAAGTGTGAGAGGCCGTGAACGTTTAGTTTAAAGTGTATATTTAGTGTTGTTGTTATTATACATATTATGATAATTTAAGTGTCCATAATGGTATTTGTGACGCTACACGTGTTTCGAGTCTAAGATTGACTCACTTCAGGCGAATAAATTTGTGGCTTTACGCATCGAGTTCCTTTTGTTTCTGAGGGCCAAGTTACTTATAAATAAGTAAGTTGAAAAATAAAAAAATAAAAATAAAAAATAAATCAAATCAGTAAAATAAAATAAGATAAAATAAATCAAATGTTGGCGTGTTGTATTGTCTGTGTTTTCTCACATCATATATATATATATATATATATATATATATATATATATATTTCTAAACACTGTTAAATATAAGAGACAATGAATGTCTATTTTGTTCAATTATGAGCCGTTCTAAAAATCCTAGTTTGGATTTAATTTCAGGTGAAAATAAAGACAAACATTTTTCAACATTTGGATAATTTTTTTATTAAGTTGGTTCTAAGCTTTCGGCTCACATGAATCATCTTCAGAGAGGTTACAAGGACGTTAACATAAAAACATCCACCATCAAAGACGATTTTATCTTGTGTTGACATAAAACTTTGAAAAGCAACGATAACAGTTACCAAAAATAGCAAAGGCAGTTCGTAAATTTGTAATGCGGTTCTATGACGTCATACCACGTGAGAGCTCAAAATGTTAACAGAACCATATATTTAAATGCAATGTAATGTGTAATGATTTTATTAAGTGTGGGTTGTTTGGATTTAATGTAGATGGCCTCCAATATCTGAAGGTTCTTTTTACTGTGTGTATGAGTGAAGATTATTGTATTGTTAACTAAAATCTCTCTGATATTACCTACATGACTATATTTTTCTAAGAAATGTTGTTTATTTAATTGTACTCTGATCAGAAAGTTGACAGGTAAGTCTACGGGAGAGAGTGGTTGTAGTAAAACCTATATCTGTAGTGAGTTTATTATTAAACATAATAGACATTTATTTTCTTTTATATTTAACAGTAGATGTTTAGAAAATTATCTGCTGCCTCGATACACTAAATATATATATATATATATATATATATATATATATATATATATATATACCCAATTTCACTTCCAAGTCTTGAGTCAACACGTGGTGTGGTTTTCAGGAACATTTTTAACGATACCGCGCGCCGGGATCTTCTCATATTCACATTCGGAGTTTTATTTCATGTCACTGCATTTTGATATTTTCAAATTTAAAAAAATATTTAAAATTTTAATTTAACTTAATTTTCTTTATCTCCATGTAGTCTTTGTCTATTTAAATTTTACTCCTGTCATTATGAAACAGTAATCTAACTTTATAAGCTTTAACTAAAAGATCTTGTGGACTTAAATTCAATTCTTTTAAACTATCAAATTGTAATATGCACCTGATAATCCTGACATCGATGTAGTATAATATATATATATATATATATATATATATAATCATATCGCCCCAAGCAAGGCATTTTACTGATAATGTTTTGCAGGGTTTACATAGGAGGAAAGTTATGAGAAAGAGTGACAGGTTATAGGGGGTGTAAGGAAGTGAGTAAGAGAAGGATGACTAGCCATAAAGTGGGGGATCAATTTAATTATTGATTGTAATATAAAACTGATCCTCCCACTTTATATTTACCTAATTTCTTGTCTGTTGTTAAGCCGTAGAAAACGAATCAATCACTCAATGAAATACTGATTAGCTACACATGTATGTCTTTTAAATTTATTTACATTCTCTGGATTATAAATGCATAGAATTTTTTTATAATCATATCACCCCAAGCAAGGCATTTTAATGCCACTCTTTTGCATAGTAGGAATCTTATGAGAAAGAGTGACAGGTTATAGGGTGGTGTCAGGAAGTGGGTAAGAGAAAGATGACTGTGGTCATAAAGTGAGAGATCAATTTATATATTGATTGTAATATAAAACTGATCCCCCACTTTATATTTACATAATAATTACTTGTCTGTTGATAAGCCGTAGAAAACGAATCAATCAGTCGATGAAATACTGATTAGCTACAGATGCATGTCTTTTAGATTTATTTACATTCTCCGGAATATAAATGTATAGAATTTTTTTTTATAATCATATCGCCCCAGGCAAGGCATTTTACTTCTACTGTTTTGCAGGGGGTTACATAGGAGGAAAGTTATGAGAAAGAGTGACAGGTTATAGGGTGTGTCAGGAAGTGGGTAAGAGAAGAATGAGAATACTGATGACAGTGGAGTGGATGTAGAAAGGAGCATGAGAGAGAGGATGCAGGTTAGTGAGATAGGAGAGGACTATTGACTTTACATTTAAATTCTTGGAGATTGTAGCTGTCGGGAAAGAAAGTCAATGAAAGGGAATTCCACAGTCAGGAAATGCGAGAAAAGTTGCTGAAGTAGAATTTGCGTTTACAATTTATTGGTTTCAAAGTAAAAGGGTGGGACCTAGTTGCTAATCTTGTGGCTCGAGTAAATTCATAAATAGGGGGCACCAGTGAGCTAAGTTCATCGGAGCAGAAGCCGTGAAAGTATTTGTAGAAGAGACACAGAGAAGCCACATTTTCGCCGGTGTGAAAGTGACTGTATCTGAGCTGCTAAGTCGAAATCTATCACATTACATATACTCCGTTGGATTTTGTCAAGGACCCCTCGGTGGATAGCAGGAGCACTCGACCAAATATGGCAGCAGTATTCAATGCACGGGCGGATGGTAGATTTATATATGTGCAGGATTGTTTCAGGCAGAAAAAAACTTCCAGACCCTGCACAGAGAACCGACTTTCTTAGCAGCGTATTTAGCTATGGAATATATATATATATATATATATATATATATATATATATATATCATAGTTTAGAATATGTACAGTTTATTTAAAAAAATGTGTACATTTTGTTTCGACATCGGAAGAACAAAGTCTCACCAGGTAGTTAATACTGATCGTAATAAACGTTAATTTTGAAAAAGAAAATTAAAAAATCTCACTTCCCTTTTATTTTTGCAAAGTTTTTCTTCTGTTTTCCCCTTTCGTTTTTATTTCCCCGCTGTCCATTTTTTAAAAATTTTCTGTGTTCCTTTTATTTTCTGTATCCCGTCCTTTATTTTCTCTGTGTCTATCTTTTTTCTTTTTCTTTTCCACTTTTTTGTTTTCGCATCTTTTCTATCCTCTTTACCTCGTACAAAAATTTTCCATAAATAAAGGGGAAGTGAGATTTTTGAATTTTCTTTTTAAAAAAGAACTTAAATTACCATCATTATTAACTACCCGATGAGATATTGTTCTTTCGATGTCGGAACAAAATGTACACTTTTGTAGTAAATTATAATTTGTACATGTTCTAAACCACAACTTATAATAAATATTCATAGCTCTATTTCTATATTGAGCACTGTTTTAAATTTATGTTTTGAACGTTGTTGATATTTTCTTCGTTCTTTATTCACTTGGATATATATATATATATATATATATATATATATATATATATAAAATAAGCTTTTTTGTTACACCAAACAGGGCAGCATTTTTGGTGTTTCCGTAAAAAAAACTGTTTTTCATGGGGCAGGTGTGTTAGTCCTGAGCCCAACCCCCAAACAAGGAGGAAAATGATATCCTAAGCGTAGCTTAGACGTAATACACGGCCGAAAGTAGGGGGTACTCAGCGAGGATCGAACTCACTACTCACTTATAACGATTCTTAAATTAAATTTTTTAAGTTAAACATGTCAATTTCAATATATATATATATATATATATATATATATATATATATATGTATATATATATTACGAAAATGTGTGCCATTCGGATATATAAACGTAATTATATATAGTTATACTCTTTTCGAAAATCTTCCTCGAAAACTTTCGAACGAAGAAAAAAATGGTTTTAAAAAAGAAAAAAAAGAAAGTGCTTAGGACATGAAAGTCTGTCAAAGGCGTTCGGACAGAAATCAGCACGAAGCCCAAACAAAAAACGACAAAAGACAAAAAAAAAAAAAACCTACACGAGTAACCATCTTACAGAAACCGCTCAATTCAAAGGTAGAGCGAACTTAATAGAACTTAATGAGCCAGACGAACCTACCTAGGTTTCTCCTAAACGGATCGTCAGGGAAAGCTGGCCAGTTCTCCCTGAAGATCGTCGTTTAAATGTAAGGTGGGGTGTAAGCATATATATATATATATATATATATATATATATATATATATATATATATATATACTGAAATTGACATGTTTAACTTAATTGAAAAAAATAAATTTAACAAGCCATCTAACCATTTCCAACACATTCTTAAAATAGATATTAATAACATCAAAAGTTCAAGATATCGATAAAAGTCGATAAAAATATTTACAAAGTCGAACCCTCGAACTATCACAAACTTTTCAATAAAATCACTGGCAGTTATAAGAAAAAGATAACAACAAAAACAGTTTCATCAATTAACAAAGATGCTGCAAAATTGGCTAATATATTTGACATCGCAAACAGAAGGTCAAAAACCCATATAAAAATGCATTTAGTATTTTAAGACCACAAACCTAATTTTGACAATAACCTTTAATCTTGATTAATCCTTCCAAAACAGAATTAGGCTTATTTTTTAAAAAAATATACTTAAAAGAATATTACAAATTTTATAAGACTGGCAACTGGGTTTCACCCATTCACAGTTAAATCAACCAAATTCAAACGACAATTCTACTTCTACAGCTTCTTTTCTCGCACTTCCCGCCTGTGGAACTCTTTTCCATATTCTTCTTTTCCTGACGGCTACAACCTCCAGGAATTTAAATGCAATGGCAATACTCATCTCTTAACCACTTGACTCTAGTTCTTTCTACACCCCACTGTATATATTTTCCTTTCTCTCCACCTTTGAAACTGTCATCACACCTGTATTTCCATCCTTCTCTTGCTCCTTTTAACTGGTTCATCTTTCTCTTCGCTCTCTTCACTCTCTATCTAATCTTTTTACTCTTATGTAGCCCCCAGCACATCAGTGGCATTACCGCCTTGCTCGTGGTGATACGATTTAAAAAATCGATTCCAAACGCCTTCTCAATAAAATCTCTAGTACTTATAAAAAAGATAACAACAAAAACAGTTTCATCAATTAACAAAGATGCTGCAAAATTGGCTAATATATTTGACATCTCAAACAGAAGGTCAAAAACACATATAAAAATGTATTTAGTATTTTAAGACAACAAACCTTATTTTGCCAATAACATTTAATCGTGATTAATTAATCCTTCCAAAACAGAATTAGGCTTAATTTTTTAAAAATATACTTAAAAGTATATTACAAATTTTATAAGAAACCTATTATAATAACACAAAAGATTCCTCAGATACTATTAAATGGTTCCAAAATATTTAAAACAAAAATAAAACTACATTTGTCAAATTTGATATCATCGATTTTTACCCTTCCATTTCTTAGGCTCTATTATTAAAAAGTTTAAATTTAGCAAAAAACTACACTAACATTACGAACTATGAATTTGAAATTATTTTAGCGTCCAGATAAACTTTACTAGTATATAACGATTTTACTTGGTCAAAAAAAAAAAAATTCTTAACGATATAATTGGATAAGTTCCAGTCAGCGAGTATGACTCAGTCCAAATTGCTGATCTAATAGGAATCTATATATTAAACACTCTTAGTAGAATTATTGATCCCAATCAAGCAGGTCTTTACAGAGAAGCTAGACTTCATATTCATATTATTGCCATTAAATCAAAATGATTATATTAGTATAAGGAAATTATTATTTTAACATTGGAATTAACAGAAAAATCTAATAATTCAGTTTCTTTATTTAAAATACAGTCCCTACATTTCTTCTTCTTCTTCTTCTTCTTCTTCTTCTTCTTCTTCTTCTTTGTCCTTTCAGGGCGTAGGCGATCATGGCTTTCCACGTCTCCCTATCGCTGGGGGCTCTTTGCATAATTGTTCCTGTTTCACCAGGCAACCCTCTCTCCGTCATCCACCTGATTAGATCCTTCAAATATATAAATCCGTTGCTTTCCTCTGTCTCTTTTTCCCTCTATCTGACCTGTTAGTATCAAGTTCTCCAAGCCCTCCTTCCTCATTGCATGTCTTAGAAACTTCAGCTGTCTCTTCCTGATGCTCAGTATTAATTTTCTTTTTGTTTCCATCATTTCTAAGACCTCATCATTGCTCACATGCTCGATCCATGACATCCACAGCATCCTTCTGTAGAACCACATTACAGTTCCTTCAAGCTTTTCCTTCATCTTTGATGATATTGTCCAGCATTCACTGTCATATTGAAGAACTGACAACACATAGCAATCCAGTACTCTCTTCTTTGTTTCTAACGAAATTTTCCTGTCTCTTAATACTCTACACAGTTTCTGGAATGCATCCTTGTGCTTTTGGATCTCAGGAATATAAATGTATAGAAACTGTTATGGTCATAAAGTGAGGGATCAGTTTATATATTGATTGTAATATGGAACAGATCCCCCACTTTAAATCCAGTATGCTTCTGTAGAACCACATTTCAGTTACTTCAAGTTTTTCGTTCATCTTTGATGATATTGTCCAGCATTCACTGCCATATTGAAGAACTGACAACACACAGCAATCTAGCACACTCTTCTTTGTTGATAGCGAAATTTTCCTGTCTCTTAATACTCTACTCAGCTTCTGGAACGCGTCCCTAGCTATGCTAATTCGACTTCGGATCTCTGTGTCGCACTTACTGTCTTCCCAGGTATTTAACTTTTTGTACCTGCTTGTATCTCCCACCTGTATTTGGAGTAATGAGTATATCGCAGTTTTGGAAACTGTTTTTTAAAATTTTTCTTCTCTAGAGAGCTCAATCGTAATGAGAGTAAAATATATTAGTCATCCACATACAAGCCTGTTTCGCTGTATCATAGCTCATCAGTTTGGCTAGACATATCCATATATATATATATATATATATATTATAAATTATGTTTTAGAACATGTACATTATTTTTTAATGTATGTCCTCGACAATCATATGCTTGTTTCAACGTTGGGTGCCCAACGTTTCTTCGGGAGGTAAAAGCAAAACCCACTCGGATATATATATATATATATATATATATATATATATATATTGCCGATTTGGTATTTATTAGTGCTGTAACTATTTTACGTGTTGTGGTATACGTACTGATGAAGGAACGTTTGCTTCAGGGAAGAACGCAGAGCTGACATTTTCGATATTGTTTAAGTTAGGTCTATAAAACAGTTGCGAGGAATTTCTTGCAATTTGGTAATCTAGTTAGCTACGTGTCTGTTTTATTTTGTCATTTATTAAATGAATTTGGACACGATGACACAATCTGTTATGTCTTCTAGGAGAAAGGCTTGCGATGATAAAATAACACGTGATCTTTCGCAAGTAACCAAAGAAGTTTAAATGACGAGGAAATATAAAAATGGCTAAGGTGTCGGGTGTGGAATAGATAAATGATCGCTTTTTCCGATTTAATATTTTCCCGGATTTTTACACACACACACACACACACACACACGCACGCACCCGCACGCACCCGCACGCACCCGCACGCACGCACACAGCACACGCACGCACGCACGCACACACACACACACACGCCCCCCCACACGTACACACACACACACACACACACACACACACACACACACACACACACACACACACACACACACCTACGCACGCACGCATGCACACGCAATAACGCACGCACGCACACACACACACGCACGCGCACACACACACACACGCACACACACACACGCACACACTCACACACACACGCACGCACACACACACACACACACACACACAAAATGGTAAAATTTTGACGATTCCTTTTTCTTTTCTATATCTATTTTAAAAAATGATTTTGCTTTGTTCGTGTATTTTCATGCTACTTCGTCGAGGTATAAGTGGGCAAATTTAACCAATTTCGCTTTCTTTCTTTTTTTGTTGCAGAGGAGAGACTTAGCCACGTGATGCTCCCAAAAGAGGACGCATGGGCAGCTTACTTAAACAGTTTCAATTGCTTGTAATTTAGTGTGTTGGTTCTCTGTATGTTTCAACTTGTCTTTCTTTCTTTTTTCTTCTTTCTTTCTTTCTTTCTTTCTTTCTTTCTAAAAAGAAAATGGTCTGATTTAGATTTCTGATTTACTTTTTTTCGATTTCTTAAAACCGATTCTTTGATTCTTTTAGTTATCCATTCCATATTTCATTCGTTTTGCATATTTCTTAATTTTCTTTTTTTCTTCTGAAATATTATTTCTTTGTTCATCCAGTGTTGTTTTCTTTCATTCTTTTTTCTATTGCTTCACTTTGCTTTGTTTTCTTTCTTTCTTTCTTTCTTTCTTTCTTTCTTTACTTTGATTTTGTTTGTTTGTTTGCTTCTTTCTTTCTTTCTCTTTGTTTTCTTTCTTTCTCTTTTATTAGCTTTTTTTTCTTTACTTTTTCTTTCCTTTTTTTACTTTGCTTTTCTTTTTGCTTTCTTTCTTTCGTTCTTTCTTTTACTTTACTTTGTTTTCTTTCTTTCTTTACTTTGCTTTTCTTTCTTTCTTTCTTTACTTTGTTTTTTCTTTCTTTTTCTTTACTTTGTTTTCATTCATTCTTTCTTTCTTTCTTTACTTTTCTTTCTTTCTTTCTTTCTTTCTTTTGTCTTGTTTTCTTTCTTTCATTTTTTACTTTGCTTTGTCTTCTTTCTTTCTTTTTCTTTACTTTATTTTCGGTTTTTGTTTTGCTTTACTTTGTTTTGTTTGCTTGTTTCTTTCTTTCTCTTTTTTTAATTTTCTTTGTTTTTTCTTTCTTTTCTTTTATTTACTTTGTTTTTTCTTCCTTTTCTTAACTTATCTTGTATTCTTTCTTTCTTTTTCTTTGCTTTCGTTCTTTGTTTAACTTTGTTCTGTTTGCTTTTTCTTTCTATTTTTCTTTCTTTTTCTTTGTTCTTTTTCTTTCTTTTGCTTTACTTTGCTTTCTTTCTTTTTCTTTACTTTTTCTTTGCTTTTTCTTTCTTGTTCTTTAATTTACGTCGTTTTCTTTCTTTTTTTCTTCACTTTGCCTTGTTCTTCCTTCTTTCATTCATTCTTTCTCTTTTTCTACAGTTTTATTTCGTTATCTTTGCTTGTTTTTTTGTATTCATTTGCTTTATTTTCTTTCTTTCTTTTACTTTAGTTTACCTTGTTTTTTTCTTTTTTTTACTTTGATTTGTTGTCTTTATTCTTGGTTTTTCTCCCTCTACTCCTTTCCACTTCTTCCTTATTCCCTTTCTTTTCATCCTTTTCCCAACAGTTATTATGACGTCTTCACAAAGCAAGTTATAAATAAGTAAATAAAAAAAAGTTTAAAAAAAGAAGAGTAAAAAGAAAAAAAAATGATTTCCTTTTTTGAAGATCTCATTGAAATGGAATTGCCGGTGTTAATAGCTGTCATCGTTTTGGGTGGCGGACACGAGAAGTAAAAACCGAGAAAGCGAGAGGGAAATGCAAGATCAGGAAGAGGTAATTGATAAAAATGGCGCGAAATCCAGATTCGTTTCGCGCCAAATTAATTCAAATTGGCACCATAGCCAATCGCCTGGATTTCATTTTTATTTCATTTTTTTTTTTTTATCTAATCATTTTACTTTTTGTTCGTAGTTTTATATACAAATTTTATTTTTGACTCTTTCTTTAGACAACGGCGACGACTCCAGCGAGAAATAAGTCACAAATGAGAGGGAAAACCTCTTCTGACTTGAGTTGGGAGAGATAAAAAAAAAAAATGCTAAGCATACGCACATGCGCGTTATTAAATACTAAAACATGTCAAGCTTCAGGCATTTATGATGGTGAAGGTGACTTGCATATGAGATTTCCTTGCTAAAGCCTCAGCCATCATCTGAAGTCTATATCAAAAATTAAATATTTAAATATGGCCAATGAAAATCAGTAGGATTTATTAAACCAACATATAAAAAACCCGACCACGCCAGTTGCAATAACTATTTGTACTTATTGTTTTCGCACCAGTTGTGTCTGGCGACTTCCAATGAAGATCAAGTGACAATAACTTCCACCATTATTGCAGCACCTTCCTCAATACTTTATGCAATGTGCGTTGTGGCGCATTGGATATCGACTCGGAACGAGAAATCGGGGAGCCGAGTTCGAATTCCAGTTGAATTCCTTGCATTCACTTACGCGCAAATACCCTTGGGAAAGGTATTAATCCGTCTCTTCCCTCCAGTTGATGAAAACCTTCTGATAATTCTGATGATAATTCTGGATAAAACTCGTAAGCTGTAGGGAGTTCGGGTAAGTCTGACACAAGGCCGAATCAAAGACACATTAACCAGCTCCATATAGCTACACTTCCACTATTCCACACTATTCCACTATTTCTCACATTCCAACCGTCTGATGAAAACCTTCTGATAATTCTGATGATAATTCTGGATAAACCTTGTAAGCTGTAGGGAGTTCGGTTAAGTATGACACAAGGCCGAATCAAAGAAACATTAACCAGCTCCATATAGCTACACTTCCACTATTCCACACTATTCCACTATTTCTCACATTCCAACCGTCTGATGAAAACCTTCTGATAATTCTGATGATAATTCTGGATAAACCTTGTAAGCTGTAGGGAGTTCGGGTAAGTCTGACACAAGGCCGAATCAAAGAAACATTAACCAGCTCCATATAGCTACACTTCCACTATTCCACACTATTCCACTATTTCTCACATTCCAACCGTCTGATGAAAACCTTCTGATAATTCTGATGATAATTCTGGATAAACCTTGTAAGCTGTAGGGAGTTCGGGTAAGTCTGACACAAGGCCGAATCAAAGACACATTAACCAGCTCCATATAGCTACACTTCCACTATTCCACACTATTCCACTATTTCTCACATTCCAACAGTCTGATGAAAACCTTCTGATAATTCTGATGATAATTCTGGATAAAACTCGTAAGCTGTAGGGAGTTTGGTTAAGTCTGACACAAGGCCGAATCAAAGACACATTAACCAGCTCCATATAGCTACACTTCCACTATTCCACACTATTCCACTATTTCTCACATTCCAACCGTCTGATGAAAACCTTCTGATAATTCTGATGATAATTCTGGATAAAACTCGTAAGCTGTAGGGAGTTCGGGTAAGTCTGACACAAGGCCGAATCAAAGACACATTAACCAGCTCCATATAGCTACACTTCCACTATTCCACACTATTCCACTATTTCTCACATTCCAACCGTCTGATGAAAACCTTCTGATAATTCTGATGATAATTCTGGATAAAACTCGTAAGCTGTAGGGAGTTCGGGTAAGTCTGACACAAGGCCGAATCAAAGACACATTAACCAGCTCCATATAGCTACACTTCCACTATTCCACACTATTCCACTATTTCACACATTCCAACCGTCTGATGAAAACCTTCTGATAATTCTGATGATAATTCTGGATAAACCTTGTAAGCTGTAGGGAGTTCGGTTAAGTATGACACAAGACCGAAATCGAAGAACTATTAACCAGCTCCCTACACTAGAGAACCAATTTACTGTTACTCGAAGATCCACCCTGACCCGGGGTGATAACACTTGTTAGTTATAGGCAAATATTAAACCCCTAAAAAATTTTAAAAGCTAGGAACACATAAAAATACTTTTTTATACTAAAATTAACATCAATACATTTTTATATCAAAATTACTTTTTATCTATAGTTGAAGGCATGCAATTACGTCCAAAATATTTAGATTTCAACATTATGTAACCTACAGAGGTTGGTGTGCCCCTAATGAATATAATAAAACAACATGGAAGAACACTTTCATGAAAATAATCTATATCATGTTTGAAAATTTGTTAAAGAAATAAAACTTTATTTCAAAATATTGCATCAAGAAAATTATAAAATAAAACACTTACTTTCTAGATCTATCCTGGGTATGACGATTAACTACATCATGGCTTTTGAACAGAAGACTGGAGGTTTTGAGGAGCGTAGAACGACCTAATTGCTTTTGTTCAGAGATACCCCCTGACCCTTGGTGGTAACGCTTGTTAGAATTCAAGCTATGAGCAGCCTTTGAGATTTCACTTGCTCGATCGACTCAGTCGAACAAAAACTTAATTGGGCGATTAAAGTTTATTGCTTTACTCGCCTTCGATCGATTAAAAATCTTGCAATAAAAGGTGTCTCTTCAAAAATAAAAAAAGAAATCTGATTCCTTTTACAACCAAAAGTATTCCATTGAAGATTCACAAGTTACTTAGAATGACCTACGATGACATTATTGAACTCTTTGGTTTTATGCATGGTGCCTGATTTACGTCGAAATGTGTGGTTAAGCAAAAGACAGTGACATCCCGCAATCATCAAAGCAAGATCTGACAAATCAAATTTAGACTGACAAGCTCCTGTCTCGATTTTATCGTCCCGGTCAGTGTAAACATTCGTTTAATTAACGCTTCCACAGTGGAGCCAAAATGTTTCTGTCTGCCAGATTAAAGACATTCACAGATTTTTAGAAACTCATCTGGAAACATATTATCCTTGATTCAACATCTATATTTCGCTACCGCTTACGAAAAGTAAAAACGAACATTTGAAAGAAAATCTTTGAGAAAATCAGATATATTATTTTTTATCATTTATGAGATGGAGGTTGTAATCAAACAGAAGAAAGAAACTACGAATTTAGCTACTCCCACTCAATTGCTAAAAAAAAAACCCCAAAACCCCCCCCCCCAAAAAAAACCAACAAAAAACAGTATATCATGATGTTAAAAAACATGTTAATAAAAACAAAGTTTAATCATCAAAATGTTTATGCTATTATTAAGAGAAAAGATCAAATATGGTTATTATTTTTAAAGAAATTCTCAACTTCTTTCGAACACGTTCGAAATTATAATTAAAATTTCATTTTTTGCTTTCTGCCAGCGATGTTTACGTAAGGCGACTATTAGGTTTCAGCATTATGTAACCTATAGTGGTTAATGCGCTCGTAAAGAACATCAAACAACAAACATGGCGTAACACTTTCATGAAACTAGTCTATATAATATCTGACAATTTGTTAAAGAAACCAAACTGTATTTCAAAATATTACATAAAAGCCTATAAAATAAAACACTTACTTTCTAGATCTGTCCTGGGTATTACGATAAACTACATCCGGCAGCAATACATTTGACCGCGAGATTGGAGGTTTTGAGGAGCGTGGAACGACCTCTTAATTGCTTTTGTTCAGAGATACGCACTGACTATGGCTGGTAGCCCTTGTTGTGAGTAAATATCGAACACCTAAACAAAATTCAAAACGATGGGAAAATATAAAAATACATTTTTAGAGTAAAAATACCGGAAACTCATTTTTATAAAAGAAATACCAACACTACCTATTTGTAGCAAAATTAGTACTAATACCTTCTTCTATGTGCCCTGTCCTTTCAGGACGTAGGCGATCATGGCTTTCTACGTCTCCCTATCACTGGTGGCTCTTAGCACGCCTTCTCTTGTTACACCATGCAACCCTCGTTCCACCTGATTAAGTCCTTCAAGTATGCTAGCCGCTGCTTTCTCCTGTCTTTTTTCCCTTTATCTGGCCTGTTAATATCAGGTTCTCCAAGCCCTCTTTCCTCATTGCCTGTCCCAGGAACTTCAACTGTCTCTTCCTGATGCTCAGTATTAATATTCTTTTCGTTTTCATCATTTCCAAAACCTCCTCATTCCTCACATGCTCGGTCCACGATATCCGCAGCATCCTTTTTTAGAAGCACATTTCAATTGCTTCAAGTTTTTCCTTCATCTTTAATGATATTGTCCATCATTCACTGCCATATTGAAAAACTGGCATCATATAGCAATCTAGTACTCTTTTCTTTGTTTGCAGCCAAATTTTCCTGTCTCTTAATACTTTACTCAGCTTCTGGACCGCGTCCCTTGCCATGCCAATACACGTTCGGATTTCTGTGTCGCACTTTCCGTCTTCTCTTAGAACAATTTCCAGAAATTTAAATTTTTGTACCTGCTTGATTCTCGTATCCCCGACCTGTATTTGGCATATTGGGCTGCCCTTTTTACTGATGACCATGCATTCGGTTTTCTTGCAATTTATTTGTAGTCCTTTCTTGTTACTTTCTTCAGCTACCTTCTGTATTAAGAAAAGTGAATTTTTAAACAGGAGCAAAACAATATGAAATTATAAAAATACTTTATTTGTATAAAACATTTACCAACAATACCTACTTAAAGTAAAACCTGTCAATAATAATTATTTATACTAGAATTACCAAGAATACATTTTATAGCAAAAATTACCAAGAATACATTTTATCTGTAGTTGAAGGTATACAATTGCGTTCAAAATAACAGATAAGTCATTCATCCTTTGATGTATCTTTGTTGTATGTATATGTATTCTATTCATGTAAATGCATGCTAGCAGATTTCAAACCTTTTGATAAGATATTAATTTACTTGTTCAGTTAGACCCATCCCCAAGTCGTCTCTTTTTGAAACAGTGTGCTATTTTCTTTTTGCTTTTATTTGTCCCAACCACTACAATTTAAGATTCCCACCTGTTAAACCATTTTATTGTATAAAGTCTATAGGATGTGGTTTCCGGCTTTCTCTTTTCCAATCTTTTACTCATTTCCATTCTTTTCCTCTTTTTTTTTCAATTGGAGTAGATAGACTAAATATCGCCCGGTTCACACTCCACCCACGTTTATTGAATGGGTGAAGAGGCTCATCCCTTGTTTCCTGTTTAGGATGTGGCTTCCGGCTTTCTCTTTTCCAATCTTTTACTCATTTCCATTCTTTTCCTCTGTTTCTTTTTTCAATTGTAGTAGATAGACTAAACTATCGCCCGGTTCGCACTCCACCCACGTTTATTGAATGGGTGAAGAGGCTCATCCCTTGTTTCCTGTTTAGGATGTGGTTTCCGGCTTTCTCTTTCCCAATCTTTTACTCATTTCCATTCTTTTCCTCCTTTTTTTTTTCAATTGGAGTAGATAGACTAAATATCGCCCGGTTCACACTCCACCCACGTTTATTGAATGGGTGAAGAGGCTCATCCCTTGTTTCCTGTTTAGGATGTGGTTTCCGGCTTTCTCTTTTCCAATCTTTTACTCATTTCCATTCTTTTCCTCTGTTTCTTTTTTCAATTGGAGTAGATAGACTAAACTGTCGCCCGGTTCACACTCCACCCACGTTTATTGAACAGGTGAAGAGGCTCATCCCTTGTTTCCTGTTTAGGATGTGGTTTCCGGCTTTCTCTTTCCCAATCTTTTACTCATTTCCATTCTTTTCCTCTTTTTTTTTTCAATTGGAGTAGATATATATTAGGGATTTCGTTAGGCATTTATTGGCCATGGGGCATTGGTTAGGGTTTCTGCAGTTACAGAGGTTTTTATTAAGGGCCGGATTGGTATTAATGTTGGAGTTATTACTGTTGTGTGTTTTTAATATTTTGCTGTTATGTACTTTAATTATTCTTTCTAGATTATTGGAGCAGCTATAGCTTAGTTTTATTGTGTTTTTATTGAATATCTTGCTTAGGGGGTTATTTTTAGGGAAATGCTTATCTATTAGTTTAAGAAATTTATCTCCCAGCTTGAATTTAACTGATTGATTAAAAGGAGGGTTATACCATATGATTTTACTGTTACTATTTCTGTTTTTGAACCACTGAATTTTTCTACAAAGTTAATTTTTGCTGATTGATATCCACTTTCCTTAAGAATTCTATCGTAAATTACCTTGTGTGTATCCAATTCACCTATCACTAACACCAACCATCACCCTAACACAACTAACCAAATATAAGAAAAGAGGCCTTCCATTCCCACACATTCCGTCTGAATAGACATTGAACTTTCAATGTCGAAACAAATGTACCTTTGTACCGAATATTTATAAAAAATTATGCACATGTTCTAAAATATAATTTATAATTAATATTCAAAGCTCTATATATTATATATCGAGCCCTGTTTTAAATTAATGTTTTGGACGTTGTAAATATTCTTTCTCTGTTCTACATGCTATCGTATAAGTCCATCCCTACCGTGGCGGATGGCCGAAGACAGTAACAAAATAGTGGTGTTGTGGTCCCTGGTCTGATTACAGACATTTCGATATTTCCAACAACGTACTCAAATGTCTGTAATCAGACCAGGGACCACAACACCACTATTTTGTCACTGTCTTCGGCCATCCGCCACGGTAGGGATGGACTTATATTTTCAATTCAATTATCTTTATTGTTAATAGCTTAAATGTTCTATGTTTACTGTGTGTTAATATTTACTCTTTGATAATGGCTTATGTGAGCCGAAAGCTTAGACTCGATAAAAATTCAACAAATACTGTGATTTTTTGTTGTCTTTTAACGACATCACCATCAAGTATATCAGACGGTATGAACGGATACTACACAAAATTAATAGACAAAACTTGTCTATATTATTCAATGAAACCTGCATTAATATATATATATATATATATATATATATATATATATATATATATATCGGCCATCCGCCACGGTAGGGATGGACTTATACGATAGCATGTAGAACAGAGAAAGAATATTTACAACGTCCAAAACATTAATTTAAAACAGGGCTCGATATATAATATATAGAGCTTTGAATATTAATTATAAATTATATTTTAGAACATGTGCATAATTTTTTATATATATATCCGCAAGGAATAGGCGGGATTTAGGTGACATTCTAAACACTAAAACCTAAAATGAACAAACGGTTTCGTCCCTGATCTCCTCAAGTTCAATTTCTGAAAATGTATTATTAAAAATAAAAGAATCCTAATGAGAGGGGGAGAGAAGAAAAAAAAATGAAAAGAACTAGAGTCCAATCACATTCAATCATAACACGCAATCTCTCTGTAAGCAGAGAGTGAGCTTGGGAGATTTTATGTAAATGGAGTCTTTTTTTTTTTTTTAATCATCTCACCCCAAGCAAGGCATTCCACTGCCACTATTGCGCATGGGGCTACATAGGGGAAGGTAAAGAGAAGGAGTGGATAGACATAGGGAATGTCAGGAGAAAGGTGATAGATGAGTAAGGATAGCGAGGATGAGTGTCGGGCAGATGGGAAGAGTGTTTGATAGAATGGGAGCAGGTTAGTGTGTTAGGAGGTGTCTATTGACCTTACATTTAAACTCCTGGAGATTGTAGCCGTCGGGGAAGCAATCGTTTGGAAGAGAATTCCACAGTCGGGAAGTGCGAGGAAAGAAACTGTTGGAGTAGAAGTTACGGCTGCATTTTATCGATTTCACTGTAAAAGGGTGGGATCTAGTTGCTAATCTAGTATCTATAGCTTTTAAGTGATACAAGGTGTGTAACTTGGATAATATTGAAAAACAGTTAGCTTTCAATCCAGCCACACACACACACACACACACACATATATATATATATATATATATATATATATTAAAAATCGCCTGAAGACACCACTCATAATAGAAACTTCAGTCAGTGAGTTAAGTGCCATACGTGATACACGCTTGGGCGATCATGTCTCGAAAGAGACATGACTGACTGGGCAGAAGATTATCCCGCAGTAGGTTGCCATTGCTTTCTGCGGTAGACTGGTTGCCGACCAAGGCTATAGAACCCAATCTGTCCTGTTATTTGACTCATGGCTAGATGGGGAAGATATGTACTATATTACTAAGTAGTATTTAGTGGGGGATCAGTTTATTACTTCATAACAATAGAAAACTGATCCCCCACTTTATGACCAGTAAAAGCCTCAATCATCTTTCCAACTATTATATTCCGTCAATCAGTTAAGTGCCATACGTGATAAATGCTTTCGGCGATCATGTGTTGAAAGAGACATGACTGACTGGGCAGAAAATTATCCCGCAGTAGGTTGCCATTGCTTTCTGCGGTAGACAGGTTGCCGACCAAGGCTATAGAACCCAATCTGTCCTGTTATTTAACCCATAACTGGAAGGAATAGACGGAGGAATTCCCAAGGGTATTTGCACGAAAGTGAATGCAATGAATTCGGCTGGAATTCGAACTCAGCACCCCGATTTCTAGTTTCGAGCCGATATCCAATGCACCACAACGCACATCCTAGAAACTTAGGTAGCGAAAAAAACTCGTTTAAAAATAGAAAATATTCAAAAGTTCTACAATATAATTGTATCGAACATTTTTAATACAAACGTGTACTGGTATAACTTTATTATGACCAAAAGGTAAGTAGTAATGTAGTAATCAATCTATCTATCTATCTATCTATGTCATTTTATATCTATCTATCTATCTATCTATCTATCTATCTATCTATCTATCTATGTCATTTTATATCTATCTATCTATCTATCTATCTATCTATCTATCTATCTATCTATCTATCTATGTCATTTTATATCTATCTATCTATCTATCTATCTATCTATCTATCTATCTATGTCATTTTATATCTATCTATCTATCTATCTATACTAAGAAATCATGTCAGAGTTTTAAGAAATCAATTATTAGCATAAAAATTTCATTGTTTATGAAAATAAGACAATCAAGTTAGCACACAAATATTTTTAAAGGTCTCAACGATGTATGTGCATTTTTAAATTTAAACACACATGGAGACCTACTAAACAGTATCTAAAACATACTTGTTGACAACCCAAATATCATAGCATCATTGACATGTAAAAAAAAAAACAGAATAAAGATAATGGAGGCTCTATTTCTGAAGAACAAAAACCTAACACACAATAATATCAACTACGAACACGGTAAGATCATGCTTGCCGTGTTCGATACATAACACATAAACTCTATTGTACATCAGACATAACACCACATATATTCTGTTACACGAAAAAATAACATTCATCCTCGAAAATGGCTAAAAGTATAGCCGAAGGTGCGTGGATAAAAAAAATTGGACAATAATCATAAAAAGAAAAAAATCACATAAAAAATTACATAAAAAAACATCATCATAATAATTTATTTGTTATTTTTAATGAAACCTGCAAAAAAAAGATAGATTGTTGCCCAAATATACAATTTCTTAAATGTCATATATCTATGGATCAGATCACTGTATTTTCATTATTAATATAAAATGACCGTAACTGACCACTGGCTTTTGTTTTGGTCCCGATTTCTGGTGCGTTCGAGATTGAAACCTTGCATTGTTCAGTTGCAAGTCAAACTTTGTTGAATTCTGACGTTTAGTCCACAGATCAATGTCTTAAAGATTGAGGAAGAGAAGTTGCACTTTCGCCATATTATGCTCTTTGGATTCCAGAAAACATTGAGTGACTGAACTGCAACAGGAATTATTAGAAAGGCTTATTTTTGTCATGCTCCAGCTCTTCGGGCGTTAAAATATTGGTTTTGCAGATTTCGGGCGGTCAAATATTGGTTTTGCAGGTTTCGGGCGGTCAAATATTGGTTTGGCAGGTTTTGGGCGGTCAAATATTGGTTTTGCAGATTTCGGGCGGTCAAATATTGGTTTTGCAGGTTTCGGGCGGTCAAATATTGGTTTTGCAAGTTTCGGGCGGTCAAATATTGGTTTGGCAGGTTTCGGGCGGTCAAATATTGGTTTGGCAGATTTCGGGCGGTCAAATATTGGTTTGGCAGATTTCGGGCGGTCAAATATTGGTTTTGCAGATTTCGGGCGGTCAAATATTGGTTTTGCAGGTTTCGGGCGGTCAAATATTGGTTTTGCAAGTTTCGGGCGGTCAAATATTGGTTTGGCAGGTTTCGGGCGGTCAAATATTGGTTTGGCAGATTTCGGGCGGTCAAATATTGGTTTGGCAGATTTCGGGCGGTCAAATATGGGGTTGGAATATTTCGTGCGGTTAAATATTGGTTTAGAAGATTGAGAGGAATCCACTATCGGAAAACAGCTAAACACGACAGTACTTGCCTTATGGCATTAAAAAGGGGTTCGGTAGTTGAAAGGGATTGGCTATATTTAAATCTGACTCGGGGCCTCGCTCTCAAGCTTTTCACATTAATCTGACCTTCATGCCAGGGTGGAGCGACAGAAAAATAAAATCGCTTCTCAGCAAAGGATCAAACCGTTGTCTCTTATCTTACCAGCCCTAATCTGATTTTTTTTATCAACATCTATCACACCTTATTTGTCCTCAGTGTCAACAAAGTAGTGTTTTTGCTATATTTCCACGTTATCAAAACGGAACACATCATTATTTATGAAGTTTTGACTGGGCGCAAAGGTCGTGTGATCTAACAAAATAAAGGACAAACACAATAATAATAATAATAATAATAATAATAATAATAATAAACATTCACCATAAAAATGAAAGAAATAGTGCGTAAAGAGTACTATAGAAGACTACGAATGATATTAAAAACTGAATTGAATTCTCAGAACAGAATTATGGCCATTAACAGCATTGCAATCCCAGTTGTCCAATATAGTTTCAACATCTTAAACTAAACTCTAAACGACATCAGATGAATGGATTCTAAAACAAGAAAGCTTCTTTCTAAGCATAAGATGCATCATCCAAAGGCTGATGTAGACCGTCTATACATACCCTGTAAAGAAGGTGGAAGAGGGCTTATTCAGCTAGAATTTTCATAGAAGACAACAACTAATGGTTTACAAACATACATAGAAACAACAAAGGACTGGATGATACAATTAGTAAGGCAACATGGAGAAAGAAAGAAAAAATATTCAATAATAAAAGAAGGCAGTAAATACAAACAAGATTTACATTTAGTAGATTCTGTAGAAAAGCAAAACAGAAGCCAGGAACCAACTATTGTATCAAAAAATATGAAAATGAAAGCCAAAGATAAAGCTCTTGAACAGATGAAACAACGCTGGCAAGACAAACATCTGCATGGCCAATATCCAGAACGTGCCAATAAATTCAATGTTGATAAAGTTAATACTCTTCAATGGTTACGTGCATTTGGCTTAAAGTCTGAGACTGAAGGCTTATTCTTGCAGCGCAAGACCAAAGTCATTTCACTAGAAACTTTCAGGCAAATATTATACATAATAATGTGGATCCAAAATGCAGGTTTTGTGATAAACACCAAGAAACAATAGACCATCTAATCTCAGGCTGTTCTGTACTTGCCCCAAATGAATATAAAAATCGCCACGATACAGTGGGGCAATATTTACATTGGACAATGTGCAAACACTATGGAAAATCTGTAAACAAACACTGGTATGAACAGCACCCAGCACCGGTTACAGAAATAGAAGATGTCACTATTCTATAGGATTACACCATCTACACAGACAGAAAAATTGAAGCAAATAGGCCGGACATTATTGTTAAAAACCAGACAGAAAAAACTTGTCTATTAATTAATATGGCTTGTCCAGCGGATTGTAACATAGCAACCGAGGAATTTGAAAAACTGTCAAAATATAAAGACCTGGAAATTGAAATAGAAAAAATGTGGAAATTGAAAACAAGAGTTTTGCCAGTGATAGTAGGTGCACTTGGAATGATAAAAAAATGGAAGAAGATAACACATTGAAAGAATCCGTTGAAACCCCTGCTTAATAGATATACAAAAAATTGTCTTATTAAGTATAGCCCACACATTAAGGAAAACTTTGTCTATGTAACGCTAGGGATGATGGGGAAGATAAAAAAAAACATGAAATGAAGCCATAAAAACACGCCACGACCTGCCTTAGGTCTTCTCGCAGACTTTGTTGGTAGTGCGAACACAGCAGAAATCGAAATATGATGAAAAATGACATAATAATAATAAAGCTCTTGAACAGATGAAACAACGCTGGCAAGACACACCACCGCATGGCCAATATCCAGAACGTGCTAATAAATCCAATGTTGATAAAGTTAATACTCATCTATGTGTAATATAATAATCTGGTCCCACCCGAGGAAAGGCTGATGCAAGCGGGGGTGTTTTCCGGTCGTTGAAAGGAACGGATGTTTGTTTGACCTTATTTCCGGCAGTAGCGGAAATGGCTACAAGAGGCAGACAGAACAGGTGTCTCTGAGAATTACGTGGGCGTGCGTGGGCGAGGCAAAATCCGGAAGTACCGGTTTGGAGATTATAAAAAGACCTCGGCGCACGGATTTCAAGAGAGAGAGAGACGAGACAGACAGACAGAGAGCCAGACCAGACCAGAGGAGCAACAGATACGACGACACTCCCCCGTCAACCCCTTAGAAGCGCGCTCTCACTCTCTGTTCCCTAGGCTACACGGTTCATCGTCATTAATAAAAATATCACTTGATATATTTTTATATATATGCGTGTTTGTTGTTATTGATATACAACAGACTTACGTTTTGGTGCCTAAGTGACTTGCTGTTTTGGGACAACAAAACAGATTGATACGAGCTGGTTACCACGGCAACGATTGAAAATTCAACGGACTTAAAACTACCAGATAGAAGACGAAAATAGTAAACAACAGGACGAAAATATATAGCAGCTGCGCGACTAAGTGACTATAGACAATCAGCCAAGGTAAGTGACTCATTGATTTGATAGTGTGTGTGTTCTCTGCTCCTGTTTATAATAAGTCCAGTTAGAAAAAAAAAATGCATACTTTTGCATTGAGAAATGTGGATTGTTGGTGTCAAACACATTAAGAAGGGTAGAACGGAGGGGGTTAGGACTACATGTAGAGAGTAGCGCATAGGTTTGGGGTTGACGGGGGTGTTAAAGTTGACAGGAGGAAGAAGTTGAAATATTTACCTATCTGTAAGTACAAAACATCTGAGTTAATGATTTATTTTTGTTGTTAATATTTTACCATATATGTGAAGTGAGTTTACTGGTATGTTGCTTAATTAATCTCACTTTTTTTTTGAGTAAGTGGAATGTAAAATCATGTAAAGGAAGTTTCTTCTACTCTTTAAAGTGGATAATTGGATTAACTTGTTGATAACAATGTTTTCGTTGGGTTGTGCAGTGTTAGTTTTTTTTTTTATTTATTTCTTTTCAATGACTGTACACTACAAAATGATTTACATTTCTATGGTTGTGAATTATGCTTTTGTGCAGGTTCCCATCAATTCAACATCCTCTGTGAATTTTCATTTATGTGACTTGGGAAATATCTTTTGAAGATATATTAATTTCTGAAAACTAGTAAATACTTTGGAACAGGTAGATATGGAAAGATTTAGTGAAGGATATGAAGAACTCCCGAAGAAGTTGACGATAGGGGTCATTGCTGGCGTGGTCGGCGTAATAATAATCCTTGGAATAATAGCCAGGAAGCGGATTTTTAAGTGTAAAAGAAGCAACAGTGCTTCGGGAAAGGAAATTGAATTATCCGTTGTGAATAGTACTCCGGGGTCAACGGGTGTTCAACACTCAAATGTCTCTGCGTTAAACAGAGAGACGTCAACAAATCAGATATGCTTGGTTTCGAATCCAGAGGAAGTAGTTCAGGGAATAGAAAACATTGTACAAACTAAGGAACTACGAGTCACGGGTCCATTTTTTTTTTTAGACTAAATTAATATCCTCCACAAGTAAATTGCATGCGGATTAACGTTGGAATCAGGGTAATTTTCTTCATTTTCTATTGAACATTTCTCGATCAGACTATGAATGATATGTACGGCAGATAATGGCCATCTTTTCTGTGTTCAAACATAGTATGTTTGAAATTAAATTAAATTAAATGAGGTTACATGTGTAACAATAAACTCGAGCAGAAGCACGCATGGTGTTGGTCAAAGGTCATTTACTCGATGTTAGTTTAGAAACTGGGGCGCGATTACCGCCTATAATCATGTGGTTATGCATCGAGGTGTCTACGCTTATGGACAGAGTCGAGAAAGAAAATGAACATTTTTAAGAACTTTGCCCAATTCTGTGAAAATGGATATTAAAAAAAAACAAAACAAAAAAAAAAACAATGAAACATCGAGCTGGTAGAACAATTTTCAAGATGGACACGAACATTGTTGGGTTGCCGATGTAGGCTCCCCTATATATTTTTTTGTTGTTTTTTTGTTTCGGCATGCACATGTTTTTGTTGTTTTGGCGTTCACATGTTTTATACAATTGTCGGGCTTGTGTGGCATGGGGAGGAGAGTGAGGGTGTTGCGCTTAAAATGTTCTTAGGTGAACATTTTGGAAAATGGGTGGGCGAGGAATGTAATATAATAATCTGGTCCCACCCGAGGAAAGGCTGATGCAAGCGGGGGTGTTTTCCGGTCGTTGAAAGGAACGGATGTTTGTTTGACCTTATTTCCGGCAGTAGCGGAAATGGCTACAAGAGGCAGACAGAACAGGTGTCTCTGAGAATTACGTGGGCGTGCGTGGGCGAGGCAAAATCCGGAAGTACCGGTTTGGAGATTATAAAAAGACCTCGGCGCACGGATTTCAAGAGAGAGAGAGACGAGACAGACAGACAGAGAGCCAGACCAGACCAGAGGAGCAACAGATACGACGACACTCCCCCATCAACCCCTTAGAAGCGCGCTCTCACTCTCTGTTCCCTAGGCTACACGGTTCATCGTCATTAAGAAAAATATCACTTGATATATTTTTATATATATGCGTGTTTGTTGTTATTGATATACAACATATGGTTACGTGCATCTGGATTAAAGTCTGAGACTGAAGGCTTTATTCTTGCAGCGCAAGACTAAATTCTTTTCACTAGGGACTTTCAGGCAAATATTGTGCATTATATTGTGGATTAAAAGTGCAGGTTCTGTGATAGGTGCTGGGAGGCAATGGAACATCTGATCTCAGGATGTTCTGTATTTACCCCAAGTGAATATGAGGGTGGTCATGATGGGGTGGGGCAGTGTTTGCATTGGACAGTGTGAGGGCACTGTGGAGCGTATGTGGGCGGACACTGGTGTGGGCATCGCCCAGCGCCGGTTGATTCTGTAGGATTGCACCGTCTATGCAGACAGAAAAATTGAAGCAAATGGACCGGACATTATTGATAATAACCAGAAAGAAGGGACTTGCCTATTAATTGATATGGCTTTTCCAGCGGTTTGTAACATGGGCAGCCGGGGGAGTTCAAGGAACTGTCAAGGTATGAGGACCTGGAGGTTGAAGTGGAAAGAGTGTGGAAGTTGAAAGCAGGAGTCGTGCCAGTGATAGTGGCTGCACTTGGAATGATAAAAAGTAGAACATAGCAACACATTGAAAGGGTCCCTGGAAGCCGCAGCTTAAAAGATATACAAAAAATTGTCTTGTTAAGTGCTGGCCACACGCTGGGGAGAACTTTGTCTGTGTGGCTCTGGGAATGTTAGGGGAGATAGAAAAAAACATGAAATGGTGCCATAACAAAACACCACGACCTGCCTTATGTCTTCCCGCAGACTTGGCAGGTAGTGCATCCAAAGCAGAAATCGAAATATGATGAAAAATGACAACATAATAATAATGACAATTCTGTGATAAGCACCAAGAAACAACAGACCATATATGAATATAAAAATCGCCACGATAGAGTGGGGCAATATTTGCATTGGACAATGTGCAAACACTATGGAAATATGTAAACAAACACTGGTATGAACATCACCCAGCACCGGATACAGAAATGAAAGATGTCACCATTCTATGGGATTACGCTACCTACACAGACAGAAAAATTGAAGCAAATAGGCCGGACATTATTGTTAAAAATCAGAATAAAAACCCTGTCTATTAATTGATATGGCTTGTGCAGTGGATTGTAACATAGCAACCAGGAATTCAAAAAACTGTCAAAATATAAAGACTTGGAAATTGAAATAGAAAAAATTTGAAAATTGAAAACAAGTATCGTGCCAGTGATAGTAGGTGCACTTGAAATGATACAAAATGGAAGAAAACAACACATTGAAAGAATCCGTTGAAACCCCAGCTTAAGAGATATACAAAAAATTATCTTGTTAAGTACAGCCCATACACTAAGGAGAACTTTGTCTATATAACGCTAGGGATGATAGGGGAGATAGAAAAAACAAGAAATGGAACCATAACAACCCACCACTACCTGCCTTAGGTCTTTTTGCAGATTTATCAGGTAGTGTGGCTATAGCAGAAATCGAAATATAATAATAATAATAATAATAATAATAATAATAATAATAATAATAATAATAATAAGTATTTTGTTTAAAAAAAAATTGTTGCTCCTATCACTAGTACTTGAAACAAAAAATAATTTTTAAGAAAAAAAAAACAAACAAAAAGAAAAAAGTTGACATACATTTAAGTTTATTAGTGCTCTGAGATTTAAAATAAAAATAATAATTTGTTCGTCCACTGTATATTCAGCTATTTTTTCATTGAAGTCGTCGAAAATAGAGTTATCAAAATAAAATAATTAATTAAATAAATAAATAAATAAAATGAATAAATAAATAAGAATAGATATATAAATAAATTCGTATTCTTTCTAAAACAATGTCGTAGAAATTATAATCAAACTGTTTCTCATCGTATTTTTTTCCTGTTGTTTTGTTTCGTTTTTTGTTTTTAAGAAAATTATAATAGAAAATTTTAATAGAAAATTATAATAGAAAATTATTATAGAAAAATTATTATAGAAAATTATAATAGAAAAAGTTATTTCGAAATATTGACAATTAAGGGAAATATGAACAATGAAAAAAAAAAGATGATTCTGTTTATTAGGATCATTTAACCCTCTAGGGCCATTCGTATCATATTTGATACAGTATTTCCCTATAAGGAAACATTTGGTATTTCCCTATAAGGAAACATTTGGTATTCATTGACTGAGCAGTCAGTACTGCTTTCATTTGAAATTTATAAAATATTTCTCTTAAAAAATTTTTCAGGAAAATATTTCTTTCAAGGCTTGTTTACATACTGTATCAAATATGATACGAATGGCCCTAGAGGGTTAATCTCAGTCTGTTTATCTATCTATCTATCTATCTATCTATCTATCTATCTATCTATCTATCTATCTATCTATCTATTAACCCTCTAGGGCCATTCGTAGCATATTTGATACAGTATTTCCCTATAAGGAAACATTTGGTATTTCCCTATAAGGAAACCTTTGGTATTCATTGACTGAGACGTCAGTACTGCTTTCATCTGAAATTTATAAAATATTTCTCTTAAAAAAATTTTTAGGAAAATATTTCTTTCAAGGCTTGTTTTCATACTGTATCAAATATGATACGAATGGCCTTAGAGGGTTAATCTCAGTCTATCTATCTATCTATCTATCTATCTATCTATCTATCTATCTATCTATCTATCTATCTATCTATTAACCCTCTAGGGCCATTCGTATCATATTTGATACAGTATTTCCCTATAAGGAAACATTTGGTATTTCCCTATGAGGAAACATTTGGTATTCATTGACTGAGCAGTCAGTACTGCTTTCATTTGAAATTTATAAAATATTTCTCTTAAAAATTTTTCAGGAAAATATTTCTTTCAAGGCTTGTTTTCATACTGTATCAAATATGATACGAATGGCCCTAGAGGGTTAAAGAAACAGATAAATTAAATAATATATGAAGAAAATTTCATGTTTATGTTAAAATAGTAAAACAGAATTTCACATAGAAAAAAAAAAAATTCAAAGAGAAAGACGCTGGTTAAAAAATAATAATAATAAGTAGTTATGACTGCATTTCATGAAGCGTTACTCAAAACTCAGAAAAAGAACACTCGCCAAACATATGACATTTGGCGAGAAAAGGTTGGACAAGCAAATAGAAAGTACATTGACGGAAATAAATTAGCCAATGTACGAAGATACATCATGCGAAATAACCGTTTGACAGAGGCTGAAATTAATGAGATAAAAACAATTGCAACCAGAATAGACGAATCAACAAAATATGAACGGGAACTGGAATCAGAAATAAAAAGTAGTAACATCACACAAGCCATAGGTCATAATGTAAAAACCTTAATACACACAAATCATTGTGAAGATAATTCTGTAAATTTAGAGGTGCTGGAAAGGTGTAATCTGAGTCAGTTACGAAACGGCAATAAAACGAGTTCAAAACACATTGAACAGAATTATTTTACGGAAAACAAGAACGGTATACAAAAAGCCAATGAAGAAAACAAGAACCATATGAGTCAGATACAAAATATTACAATGGAGGAACGATAACAACTCCCAAAATTACAACCAACAAAGCATAACCTCGAAACTATTAAGCTCGACAATGTAGCCCTCAAATTAATTTTGGATGAAGAAGACACTCATATAAATCTCATTGAAGCGATATGTGCATCAGCAATAGCAGCAACAAAAAAATTGAGCATCAAATTAAATCAAGGCAGTCTTGCAGGCATGAAGATCCACCTTGGAAAAGAAAAATAGAAAAAGAAATCGAACAACTTAGAAGTGAATTATCAGTACTCGATGAACTGACAAGAGGAATAAATGTAAGAACTAGGAAAAGCAGAAGAGTCGAAAGAAGATAGAATATTAGAAATGAAAATGAACTCCTATCAACTAAGGAAAATATAAAGCAAACAATACAACTGTAGGTTCAAAGAATAAGACGCTATGAGAAAATATCAAGATTCTACAGACAAAACAAGGTTTTTCAAACCGATGCAAAGAAATTTTACAGGGAAATAGGTAAAAATAGCATTGAAGTGACAGTCTCCACCAAAATGAAAGAAGTTATACAGTCGTGGGAAAAAATATGGGATTGCCCTAAAGAACATAACAAAAAAGCAGGCTGGTTTGCGCAAGAGATAGAACGAATGAAAAGTCAACCAGAAGAGACATGGGCTGGAATCACAGAAGAGGATGTTAAATGTGCACTGACTAAAGCACAAAATTGGAAATTTCCAGGAATATATAAAATTCTTAAATTTTAGGTATATTATTTAAACACAGCACATAAAAATCTAGCCAAAGAACTTTAAGAAATGTTTAACGTTCCCACTAAAATTGCTGCATGGAACACCAAAGGAATTAGATTTATTCTACCTAAGAATAATGACACAAATAACCCGAAAAACTATAGACTAATTACATGCCTTCCGACAACATACAAACTATTAACATCTATTTTAACAAAACAGACATATTTCTTCTTGGAAAGAAATGACACACTACCGCTCGAACAAAAAGGGTGCAAACGTGGCTGTTACGTTTGTAAAGATCTATTACTTATTAACAGGATGCTATTGGAAAACTGCTTCAATTCAAAGAAAAATCTTAGTACTGCCTGGATAGATTATCGTAAGGCATTCGACAGTGTACCATTCCTGGATCTTAAAGACTTTGAATATGTACAAGATATCACCCGCATCATCAATTTCATCAAACAATGTATGTCGATATGGAAAGCAACCATTTACCTTAATCAAAAAATGGAACCTATAAATCTGGTGAAATAAATATCAACAGAGGTATATTTCAAGGTGACTCTTTGTCTCTACAACAAACATCCTCAATTAGCTTAGACCCTGCTGTAACAATAAATAATTTAGAGCCAGAGAAAGCTTAGAAATACCTAGGTGTAAATGAGAGTGAAAAAAATTCATCATAAAACATGAAAGAAATGGTGCGTAAAAGTACTATAAAAGGCTACGACTGATATTAAAAACTGGATTGAATTCTCAAAACAGAATTATGGACATTAATAGCCTTGCCATTCCAATGGTTCAATATAGTTTCAACATCTTGAACTGGAATCTAAACGACATCAAACGAATGGATTCTAAAACAATGCTTTCTAAGCATAAGATGCATCATTCAAAGGCTGATGTAGATCGTCTATACATACTCCATAAAGTTAAACAAGATGAACACAGAAAGAAAAAAATCAATAATGAAAGAAGGCAGTAAATACGAACAAGATTTACATTTAAGTTAAATACAACCCACACACTTAGGAGAAATTTGTCTATGTAACGCTAGTGACGTTAGGGAAGATAGAAAAACAGGAAATGGAGCCATAACAACACACCACGACTTGCCTTAGGTCTTCTTGCAGATTTGGTAGGTAGTACGACCATAGCAGAAATCGAAATATGAAAAAGAAATGACAACGTAATAATAATAATAATAATAATAATAATAATAATAATAATATTAAAAGCATCTTTCTAAGCATAAGATGCATTATCCAAAGGCTGATGTAGATCGTCTTTACATATCCCGTAAAGAAGGTGGAAGAGGTTTTATTCAGCTAGAATTCTCATACAAGGCAACAAATATTGGCTTACTAACATACATAGAAACAACAAAGAACTGGATGATACAATCAGTCAAACAACATGAAAACAAAAAGAAAAAATTCAATAATAAAAGAAGGCAGTAAATACAAACAAGATTTACATTTAGTAGATTCTGTAGAAAATCAAAACAGAAGCCAAGAAACAACTTTTGCGGAAAAAATATGAAAAAAAAAGTCAAGAATAAATCTCTTGAACAGATGAAACAACGCTGGCAAAACAAACCTCTGCATGGCTAATATCCAAAACGTGCTAAAAAATCCAATGTTGATAAAGTTAATACTCATCAATGATTACGTGCATCTGGATTAAAGTCTAAGACTGGAAGTCTTTTCAGTAGGAACATTCAGGCAAATATTATACATAATAATGTGGATCCAAAATGCAGGTTCTGTGATAAATACCAAGAAAATATAAACCATCTAATCTCAGGATGTGCTGTACTCGCCCCAAATAAATATAAAAATTGTCACGATAGAGTGGGGGAATATTTGCATTGGACAATGTGCAAACACTATGGAAATATGTAAACAAACACTGGTACGAACATCACCCAGTATCGGTTACAGAAATGAAAGATGTCACCATTCTATGGGATTACACCATCTACACAGACAGAAAAATTGAAGCAAATAGGCCGGACATTATTGTTATAAATCAGAAAGAAAAAAACTTGCCTATTAATTGATATGGCTTGTCCAGCGGATTGTAACATAGCAACCAAGGAATTTGAAAAACTGTCAAAATATAAAGACCTGGAAATTGAAATAGAAAAATGTGGGAATTGAAAACAAGAATCGTGCCAGTGATAGTAGGTGCACTTGGAATGATAAAAAAAGGAACAAAACAACACATTGAAAGAATCCCTGGAGACCCCAGCTTAAGAGATATACAAAAAAGTGTCTTCTTAAGTACAGTCCACACACTAAGGAGAACTTTGTCTATGTAAGGCTAGGGATGTTAGGGGAGAGAGAAAAACATGAAATAGGGTCATAACAACAGACCAAGACCTGCCTTAGGTTTTCCCGCAGACTTGTCAGGTAGTGCGACCAGAGCAAAAATCGGAATATGATGAAAAATAACAACATAATAATAGTAATTTTTAGTAGATAGGAAATGAAGAATTAAAAGCAACTTTCTTCTAAGCTTATACAAAAATTCAGTGACGTGTGAACTCCTGCTTTTTCCCAAATAGGAAATAGATTGATCATGTGCTTAAAGAAGAAGTCGAAACCGAATTTTGCAAGTAATGTTAAATTGATTTTCTGACCAATGGAAGCGATTTGCAAGATTAAAGGGACTTAGCGATCCAGTGCGAAAAATCTAAATATTATAATTAATTCAGTCAACGTTAACCAGACAGTCACATGGAAGCAGGAGAGATGAAAAGCTAAAATGTAACAAGGAAACTTTAAGTTGGCCCGGACATGAGTTCGCGTAGCACTTTTTTCTCTTACTCCTTCATTCTCGTGTGCTGATTCATTTTGCTTCTTCTTCTCCATTTAAAAAAATTCCTACCATACAAACGCTCATAGATAGATACGTACGTACGCATAAACTCTTTCCAACAAATTACTTCTACGGACATTTTATAATGCTTAATAAACTCAACTTTCTAATCGAACATTAATTTCTACGAATTCTTGTTATTTTTTTCTTTTAATACATTTCTATTTTAACATGAAAAATGTATATTTTTATTTTCCAATATTCTACACTAATTCACACATTCCAACCTGCAACCAACCTTCTGAATAATTCTGGATAAAACTTGTAAGCTGTGGAGATTTCGGTTAAGTATGACACAAGGCCGAATCAAAGAAACATTAACCAGCTCCATATAGCTACACTTCCACTATTCCACACTATTCCACTATTTCACACATTCCAACCGTCTGATGAAAACCTTCTGATAATTTTGATGATAATTCTGGATAAAACTCGTAAGCTGTAGGGAGTTTGGTTAAGTATGACACAAGGCCGAATCAAAGAAACATTAACCAGCTCCATATAGCTACACTTCCACTATTCCACACTATTCCACTATTTCACACATTCCAACCGTCTGATGAAAACCTTCTGATAATTTTGATGATAATTCTGGATAAAACTCGTAAGCTGTAGGGAGTTTGGTTAAGTATGACACAAGGCCGAATCAAAGAAACATTAACCAGCTCCATATAGCTACAATTCCACTATTCCACACTATTCCACTATTTCACACATTCCAACCGTCTGATGAAAACCTTCTGATAATTCTGATGATAATTCTGGATAAAACTCGTAAGCTGTAGGGAGTTTGGTTAAGTCTGACACAAGGCCGAATCAAAGAAACATTAACCAGCTCCATATAGCTACACTTCCACTATTCCACACTATTCCACTATTTCTCACATTCCAACTGTCTGATGAAAACCTTCTGATAATTCTGATGATAATTCTGGATAAAACTCGTAAGCTGTAGGGAGTTTTGTCAAGTCTGACACAAGGCCGAATCAAAGAAACATTAACCAGCTCCATATAGCTACACTTCCACTATTCCACACTATTCCACTATTTCACACATTCCAACCGTCTGATGAAAACCTTCTGATAATTTTGATGATAATTCTGGATAAAACTCGTAAGCTGTAGGGAGTTCGGTTAAGTCTGACACAAGGCCGAATCAAAGAAACATTAACCAGCTCCATATAGCTACACTTCCACTATTCCACACTATTCCACTATTTCACACATTCCAACCGTCTGATGAAAACCTTCTGATAATTCTGATGATAATTGTGAATAAAACTCGTAAGCTGTAGGGAGTTTGGTTAAGTCTGACACAAGGCCGAATCAAAGAAACATTAACCAGCTCCATATAGCTACACTTCCACTATTCCACACTATTCCACTATTTCACACATTCCAACCGTCTGATGAAAACCTTCTGATAATTCTGATGATAATTGTGAATAAAACTCGTAAGCTGTAGGGAGTTCGGTTAAGTCTGACACAAGGCCAAATCAAAGAAACATTAACCAGCTCCATATAGCTACACTTCCACTATTCCACACTATTCCACTATTTCTCACATTCCAACCGTCTGATGAAAACCTTCTGATAATTCTGATGATAATTCTGGATAAAACTTGTAAGCTGTGAAGAGTTCGGTTAAGTATGACACAAGGCCGAATCAAAGAAACATTAACCAGCTCCCTATAGCTTTAAATTTACCGATGGGGAATAAGAAATAGGGTGAAGAGGAAAGGAAAGCAAACCAAAAAGAAAATGTCGTTACTACGATATATCTGCTTAAAATACCACAAGTTTTGTGAGAGTCGAAAACCGTTCAGACATTACCGGGAAAATATGAGTTATATTTTGAAGTTAGACAAATATTTTGAGCTGATTTTTTGGGTACAGAAAGAGAAACAACTAAAAAAAGGAAAAATGCCTTTTCTCGATTCGCTGGTAAAGGTTATCTGATTTCTTTGGCAATATATATATATATATATATATATATATATATTATTATTATTATTATTATTATTATATATATATATATATATATGTGTGTGTGTGTGTGTGTGTGTGTGTGTGTGTGTGTGTGTGTGAAAATAAATATTTTTTCTTTCCATGAGTAATACCTCCCATTCCATCACATTGCGAAAAGATTTATTAGGCTCAAACTTTTTCATAATAAATTATTCATGCAGTTGACTTATTTTCCTTTTCTTTCTCCCCCCCCCCACACACTTTTTTTTTTGTTGGTGGTTTTATTTGTATTGATGAAGATGACCTGGCGTCGCTTAAGGACTCGTTTGATTGCCTAAAACGCTGAAAGGAACGATAGAAAGCAGGCAATCGAAACGACAAGATGGCGAGAAAGTTCCCAGATAAGAACTGCAAGATTCAAATCGGCAGGTAAATGTAAGTAATTCTGACAGGTCTTTCTCAACAAGAGCGCAAAAAGAAAAAAACAAGGAGATTGAGTGCAAAACTATACTAATACTACTAATAATACTAATAGTACTACTAGTATTACTTCTATTGGTAATAATAATAATAATAATAATAATAATAATAATAATAGGTTTAGTCTAAGTATGACAAAGCATGGTTACACGTTGTCTTCGTAATGGTCACCATTAAATTGCAAAAATGGTACTACAGCTAAGACTGTTACAACTACAACTACTACTGCTGTTGCTATTACTAATATTCAGTCAGTTAAGTGCCATACGCGATACACGCTTTTGGCGATCATGTCTCGAAAGAGACATGACTGACTGAGCAGAAGATTATCCCGCAGTAAGTTGCCATTGCTTTCTACGTTAGACTGCCAGCCAAGGCTATAGAACCCATTCTGCCCTGTTATTTGACTCATAGCTAGATGGAGAAGAGATAAATTATATTATTAAGTAGTAAATAGTGGGGGATCACTTTATTACTTCATAACAATATAAAACTGATATCCCACTTTATACCCAGTAGAAGCCTTAATCATGTTTCAAACTATTCAGTCAAACTATTCAGTCAGTTAGTTAAATGCCGTACGTGATACACACTTTGGGCGATCATGTCTCGAAAGAGACATGACTGACAGGACAGAAGATTATCCCGCAGTAGGTTGCCATTGCTTTCTACGGTAGACTGGTTGCCAGCCAAGGCTATAGAACCCAATCTGTCCTGTTATTTAACTCATAGCTAGATGGGGAAGAAATATATTATATTATTAAGTAGTAGTTAGTGGAGGGTCAGTTTATTACTTCATAACAATATAAAACAGTTCCCTCACTTTATGTTCAGTAGACGCCTTGCCATTGCTTTCTACGGTAAACTAGTCGCCAGCCAGGTCTATAGAAATCTGTCTTATTATTTAACCCATAACTGGATGGCATTTGTGCGTAAGTGAATTCAACTGAAATTCGAACTCGGCTCACCGATTTGTTGTTCCGAGTCGATATCAACTGCACCACAACGCACATTACTAATTACGTTTAGAATAAGAATGAGAAGAATAACACAAAAAGGGAAAAAGAACCAGGAAGAATATCATGAAAGAAAGAAAGAAAAATGGCGAAAAGAAGGAAGTGATACATAAAGTGAAAAAAAAAAAAAAAAAAAAAAAAAAACAGTAGAAGGAAGAAAATGAATAAAACCGGAAAAGAATGATACGAAGAGAAGGAAAAAGGTCAACTGACAGAAGAAGAAATAATGAAAAACGAAAGGAGAAGAAGAAGAAGAAGAAGAAAAAAGTAAAGCAAAAAGAAGGAATAAGAAACAATAAAGATACGATGAAGAAAAAACAACAAAATATAGTAAATGAAAATGAAAACTTTTATAATTTGACCACATGCAAGGCAATAAAGCCACAAAGACGTAAGGAGTACAGAGTGTGAAAGAATAAAATGAAGAGGAAGAAGAATAAAGAAGACAGTAGATGAAAGATAGAAACGGGAGATTATAACAGAGAATGAAAGAATGATAAGAAGAATGAGAATAAGAATAATAATAATAAGAATACAAAAAAGGGAAGAAAAAGAACAAGGAAGAAGATTATGAAAAAAGACGAAAAGAGAAAGTGATACAGAAATAAAAACAAAAACAAAAACGAAGCGGTAGAAAAAAGAAAATAAAAAAAGGGAGAATACAACGAAAAGAAGAAAAAAGGTCAACTGACAGAAGAAGAAACAATGAAGAATGAATGACATGAGAGGAAAAAGCAGAAGAAAAGCAAAAAAAGAAACGATGAAGAAAAAAGAATGAAATATAGTAAAAGAAAACGAATATTTTTATTAATTTGACCACATGCAAGGCAAAAAAGCCACAAAGACATAAGGGGTACAGAGTGAGAAACAACAAGAAAAAAGAGACTCGATAAAAAATAAAAACAAGGGAAGAGTAATCAAGAAGACAGTAGATGAAAAATAGAAACGGAAGATTATAATGAAGAATGAAAGAGAGGGAACATCAAAAAGAAACAAAGGATTATAATAAAGAATGAAAGAGAGGGAACATAAAAGAGAAACAAAGGATTATAATAAAGAATGAAAGAGAGGGAACATAAAAAAGAAACAAAGGATTATAATAAAGAATGAAAGAGAGGGAAAATAAAAAAGAAACAAAGGATTATAATAAAGAATGAAAGAGAGGGGACATAAAAAGAAACAAAGGATTATAATAAAGAATGAAAGAGAGGGAACATAAAAAAGAAACAAAGGATTATAATAAAGAATGAAAGAGAGGGAACATAAAAAAAACAAAGGATTATAATAAAGAATGAAAGAGAGGGAACATAAGAAAGAAACAAAGGATTATAATAAAGAATGAAAGAGAGGGAACATAAAAAAGAAAGAAAGGATTATAATGAAGAATGAAAGAGAGGGAACATAAGAAAGAAACAAACGATTATAATGAAGAATGAAAGAGAGGAACATAAGAAAGAAACAAAGGATTATAATAAAGAATGAAAGAGAGGGAACATAAAAAAGAAACAAAGGATTATAATAAAGAATGAAAGAGAGGGAAAATAAAAAAGAAACAAAGTATTATAATGAAGAATGAAAGAGAGGGAACATAAGAAAGAAACAAAGGATTATAATGAAGAATGAAAGAGAGGGAACATAAGAAAGAAACAAAGGATTATAATAAAGAATGAAAGAGAGGGAACATAAAAAACAAAGGATTATAATAAAGAATGAAAGAGAACAAATAAAAAAGAAACAAAGGATTATAATAAAGAGAATGAAAGAGAGGGAAAACATAAAAAAGAAACAAAGGATTATTAATAAAGAATGAAAGAAGAGGGGAAAATAAAGAAACAAGTATTATAATGAAGGGAATGAAGAGGGAACATAAAGAAAGAAAGAAACAAAGGATTATAATGAAGAATGAAAGAGAGGGAACATCAAGGAAAAATAAAGGTTAAATAATTAAATAATGAAAGAATGAAGGGAACCTATAGAAACAAAGGATTATAATAAAGAATGAAAGAAAAGAGGGAAGGAATATAAACAAAGGATTGTAATAAAAGAATGAAAGAGGGAAGGGAACATAAAAAAAAACAAAGGATTATAATGAAGAATGAAAGAGAGGGAACATAAGTAAGAAACAAAGGATTATAATAAAGAATGAAAGAGAGGGAACATAAAAAAGAAACAAAGGATTATAATAAATAATGACAGAGAGTGAACATAAGAAAGAAACAAAGGATTATAATGAAGAATGAAAGAGAGGGAACATAAGAAAGAAACAAAGGATTATAATGAAGAATGAAAGAGAGGGAACATCAAAAAGAAACAAAGGATTATAATAAAGAATGAAAGAGAGGGAACATAAAAAAGAAACAAAGGATTATAATAAAGAATGAAAGAGAGGGAACATAAGAAAGAAACAAAGTATTATAATGAAGATTGAAAGAGAGGGAACATAAGAAAGAAACAAAGGATTATAATAAAGAATGAAAGAGAGGGAACATAAAAAAGAAACAAAGGATTATAATAAAGAATGAAAGAGAGGGAACGTAAAAAAGAAACAAAGGATTATAATAAAGAATGAAAGAGATAGAACATAAAAAAGAAACAAAGGATTATAATAAAGAATGAAAGAGAGGGAACATAAGAAAGAAACAAAGGATTATAATGAAGATTGAAAGAGAGGGAACATAAGAAAGAAACAAAGGATTATAATGAAGAATGAAAGAGAGGGAACATAAGAAAGAAACAAAGGATTATAATAAAGAATGAAAGAGAGGGAACATAAAAAAGAAACAAAGGATTATAATGAAGATTGAAAGAGAGGGAACATAAGAAAGAAACAAAGGATTATAATGAAGAATGAAAGAGAGGGAACATAAGAAAGAAACAAAGGATTATAATGAAGAATGAAAGAGAGGGAACATAAAAAAGAAACAAAGGATTATAATAAAGAATGAAAGAGAGGGAAAATAAAAAAGAAACAAAGTATTATAATGAAGATTGAAAGAGAGGGAACATAAGAAAGAAACAAAGGATTATAATAAAGAATGAAAGAGAGGGAACATAAGAAAGAAACAAAGGATTATAATAAAGAATGAAAGAGAGGGAACATAAGAAAGAAACAAAGGATTATAATGAAGAATGAAAGAGAGGGAACATAAGAAAGAAACAAAGGATTATAATAAAGAATGAAAGAGAGGGAAAATAAAGAAGAAACAAAGGATTATAATAAAGAATGAAAGCGAGGGAAAATATAAAAGAAACAAAGGATTATAATAAAGAATGAAAGAGAGGGAAAATTAAAAAAAACAAAGTAAAATAATGAAGATTGAAAGAGAGGGAACATAAGAAAGAAACAAAGGATTATAATAAAGAATGAAAGAGAGGGAAAATAAAAAAGAAAAAAAGGATTATAATAAAGAATGAAAGAGAGGGAAAAAAAAAGAAACATAGTATTATAATGAAGAATGAAAGAGAGGGAACATAAGAAAGAAATAAAGGATTATAATGAAGAATGAAAGAGAGGGAACATAAGAAAGAAACAAAGGATTATAATAAAGAATGAAAGAGAGGGAACATAAAAAAGAAACAAAGGATTATAATAAAGAATGAAAGAGAGGGAACATAAAAAAGAAACAAAGGATTATAATAAAGAATGAAAGAGAGGGAACATAAAAAAAACAAAGGATTATAATGAAGAATGAAAGAGAGGGAACATAAGAAAGAAACAAAGGATTATAATGAAGAATGAAAGAGAGGGAACATAAGAAAGAAACAAAGGATTATAATAAAGAATGAAAGAGAGGGAAAATAAAAAAGAAACAAAGGATTATAATAAAGAATGAAAGAGAGGGAAAATAAAAAAGAAACAAAGTATTATAATGAAGATTGAAAGAGAGGGAACATAAGAAAGAAACAAAGGATTATAATGAAGAATGAAAGAGAGGGAACATAAAAAAGAAACAAAGGATTATAATAAAGAATGAAAGAGAGGGAACATAAAAAAGAAACAAAGGATTATAATAAAGAATGAAAGAGAGGGAACATAAAAAAGAAACAAAGGACTATAATAAAGAATGAAAGAGAGGGAACATAAGAAAGAAACAAAGGATTATAATCAAGAATGAAAGAGAGGGAACATAAGAAAGAAACAAAGGATTATAATAAAGAATGAAAGAGAGGGAACATAAAAAAGAAACAAAGGATTATAATAAAGAATGAAAGAGAGGGAACATAAGAAAGAAACAAAGGATCATAATGAAGAATGAAAGAGAGGGAACATAAGAAAGAAACAAAGGATTATAATGAAGAATGAAAGAGAGGGAACATCAAGAAGAAACAAAGGATTATAATAAAGAATGAAAGAGAGGGAACATAAAAAAGAAACAAAGGATTATAATAAAGAATGAAAGAGAGGGAACATATGAAAGAAACAAAGTATTATAATGAAGATTGAAAGAGAGGGAACATAAGAAAGAAACAAAGGATTATAATGAAGAATGAAAGAGAGGGAACATAAAAAAGAAACAAAGGATTATAATAAAGAATGAAAGAGAGGGAACATAAAAATGAAACAAAGGATTATAATAAAGAATGAAAGAGAGGGAACATAAAAAAGAAACAAAGGATTATAATAAAGAATGAAAGAGAGGGAACATAAAAAAGAAACAAAGGATTATAATAAAGAATGAAAGAGAGGGAACATAAACAAGAAACAAAGGATTATAATAAAGAATGAAAGAGAGGGAACATAAAAAAAACGAAGGATTATAATGAAGAATGAAAGAGAGGGAACATTAGAAAGAAACAAAGGATTATAATGAAGAATGAAAGAGAGGGAACATCAAAAAGAAACAAAGGATTATAATAAAGAATGAAAGAGAGGGAACATAAAAAAGAAACAAAGGATTATAATAAAGAATGAAAGAGAGGGAACATAAGAAAGAAACAAAGTATTATAATGAAGATTGAAAGAGAGGGAACATAAGAAAGAAACAAAGGATTATAATAAAGAATGAAAGAGAGGGAACATAAAAAAGAAACAAAGGATTATAATAAGGAATGAAAGAGAGGGAACGGAAAAAAGAAACAAAGGATTATAATAAAGAATGAAGAGAGAACATAAAAAAGAAACAAAGGATTATAAGAAAGAATGAAAGAGAGGGAACATAAGAAAGAAACAAAGGATTATAATGAAGTTTGAAGAGAAGACATAAGAAAGAAACAAAGGATTATAATGAAGAATGAAAGAGAGGGAACATAAGAAAGAAACAAAGGATCATAATAAAGAATGAAAAGGAGAACATAAAAAAGAAACAAAGGATTATAATGAAGATTGAAAGAGGGAACATAAGAAAGAAACAAAGGATTATAATGAAGATTGAAAGAGAGGGAACATAAAAAAGAAACAAAGGATTATAATAAAGAATGAAAGAGAGAGAGAACGTAAAAAGAAACAAAAAGTTATAATAAAGAATGAAAGAGAGAACATAAAAAAAGAAACAAAGGATTATAATAAAGAATGAAAGAGAGGAAAATAAAAAAGAAACAAAGGATTATAATAAAGAATGAAAGAGAGGGAAAATAAAAAAGAAACAAAGTATTATAATGAAGATTGAAAGAGAGGGAACATAAGAAAGAAACAAAGGATTATAATAAAGAATGAAAGAGAGGGAACATAAGAAAGAAACAAAGGATTATAATAAAGAATGAAAGAGGAGAACATAAGAAAGAAACAAAAGGATTATAATGAAGAATGAAAGAGAGAACATAAGAAAGAAACAAAGGATTTTAATAAAGAATGAAAAGAGAGGGAAAATAAAAAAGAAACAAAGGATTATAATAAAGAATGAAAGCGAGGGAAAATATAAAAGAAACAAAGGATTATAATAAAGAATGTAAGAGGGGAAGATTAAAAAAAACAAAGTAAAATAATGAAGATTGAAAGAGAGGGAACATAGAAAAGAAACAAAGGATTATAATAAGGAATGAAAGAGTGGGAAAATAAAAAAGAAACAAAGGATATAATAAAGAATGAAAGAGAGGAAAATAAAAAAGAAACAAAGTATTATAATGAAGAATGAAAGAGAGGGAACATAAGAAAGAAACAAAGGATTATAATAAAGAATGAAAGAGAGGAAAATAAAAAAAGAAACAATGTATTATAATGAAGATTGAAAGAGAGGGGAACATAAGAGAAAGAAACAAAGGATTATAATGAAGAATGAAAAGAGAGGGAACATAAAAAAGAAACAAAGGATTATAATAAAGAAGGAAAGAGAGGAACATAAAAAAGAAACAAAGTTCTATAATAAAGAATGAAAGAGAGGGAACATAAAAAAGAAACAAAGGATTATAATAAAGAATGAAAGAGAACATAAAAAAAGCAAAGTTATAATCAAGAATGAAAGAGAGAGGGAACATAAGAAAGAAACAAAGGATTATAATGAAGAATGAAAGAGAGGGAACATAGAAGAAACAAAGGATTATAACAAAGAATGAAGAGAGGGAACATAAAAAAAAACAAAGGATTACAATAAAGAATGAAAGAGAGGGAACATAAGAAAGAAACAAAGGATTATAATGAAGAATGAAAGAGAGGGAACATAAGAAAGAAACAAATGATTATAATGAAGAATGAGAGGGAACATCAAGAAGAAACAAAGGATTATAATAAAGAATGAAAGAGAGGAACATAAACAAGAAACAAAGGATTATAATAAAGAATGAAAGAGAGGGAACATAAGAAAGAAACAAAGTATTATAATGAAGATTGAAAGAGAGAACATAAGAAAGAAACAAAGGATTATAATGAAGAATGAAAGAGAGGGAACATAAAAAAGAAACAAAGTATTATAATAAAGAATGAAAGAGAAGGAACATAAAAGAAACAAAGGATTATAATAAAGAATGAAAGAGAGGGAACATAAGAAAGAAACAAAGGATTATAATCAAGAATGAAAGAGAGGGAACATAAGAAAGAAACAAAGGATTATAATGAAGAATGAAAGAGAGGGAACATAAGAAAGAAGGAAAGAAACAAAGGATTATAATAAAGAATGAAGAAAAGAGAGGGAACATAAAAAAGAAACAAAGGATTATAATAAAGAATGAAAGAGAGGGAACATAAGAAAGAAACCAAGGATTATAATGAAGAATGAAGAGAGGGAACATAAGAAAGAAACAAAGGATTATAATGAAGAATGAAAGAGAGGGAACATCAAAAAGAAACAAAGGATTATAATATAGAATGAAACAGAGGGAACATAAAAAAGAAACAAAGGATTATAATGAAGATTGAAAGAGAGGGAACATAAGAAAGAAACAAAGGATTATAATAAAGAATGAAAGAGAGGGAACATAAAAAAAGAAACAAAGGATTATAATAAAGAATGAAAGAGAGGGGACATAAAAACGAGACAAAAGGATTATAATAAAGAATGAAAGAGAGGAACATAAAAAAGAAACAAAGGATTATAATAAAGAATGAAAGGGGAACGTAAAGAAACAAAGGATTATAATAAAGAATGAAAGAGAGAGAACATAAAAAGAAACAAAGGATTATAATAAAGAATGAAAGAGAGGGAACATAAGAAAGAAACAAAGGATTATAATGAAGAATGAAAGAGAAGGAACATGAGAAAGAAACAAAGGATTATAATAAAGAATGAAAGAGAGGGAACATAAAAAGAAACAAAGGATTATAATGAAGATTGAAAGAGAGGGAACATAAGAAAGAAACAAAGGATTATAATGAAGATTGAAAGAGAGGAACATAAAAGAAACAAAGGATTATAATAAAGAATGAAGGGAACGTAAAAAAGAAACAAAGGATTATAATAAAGAATGAAAGAGAGAACATAAGAAAGAAACAAAGGATTATAATGAAGAATGAAAGAGAGGGAACATAAGAAAGAAACAAAGGATTATAATAAAGAATGAAGAGAGGAAAATAAAAAAGAAACAAAGGATTATAATAAAGAATGAAAGCGAGGAAATTATAAAAGAAACAAAGGATTATAATAAAGAATGTAAGAGAGGGAAGATTAAAAAAAACAAAGTAAAATAATGAAGATTGAAAGAGAGGGAAAATAAAAAAGAAAAAAAGGATTATAATAAAGAATGAAGAGTGGGAAAATAAAAAAGAAACAAAGGATTATAATAAAGAATGAAAGAGAGGGAAAATAACAAAGAAACAAAGTATTATAATGAAGAATGAAAGAGAGGGAACATAAGAAAGAAACAAAGGATTATAATGAAGAATGAAAGAGAGGGAACATAAGAAAGAAACAAAGGATTATAATAAAGAATGAAAGAGAGGGAACATAAAAAAGAAACAAAGGATTATAATAAAGAATGAAAGAGAGGGAACATAAAAAAGAAACAAAGGATTATAATGAAGAATGAAAGAGAGGGAACATAAGAAAGAAACAAAGGATTATAATGAAGAATGAAAGAGAGGGAACATAAGAAAGAAACAAAGGATTATAATAAAGAATGAAAGAGAGGGAAAAATAAAAAAGAAACAAAGGAGTATAATAAAGAATGAAAGAGAGGGAAAATAAAAAGAAACAAAGTATTATAATGAAGATTGAAAGAGAGGGAACATAAGAAAGAAACAAAGGATTATAATGAAGAATGAAAAAGAGAGGGAACATAAAAAGAAACAAAGGATTATAATAAAGAATGAAAGAGAGGAAGAAGTAAAAAGAAACAAAGGATTATAATAAAGAATGAAAGAGAGGGAACATAAAAAAGAAACAAAGGATTATAATAAAGAATGAAAGAGAGGGAACATAAACAAAAAACAAAGGATTATAATGAAGATTGAAAGAGAGGGAACATAAGAAAGAAACAAAGGTTTATAATGAAGAATGAAAGAGAGGGAACATAAAAAAGAAACAAAGGATTATAATAAAGAATGAAAGAGAGGGAACATAAAAAAGAAACAAAGGATTATAATAAAGAATGAAAGAGAGGGAACATAAGAAAGAAACAAAGGATTATAATCAAGAATGAAAGAGAGGGGAACATAAGAAAGAAACAAAGGATTAAAATGAAGAATGAAAGAGAGGGAACATAAGAAAGAAACAAAGGATTATAATAAAGAATGAAAGAGAGGGAACATAAAAAAGAAACAAAGGATTATAATAAAGAATGAAAGAGAGGGAACATCAAAAAGAAACAAAGGATTATAATAAAGAATGAAAGAGAGGGAACATAAAAAAGAAAACAAAGGATTATAATAAAGAATGAAAGAGGGAGAATATAAGAAAGAAACAAAGTATTATAATGAAGATTGGAAAGAGAGGGAACATAAGAAAGAAACAAAGGATTATAATAAAGAATGAAAGAGAGGGAACATAAAAAAGAAACAAAGGATTATAATAAAGAATGAAAGAGAGGGGACATAAAAACGAGACAAAGGATTATAATAAAGAATGAAAGAGAGGGAACATAAAAAAAGAAACAAAGGATTATAAGAAAGAATGAAAGAGAGGGAACGTAAAAAAGAAACAAAGGATTATAATAAAGAATGAAAGAGAGAGAACATAAAAAAGAAACGAAGGATTATAATAAAGAATGAAAGAGAGGGAACATAAGAAAGAAACAAAGGATTATAATGAAGATTGAAAGAGAGGGAACATAAGAAAGAAACAAAGGATTATAATGAAGAATGAAAGAGAGGGAACATAAGAAAGAAAAACAAAGGATTATAATAAAGAATGAAAGAGAGGGAACATAAAAAAGAAACAAAGGATTATAATGAAGATTGAAAGAGAGGTAACATAAGAAAGAACCAAAGGATTATAATGAAGATTGAAAGAGAGGGAAATATAAAAAAGAAACAAAGGATTATAATAAAGAATGAAAGAGAGGGAACGTAAAAAGTAACAAAGGATTATAATAAAGAATGAAAAGAGAGAGAACATAAAAAAGAAACAAAGGATTATAATAAAGAATGAAAGAGAGGGAAAATAAAAAAGAAACAAAGTATTATAATAAAGAATGAAAGAGAGGAAAAATAAAAAGAAACAAAGTATTATAATGAAGATTGAAAGAGAGGGAACATAAGAAAGAAACAAAGGATTATAATAAAGAATGAAAGAGAGGGAACATAAGAAAGAAACAAAGGATTATAATAAAGAATGAAAGAGAGGGAACATAAGAAAGAAACAAAGGATTATAATGAAGAATGAAAGAGAGGGAACATAAGAAAGAAACAAAGGATTATAATAAAGAATGAAAGCGAGGGAAAATATAAAAGAAACAAAGGATTATAATAAAGAATGTAAGAGAGGGAAGATTAAAAACAAAGTAAAATAATGAAGATTGAAAGAGAGGGAACATAAGAAAGAAACAAAGGATTATAATAAAGAATGAAAGAGTGGGAAAATAAAAAGAAACAAAGGATTATAATAAAGAATGAAAGAGAGGGAAAATAACAAAGAAACAAAGTATTATAATGAAGAATGAAAGAGAGGGAACATAAGAAAGAAACAAAGGATTATAATGAAGAATGGAAAGAGAGAACATAAGAAACAAAGGATTAAATAAAGAATGAAAGAGAGGGAACATAAAAAAGAAACAAAGGATTATAATAAAGAATGAAAGGAGGGAACATAAAAAAGAAACAAATGATTATAATAAAGAATGAAAGAGAGGAACATAAAAAAAACAAACGATTATAATGAAGAATGAAAGAGAGGGAACATAAGAAAGAAACAAAGGATTATAATGAAGAATGAAAGAGAGGAACATAAGAAAGAAACAAAGGATTATAATAAAGAATGAAAGAGAGGGAAAATAAAAAAGAAACAAAGGAGTATAATAAAGAATGAAAGAGAGGGAAAATAAAAAAAAAGAAACAAAGTATTATAATGAAGATTGAAAGAGAGGGAACATAAGAAAGAAACAAAGGATTATAATGAAGAATGAAAGAGAGGGAACATAAAAAGAAACAAAGGATTATAATAAAGAATGAAAGAGAGGGAACATAAAAAAGAAACAAAGGATTATAATAAAGAATGAAAGAGAGGGAACATAAAAAAAAAGAAAAACAAAGGATTAGTAATAAAGAATGAAAGAGAGGGAACATAAGAAAGAAACAAAGGATTATAATCAAGAATGAAAGAGAGGGAAATATAAGAAAGAAACAAAGGATTATAATGAAGAATGAAAGAGAGGGAACATAAGAAAGAAACAAAGGATTATAATAAAGAATGAAAGAGCGGGAACATAAAAAGAAACAAAGATTACAATAAAGAATGAAAGAGAGGGAACATAAGAAAGAAACAAAGGATTATAATGAAGAATGAAAGAGAGGGAACATAAGAAAGAAACAAATGATTATAATGAAGAATGAAAGAGAGGGAACATCAAGAAGAAACAAAGGATTATAATAAAGAATGAAAGAGAGGGAACATAAACAAGAAACAAAGGATTATAATAAAGAATGAAAGAGAGGAACATAAGAAAGAAACAAAGTATTATAATGAAGATTGAAAGAGAGGGAACATAAGAAAGAAACAAAGGATTATAATGAAGAATGAAAGAGAGGGAACATAAAAAAGAAACAAAGGTAATAAAGAATGAAAGAGAGGGAACATAAAAAAGAAACAAAGGATTATAATAAAGAATGAAAGAGAGGGAACATAAGAAAGAAACAAAGGATTATAATCAAGAATGAAAGAGAGGGAACATAAGAAAGAAACAAAGGATTATAATGAAGAATGAAAGAGAAGGAACATAAGAAAGAAACAAAGGATTATAATAAAGAATGAAAGAGAGGGAACATAAAAAAGAAACAAAGGATTATAATAAAGAATGAAAGAGAGGGAACATAAGAAAGAAACAAAGGATTATAATGAAGAATGAAAGAGAGGGAACATAAGAAAGAAAGAAAGGATTATAATGAAGAATGAAAGAGAGGGAACATCAAAAAAGAAACAAAGGATTATAATAAAGAATGAAAGAGAGGGAACATAAAAAAGAAACAAAGGATTATAATAAAGAATGAAAGAGAGGGAACATAAGAAAGAAACAAAGGATTATAATAAAGAATGAAAGAGAGGGGAACATAAAAAAGAAACAAAGGATTATAATAAAGAATGAAAGAGAGGGGACATAAAAACGAGACAAAGGATTATAATAAAGAATGAAAGAGAGGGAACATAAAAAAGAAACAAAGGATTATAATAAAGAATGAAAGAGAGGGAACATAAGAAAGAAACAAAGGATTATAATGAAGAATGAAATAGAGAACATAAGAAAGAAACAAAGGATTATAATGAAGAATGAAAGAGAGGGAACATAAGAAAGAAACAAAGGATTATAATGAAGAATGAAAGAGAGGGAACATAAGAAAGAAACAAAGGGTTATAATGAAGAATGAAAGAGAGGGAACATAAAAAAGAAACAAAGGATTATAATAAAGAATGAAAGAGAGGGAAAATAAAAGAAACAAAGTATTATAATGAAGATTGAAAGAGAGGGAACATAAGAAAGAAACAAAGGATTATAATAAAGAATGAAAGAGAGGGAACATAAGAAGGAAACAAAGGATTATAATAAAGAATGAAAGAGAGGGAACATAAAAAAGAAACAAAGGATTATAATAAAGAATGAAAGAGAGGGAACATAAACAAGAAACAATGGATTATAATAAAGAATGAAAGCGAGGGAAAATAAAAAGAAACAAAGGATTATAATAAAGAATGAAAGCGAGGGAAAATATAAAAGAAACAAAGGATTATAATAAAGAATGAAAGAGAGGGAAAATAAAAAAGAAACAAAGTAAAATAATGAAGATTGAAAGAGAGGGAACATAAGAAAGAAACATAGGATTATAATAAAGAATGAAAGAGAGGGGACATACAAAATAAACAAAGGATTATATTAAAAAATGAAAGAGAGGGGACATATAAAAGAAACAAAGGATTATAATGAAGAATGAAATATGAATTATCTTTTGAGTAAAAAATAAATGCAATTTATTAATAATAAAGGATGAAAAACCTATAAATAAAAAAGAATAAACGGGATATTATAATGATGAAGGAAAAATAAAGAAAGAATAGTAGATGAAAAAAGAAACGATCAATTATAATGAGAAATGAAAAATGAAAATATCGGTAAATAGAAAAAGGAGAAGATAATGAAGAATGAAAAAAAAATAGGAGATTAAATAGAACCGGGGATTATAATGAAGAATGAAAATTATACACACGGAAAATGAAAAAGAAATTTGAGTTTGAATGATAAATGAAAAATGAAGAAAGACAGTAGATGAAAAAACGAAAGTTAGATATAAAATTGAGGAATGAAAAATGAAAAATATGGTAGATGTAAAAAGAAACGAGATATAAGAATGAACAAGAAAAAAAAAGGGAGATGAAAAAGAGACCAGGGATTATAATGAAGAATGAAAAAGGCAGTAGATGAAAAAAGAAAGTGGGTATGGTAATGAACAATAAAAAATAAGGTACATAAAAAAACTGGGATTATAATGAAGAATGAAAAATGAAAAAGATAGTAGACGAAAAAATGTCACAAGTTATTCTGAAAAAGAAAAAACATGTATTATAATAATGAAAAAAAAATGGAAGAAAAGAGGATGAATAAAGAAACGGGTTTCATAATGAAGAATAAAAAAGAGAGTAGATAAAAAAGAATTGTGGGATTATAATGAAGAATGAAAAATGAAGAATGAAAATGAAGAATTAAAAAGAAAGAAGTTTATGATGTGAAAATGAAGAATGCCAAATTAGATGACAATACAAAGGTGAAAATATAACAAAAAATGAAAAATGAAAAAGACAGTAAACGAAAAATGTAACGAATTATTCCGAAGAAAGAAAAGACATGTATTATAATGATGAGAAGTAAAAAAAGAAGGTGAATAAAAAAGTGAGAGAATGAATGAAAGAAAGAAAAAATGAAAGAAGGAAGGAAAGATAGAAATGTTTACTGCTTGCTGTTTCTTTAGTTAGTTCATGAATTAGTTTGCACGACCGTTACGTTTTGCCAATATTTTATAAATAGCTATTCCGTTTTGATCGCGTGAAAACACGGAAATTAAATATTGGGATTTTCTACTTGGCTTCAGTGTGAAAATCAATGGAAGAAAGAATGAAAAAGGAAAATAAAATATTTACTGTGATTCTTTAGTTAGTTCATTACTTAGTTCTCACGACCGTTCAGTCAGTTAAGTGCTATACGTGATACACGCTTGGGCGATCATGTCTCTTTCGAGACATGATTGACTGGGCAGAAGATTATCCCGCAGTAGGTTGCCATTACTTTCTGCGGTAGACTGTTTGCCAGCCAAGGCAATAGAATCCAATCTGTCCTGTTATTTGACTCATAGCTAGATGGGGAAGATATGTATTACATTATTAAGTAGTAATTAGTGGGGGATCAGTTTATTACTTCATAACAATATACAACCGATCCCCCACTTTATGCCCAGTAGAAGCTTTAATGATGTTTTAAACTATTCAACCAGTCAGTTAAGTGCCATAAGTGATACACGCTTGGGCGATCATGTCTCGAAAGACACATGACTGACTGGGCAGAATATTATCCCGCAGTAGGTTGCCATTACTTTCTGCGGTAGACTGGTTGCCGACCAAGGCAATAGAATCCAATCTGTCCTGTTATTTGACTCATAGCTAGATGGGGAAGATATGTATTACATTATTAAGTAGTAATTAGTGGGGGATCAGTTTATTACTTCATAACAATATACAACCGATCCCCCACTTTATGCCCAGTAGAAGCTTTAATCATGTTTTAAACTATTCAACCAGTCAGTTAAGTGCCATACGTGATACACGCTTGGGCGATCATGTCTCGAAAGAGACATGACTGACTGGGCAGAATATTATCCCGCAGTAGGTTGCCATTACTTTCTGCGGTAGACTGGTTGCCGACCAAGGCAATAGAATCCAATCTGTCCTGTTATTTAACACATGACTGTAAGGAATAGACGGATTGATACCTTTCCCAGGGGTATTTACGCGTAAGTGAATGCAATGAATTCAGCTGGAATTCGAACTCGGCTCCCCGATTTCTCGTTCCGAGCCGATATCCAATGCACTACAACGCACCTCCGTTAGGTTGTGTAAATACCTTATGAATATCTATTTCATTTCGACCACGGGAAAACACGGAAATGAGGTGCCTTTTCATTTGAAGACCATTACTTTTTAAAACCACAACAAACATTCATGTTAATGAATGTTATTGCGATATATTTTTAAGTTATGAGCAAATATTTAACAATGCGACTGGAGGTTTTTTACGGATATTTTATTGTCGTTGAACTCGCCATTGGCTTATGAAATCATTAACTGACGAGGGTCATTCAATAAATAAGGTCAATATTTCTGTATAAGGACTTCTACGAGGGTCATTCAATAAATAAGGTGAATATTTCGGTATAAGAACTTCTACGAGGGTCATTCAATAAATAAGGTGAATATTTCGGTATAAGGACTTCTACGAGGGTCATTCAATAAATAAGGTCAATATTTCGGTATAAGGACTTCTACGAGGGTCATTCAATAAATAAGGTGAATATTTCGGTATAAGAACTTCTACGAGGGACATTCAACAAATAAGGTGAATATTTCGGTATAAGGACTTCTACGAGGGTCATTCAATAAATAAGGTCAATATTACGGTATAAGGACTTCTACGAGGGTCATTCAATAAATAAGGTGAATATTTCTGTATAAGGACTTCTACGAGGGTCATTCAATAAATAAGATCAATATTTCGGTATAAGGACTTCTACGAGGGTCATTCAATAAATAAGGTGAATATTTCGGTATAAGGACTTCTACGAGGGTCATTCAATAAATAAGGTCAATATTTCGGTATGAGAACTTCTACGAGGGTCATTCAATAAATAAGGTGAATATTTCGGTATAAGGACTTCTAATACAGATATAAGCTTACTTTTTTAAAAAATTTTTCCTTTACTTCTTTTTCAAAGAGATTTAAATTTTTTTACAGATTGAAAAAACTTTGAGAATTTAGGAGATTAACAAAGATGATCGACCAAGAAGCATGCTCCAGGATTGAACATAGGTCAGTTATCAAGTTTTTGGTTGCTGAAGGGTGGAAACCAATTGAAATTCATAGGAGAATATCAACTGTGTATGGTGCTACATATTTTAGCAAAAAAATGTCTGCAAGTTTTTTTTTGTTTTTTTTTTAATCATTTCACCCCAAGCAGGGCATTTCACTGCCAGGGGGTTACATAGGGGAAAGTTATGAGAAAGAGTGGTTAGGGTGTTACATAGGGGAAAGTGATGAGAAAGGATGGTTAGATATAGGAAATGTCAGAAGGAGGGTGATAGACGGGTAAGGATACCGAGGATGAGGGTTGCGTAGATGGGAACAGTGTTGAGAATGAAGACAGGCCTGTGAGGCCTACAGAAGCGAGGTCTCCTGAGGTGATTGAATCAATTAATGACCTTATTCAGTGTGACAGAAGGGTGTCAGTGGATAACACTGCAAGGACTTTGAGCCTATCTGTTGGGACAGCACACAAAATTGTCCTTGATGACCTTGCCTACTCGAAGGCCTCACACAGCAGACCATCAACGAGCTGGGCTGGGAACTGCTCCCTCATCCCCCTTACACCCCAGACCTTGCCCCGTCAGACTTTCACCTGTTTGGTCCCTTGAAAGCGTTCACGAGAGGTACGAAGTTTGAAAGTGACGATGAAGTTAAAATTGCTGTGAGCGATTGGCTGAGACATCAGTCCAAAGATATTTACGCTGAGGGAATACGGAACCTTGTGCACAGATGGGAAAAGTGTGTGACACTGATGGGAGGCTACGTTGGAAAAAAAAAGCTTCTATCTGTATTAGAAGTCCTTATACCGAAAAATTCACCTTAAATTCCTTGTTCGTTTTCGCCTGGTCATTGTCTAGTTGACCCCCCACCAATGACTTTTTCTCTAATGGCGTTGTACACATGCATGTGGGTTTAGGATTAGTTTTGAAATATTCTTAAAAGTAATACTTTTGCTTTGATTTTATTTTGTTTTATTATTCGTGGCTCATTTTAAAATAGTTTCTTGAACGGGTGTTCTTTACATTTTTTCAAAGAATTTTCTTTGACCGGACTTTAACTAAGTTAAAACTTAGTTAACCCACCACTGCTACCATTTTTTTTCTCTTTCTTCTTCTTCAACTGGAGTAGATAGTCTAAACTATCGCCTGGTTCACACTCCACCCACGTCTATTGAACAGGTTAAGAGGCTCATCCCTGGTTCCCTGGTTAGGATGTGGTTTCCGGTTTTCTCTTTTCCAAACTTCTCACTTTTTTTTTTCAATTGGAGTAGATAGACTAAACTATCGCCCGGTTCACATTCCACCCACGTCTATTGAACAGGTTAAGAGGCTCATCCCTGGTTCCCTGGTTAGGATGTGGTTTCCGGTTTTCTCTTTTCCAAACTTCTCACTTTTTTTTTCAATTGGAGTAGATAGACTAAACTATCGCCCGGTTCACATTCCACACACGTCTATTGAACAGGTTAAGAGGCTCATCCCTTGTTCCCTGTTTAGGATGTGGTTTCCGGCTTTCTTTTCCAATCCTTTTCACTCTTTTCTTTTGTTTCTATTGGAGTAGATAGACTAAACTATCGCCCGGTTCTCACTCCACCCACGTCTATTGAACAGGTGTAGAGGCTCATCCCTTGTTCCCTGTTTAGGATGTGGTTTCCGGCTTTCTCTTTTCCAATCTTTTCACTCTTTTTTTTCAATTGGAATAGATAGACTAAACTATCGCCCGGTTCACACTCCACCCACGTCTATTGAACAGGTGTAGAGGCTCATCCCTTGTTCCCTGGTTAGGATGTGGTTTCCGGCTTTCTCTTTTCCAATCTTTTCACTCTTTTCTTTTTTTTCTATTGGAGTAGATAGACTAAACTATCGCCCGGTTCACACTCCACCCACGTCTATTGAACAGGTGTAGAGGCTCATCCCTTGTTCCCGGTTAGGATGTGGTTTCCGGTTTTCTCTTTTCCGATCTTTTCACTCTTACGTAGCCCTCGGCACATCAGTGGCGTTACCGCCTTGCTCGGGGTGATATGATTTTTAAAAAAATTTATTGAATGACCCTCGTAAAAATTAAGATTAATTAGAATATAACAATAAGTAAACAGTGTAATTTTCTTTGGTATTTCGAACTATTAGTTTTGAGTTTTGTTTAACGGCATATCAACACCTCTGTGGGTTATTTAATGCCAAAAATGTGGGATTTTAAGGTATCTTTTGTTGTTCGGTGTTAGTGAAAAGGTTGATTCAGACAGATTTTAACGAAAATATTTTGTTTTTATTTTAGAAAATTGAAAATGTCGTCTAGTTTTGTATTAAAAATGTTTTGCTGAGAATAATTTTTTCCTTCAAAAATGTGTTTTGTAATAATTTTTCTTCAAAAATGTATTGTTGATATATTTTTCCTTCAAAAATGTATATTTTTTCTATAAATGTCTATTTTTATGGATATATTTCTATAAAAGTATTTTTATACTTTCATAGTGTTTTGACCCCAATTTGGAGGTTAACTATTTGCCCATAGCTGGGATCCTAACAGGTGCTACCACTCCAGGTCAGGGTGGACTTGGGAGTAACAACAATTAAGAAGTGGTTCGAAGATCCTCGCAAGCTCCTGATCAGAGGCCTTGCTGCCGGATGCAGTTTACCGTCATGTCCAGGACCCTCTAGCTAATACTAATAAAACTAATGTCAGGTAGAAAACGATGACTTGACTGAGCTACATTTCTGATTTGTGTCACACGGTTTCTTGATATCACACCCCACTTTAAATGCCAAAGAAACCTAACACTCCAAAATTCAAAAAGATAAAGTTCGGTAACAGGTGAAAATGTATGAAAATGGTATTTGAGTGTTTATCGGAAATAGTGCAAAGCAGTATAATGAAAAATCGTCTCCATCCTTTCCAAAACCTCATCATTGCTCACATTCTCGATCTATGATATCCGCAGCATCCTTCTGTAGAATCACATTTCAGTTGCCTCAAGTTTATCCTTCATCTTCGATGAAATTGTCCAGCATTTACTGCCATATTGAAGAAGTAACATCACATAACAATCCAATACTCTCTTATTTGTTTCAAGGAAAACAGTGTGTAATGTAGTTGACTGGCCTGAGCTGGTGGAAGGCAGACCGGGGGCTGCGTGTTGTAACAGGAGAAAGCGTGCTAAGAGCCACCAGGGATAGGGAGACGTGGAAGTCTATGATCGCCTACGTCCTGAAAAGACAAGGCACATAGAAGAAGAATATATATGCCAACCGTTTATAAAAAATCCAATGTGGATATAAAATGGGGGATCAATTCTATATTATATTCAATATATAAATTGATCCCTCATTTTGTGGCCATGCTAGTTTCTATACATTTACATTCTAGATTAATTGGCTTGAGCTAGTGGATGGTAGAGCCGGGTTTGGGTGGTGTATCAGGAGAAGGAGTGCTAAGAGCCACCAGGGATAGGGAGACGTGGAAGTCTATGATCGCCTACGTCCTGAAAAGACAAGGCACATAGAAGAAGAAGAAGAAGAAGAAGAAGAAGAAGAAGAAGAAGAAGGCATTCAATGACCCAGTAACAATAAAATCTAATTGATTACATGTGTCTCAATCGCTGGCTTTGGGAAAATGAATTGATAAACAAATTCTGTTGTCAGCGGCGAGAAATCACAGTAAAATCGATCAATACCCATTGATTTTGTCTTTAGTTTTCGTTAAATTCAATCTATTTCTTATCTAAACCTGTTTTTTCCCCCTCTTGCGATAAAATACGTGTCATCAGGACTTGATTTGTTTATAATCGCTCAACGGTACACGCACGCGCACACTCTCGCATATGCACACGTACACTCGCTAACAGACGCACACACATACACACACACTCACACACACACACAAACACAAACACACAAACACTCACGCGCAGGCAGGCACTAACACATAAGCATACGCATACATGCGGGCGCACACTCACAGAGACATGCACACACACACCCTATCGTTCACACGCGCACACAGACACACATTCTCACACGCACACACACAAACGACTATGCACATGAACAGACACACACACACACACACGTGCATACACGCAAATACTCGCACATACGCATACTCACCCGCACACACAAAATGTTGAAAATACTGTTTCAGTGTAATATATCCTGAAGTCACGACTATAT